>CM035426.1:22743256-22783256 GCA_020310875.1 Ceratopteris richardii | reverse complement strand
TCTTGCATGGAACATAGGGTTGCATTGTTAGATGAATGCTTGAGATGTTATCTCTGAATATGGTAAACTCTTTGACCTCCACTTTTAAGTTTTTGAAGAGCTTCTTGAGCCACATGATCTCACATGTTGCACGTGTTAAGCTTTGTACTCAGCCTCAATAGATGATAATGGAATTATAGGTTGCTTCTTGATCATCCATGCGATGGCTCTTTGACCTAGGTTGAAGACATAGCCAGATGTGCTCATGTTCTCCTTTGAACCAACCCAATCATCATCACTAAAGCTTTGTGGTTGTAATCCATCTCCATTAGGGTAATACACTCTTTGGTAGATTGCATACTTGATGTACCTAATCACTCTCTTGGCTTCATTCATATTTCGGAAGTTGAGAAGGAACTCTTACAACATAGTACAAGTCAGGTCTTGTGATAGGAGTATAATTGAAAAGGCTTTCAATTATGCTTCTATATCTTGAGATATCTTCAAGAGACTTCCCTTCACTTACACATAACTTAGTGTTTGATTCAAATGTTGTGTGAGTGGTTCACATCCACTCATACCATACTTAAAAAGTACATCTAGCAAGTATTTTCTTTGAGCTAGGTAAACATCATTTGCAACGTAAATGACTTCAATTCCAAGAAAATTGAGCATTCCAAGATTTGAAATCTTGAAATTTCTTCTCAAGCTTGGCCTTTTCAAGAGGAGAGGTGTGATCTGCACCTCAGCCGACAACTCCAAGCCAATGTGGTAGCCCAGATAAGATAAAGAACGGCATTGCAAGGAGGAATCCTTTGAAACTCAGCATTGGGGAGCCACATAGGTTGCTCGTCCTTGCTAACCCAAAACTAGAAGATTTGTGCACGTAAACTGTAGTATCATCAGCAAACACAGCATCCGAAAGTGCCTCCTCTCTAACAGGAAGCCTAAGGCCGCATACAGTATGAACATAAGAGACAAAATTTCATGCATGACTTTGTACATCTATTACAGAAGCAGAACTTATGTATTATGTACACTGATTTTAATGACTCGCACACAAACTTAGAAATAGAAAATAAATTCAAATGCTTAATGGACGTAAATGAACCTGATGGCTAGTTATTGAAGATGATTAGAATGTTATATCTTGAGCCTTGAGTCTTTGAAGCTCTTGTTGGGCATGGGCTGTGGAGTGTGAGTATTGTGAAGCAGGATATATGTTTTGTTCTTCTAGACACTTGATCAATGAATCATGCAAGAAGCAGGCAAATCTTTCAGCATACATGCAAAGAGTTTTCTGGACTCCCATGGCCAAATGATGTATGAATTAACAAAAAAAGAATTTACAATTATACTCTCCTAGAAGAAGTAATGAAACAAGTATCATACACTAACCATACATAGAAAGATGAATGGCTAGAAAAGGAACACCATGCATGGCATAAATTAACGATAGAGTAGAGTGTGGTAATCTTTTGCATTGCTAGACATGGGTTTGGGGCAGAAATTGGTCAATTTGGTGGGAATCTTTCTATGAAATCTTAAAAACATGAACAGTCTGCTCATAGTGCTTATTTTTTGAGAAAATTGACTTCATAGGGATTCCTCTTGCCATATTTTTGTTTACCATAGGAGCTGCTATGTTGGTATCTTGGATCGATGCTGGGGTTGAAGTTTTGATAAGGAATGTGAAAGGAATTGCCTTTCCTAATGGAAAAGCATTGCCTCTGCCTAAACTTCAAATGACATGTTTAGGAAAGAGGATCAATGTATTGAAGCGTTTTGGACATCCCTTGGAAAAGGTTGTTCAGCTTCTGAAGATAAGACCAATCATGAGAGAGCAAGGGGCCTAGGCTTTGGAGATCCAAATTTGAATTTGTTTCAAAGATTAAGGATGGAAAGAAATAGAAGAGGGAAGAATTTTGAGGCCTAGTTAGATAGCAATGGCTCTAAACATGACTCTTAGACAAGGGTAAGGGTGGACATTTTAGACTGAAGGCAAGCTAAAGAGATGGAAGGGATGCCATATTTGTCCTGTAGATAAGGGTCGGCAACCTGCACTTTCTTTTCTGAGATAACTTGGAGGGGATGCATCGCAGCAATGGGCAGCAGATAATATGCATATCCAACAGGTCGACAGCCATGACTTAGAAACAGCAGCTGTTAAAGAAGGTACAACAAGAGAAAACAGCTTCAACAGGTCAACTTATATTCCCGCAAGTCATGGCAGCTAAAAACAACAGAGAACGGTAGCTTGCAGGTAGTACATGAGGTTATGATGCCCTTCAGCTGATAAAAGCAGAAGAAACTATGGATGGCCACCAATATGTGATCACAAATTGAAGAGAAACAGGTCACATCTGATTTTATAATTGAGGTCAATTTTATGCATCATGACAAAAAAGGCTTGATTTAATGCTAGAGCTGTGACAGTGCAGGATGGAGAATATTGGTCATGGAAACTTGCTTTGTCATGAATAGTTGACTAGTATGCTTATGGAAACAAGCTTTGTGGGGGGGGAAACAATCCAATGTTGAATATATACACATAAATTCAAGAAAATACACAAGGTATACCCAGGAAGTCGATTGCTCCAATTGTGGAAGTACGTGTATAAGATGATCGTATGCACCCAATGACACTTCAGGAAACATTTTATTCTATCTTCTCTTTCTCACAAACTTGGTCTTCTATTTCTCACAAACTTGCGGCGTGGAATGAATGTTTTGATTGGAAGATACTTCAATGTGTGTTGAAGTATAAGTCTTTTTCTAGGGTGTAAAGTCCAAAGATGTAGCCAAAATATGAAATTGTTGTTCAATAGATCCTTGGATTGAAGCATGAAAAACAATCTTTTGAACTTGATGAAGATTCTCTTGTCTTTGATGTTCAAGTTGGATTGAACATGAAAGAACTTCAAGCTTTCACAATCCACTAGCCTTTGATCAGGTTTACAAATAGAACTTCTCCATTGTCTTCTTCTCAAGAAGGCATCACTATATCTTCCACAAAGGATGAACTTGATAAAGAACTATGGATGACAATCTATCAAAAGAATCCAATGGCCAATTTCTTTTGTAGCTGCTCCATCTTCAAATGTACTTGACTTTTTTATCAAAAACCTCAAACAAATATCACCAATAGATATGTCACAAGTCAAAGATACATTCTTTCCAATCTTCTCTTGCAAAGGTTTAGGTGACAAACTAAGAGTTTCTGCAATCGAGAAATAGAGAGAAGGAACAAGTGCAAGTGAATTTGTGAAACAAGAAAGGAGATTGTCAGATGTGGAAGAACTCTCTTCAATAAGATGAGTCGCAAGATCCATATTACTCGAATGCACACGATGAACATAAGAAAAATCAAGCACAGAATTTGTACATTCACAAGAAGTACTAGACAAAGATTCTTACAAATATTTGCAAGTTTTTTGAGTATGATGCATACCTAAAACATACAATATTTCTAAGTACCCTAGAAAATATCACTTTTTTGTCTTTATTATGCATGTACATAAGTTCAAAAAGATGGAATTTCTTTCCGCCCTCAGTAGTAAGAACTACTGTTTGCAATAACAAGTTAAGATCATATGTCATGTGCTTTGAAGCAACGCTATCAAACAACCAATCGACAATCTTGACAGAGTCTTTAGTAATTGAAGAGAACACAAAATCTTTGCCAACATAGCCTATGGTGTTCCATATCTCTTGTTCATCAGTTTTTTGATCATCATCCATTGTATTACCAAAATCTCTTTTCTGTTTCACTAGTCTAAGTCTGCACTCATTTATGTAATGACCATGTTGTTTACAATAGAGACAATTCTCTTTCCTAAAATCCTTTTTTTTTTCTTATCAAAATCATCAAGATCATTATCCGAATTAATGTCACTAGGATGATCTTTACTTGATTCGGAATTGTTAGAAGGATTCTTGTTGTGCTTGTTATACTTCCGATTCTGTGAATTTGAGTTACTCTTATGGTTGCCTTGATCTTTGTCTTTTGCCTAAATTGCTCTTTTGAAGCAAAAGATTTTGCAATTGTTTAAATGTGACCACTCTATCACTGATAGAGGAAGTCGTCAACAAAGACATAAGATTGAGGCAAAGAATTTAGAGTGATGTTCACAAGTTCGTCATCCTCTATGAAAACATCAATGTTATGGAATTGATCAACTAGATCTTGAATTCTAGTTAGATGTTCTTTGACATAACTTTTGGTTTTAAGGTCCATAAACAATATAGAGACAAAAATGAAATAGAGACATGAGAGAGAATAGACAAAGTCCAAGTGGTGGTCCGAATTCGAAGTGTTATAAACCAAATATGTAACAAAAATTTTTGGTTATTCTGACCAATTTTGGCTTCTTTTGACCTTCATTGACTTTGCCAATAATTGATCAAATCTGAAAAATGTGTGCAATCTCTCATGTGGAAGGTTGCATTTCCAACAATAACGTTTTTAATGTAGATTTGTTTCTCCTCCTTGCTCCTATAAACATGTCTTGATAATCTTGCAAATCTTCAAAACTCTCATATGAAACTTGAATATGACTTGTTAAGAAAATTTGCAAGATGTATGATTGCTTGTGCACTCAAAAAAGACTGATGTGATCCCTCTTGGAGCTAACTTTCTTTGGTTCATGTAGCCGACAAGCTTCTGACAAGGCCGTGTTTTATGGACATGCTCTCAATTGGTAAATAATGTTGGAAACAATGTGTGAATAGCATAAAAACCTAATTTCCAGCAACCCTAATTTTTGGGACTTAGCCAAATTTTGCTCACGGAAGGTAAAAAAATATTATGAGCGCATCAGTTAGTGCTCCGAGACAGCTTTCATTTGGTATATAACTTTAACTCATCAAAGGTCCACATTGGTAGACCTAATTTTTGTCCAAAATGGTTTACCTTACTATGTTCCTCTCAATCTCTACATCAAGGAAAGCATAATCATAAGTTCAGATGGTGGTTCAGTTGTTAGATTGTTGCAAATTTACCTTGAAAAGCACAATTTAATGCAAGTAAAAGTCAATCACAGATTTTTACAAATTCATGCTTTTTGAGGTGCTTTTTCAGCTTTTCGTAGATAATTTCATGGTTCAGCCTTAAGGCCTATATAAAGAAGCCGTAGGGGTTGCTTCCAGTGTCACTTGAGGACGAATCTCATCGATCACTCACTCCCAAAGGTGACTAATGTCTGGAGGAGGTGTGATCTAACATCTTGTGCAGCTTTGGAGGAGATTTTGGCAGCCAACCATAAGCATCTTGCTGAGTTTTGTGAGTAGAAAGTCTATATTCAGTCATTGTTCTTTTGTTACTACACAAGGAGGAATCTACCTTGTTATTCAGTTTTAGGCTTGCTGTACAAACCCTTGTAAACTGTTTCTATTCACTTAAAAGTCACATACACAAATTCTTCATACCTCTTAGGCACTTTATGAACAAACTCTTGTATCTAGTTCTCGAAATTCTGTCTAGATTCAGATTTTGTAACTACATTTAGCACACATTCAGATTTTGTATCTACATTTAGCACATTTAGCACATTTAGCACACAGTCAGTTTTGTAGTCATATCTAGACTTTGTAATTTTGTTAGTGGATATCAGTTAGTATAGGTAAGCATTTTGGCTTATTGTACACTTTGACAAGTTGTGTATTCTCTCTCTATTTCTCATGCATTTAATTTTGAGTCTTAAGGTGTGTATGCTAAGGTGCATTTGTTGGAAGATCTTGTAAACCTGTGATTATTGTTATTGAGGCCCAACCCTATTTTAACATTTGGTATGAGAACGTAGTTGACATACACCCTTAACAAGATGAGTGATTATAGACTTGAGAATTGCTTTATCTTCGGAAGACCTGCTGTTCCAATTTCTCCTGAACAAAGGTTAGTAAAGAAAAAGGGGAGATTCGTTCATCATTAAGGTCATTTAGAACCTTTCATCAAGCTTGGTTGGAGTTAGAGAATTTTTGTCAAAGCAAAAATTATGTCACGAAAGCACATCTAAGAAGTCAATAAGCCAACGCAAGGATGAAAGTTCGTGATTCAGTCAGTCATATATTTTGAAACTCAGAGTTGGTGAGGTGGTTCAATTGCACGTTTCAGAGTTCAAAGTTTAGTTGTACATTTGGAAGTTTAGAAATTCATGTATTTAGTTTTGAGTTGAGTCCAGGTTTATGCAAAAGGAAACTCAAGATTCAGTGGAAATAAATTAAGAGATATATTTTCAGACATCCGAATTTCGATAGACGTTTGAAGTTTTGTAGATTTTGGTACTTTATGCCATTATGACATTCAAGGGGGGATTTGCAAGGAATCGAACTCACAACCTCTTGGTTAGGAATGTGATGGGCTAACCACTTGCCCCAAAAGCCATGGTTGAGGATTACTTCCTAATCCTCTCTCTTAGGGTGTAGTTCAACCATCTCCTACTAGAATTATGTTACATTCTTCCCCCTTTGAACTCCCTAGGGAATGTACCCTGACCAGCTATGGGACTGGCAGGATGTACCCTGGCAGGATGTACCCTGGCAGGATGTACCCTGACCAGCTATGGGACTGGCAGGATGTACCCTGGCAGGATGTACCCTGACCAGCTATGGGACTGGCAGGATGTACCCTGGCACCGTGTACCCTGGCACCGTGTACCCTGGCACCGTGTACCCTTGCACCGTGTACCCTGGCACCGTGTACCCTGGCACCGTGTACCTTGCAACGCGCTACACCGCGCCGCCTTGCCCAAGCCTACTTCCTAGGCTCTGATACCAATGCAAGGAAACAAACTCACAACCTCTTGGTTAGGAATGTGATGGGCTAACCACTTGCCCCAAAAGCCATGGTTGAGGATTACTTCCTAATCCTCTCTCTTAGGGTGTAGTTCAACCATCTCCTACTAGGATTATGTTACAGGATTGTTGGAAACAATGTCAGAATAACATAAAACCCTAATTTCTAGCAATCCTAATTTTGGGAGTTGGCCAAATTTTGGTCACAAAATGTCAAAAATTATCATGAGCTCATCACTTAGTGCTTTAGGAGAGCTTTCATATGGTATATAACATTTCATCATTAGAGGTCCATATTAGTAGAAAACGTTAACCCTAATTTTTCTCCAATATGGCTTTTTACCTTATTATGTTCCTCTCAGTCTCTACATCAAGGAAAGCATAATCATAAGTTTAGATGATGGTTCAGTTATGAGATCATTGCAAATTTACCCTGAAAAGCACAATTTATCACAAGTAAGAGTTAATCACATTTTTTTATGACTTCATGATTTTTGAGGTGCTTTTTCAGCTTTTCATAGATAATTTCGAGGTTCAGCCTTGAGGTCTATACAAAGAAGCAATAGGGGTCACTTCTAGTATCACTTGAGGACCAATCTCAAGGATCATTTAGTCTTTGAGGTAGCTAACTTGTGGAGGAGGTGTGATCTAACTTTTAGTGTAGCTTCGGAGGAGATTTTGGTAGGCAACCATCAACATCTTGCTGAATTTTGTGACTAAAAAGTCTATATTCAGTCATTCTTCCTTTGTTGCTACAAGGAGGAATCAGCCTTGTTATTCAGTTTAGGGTTTGTTGAACAAAGAAAACTGTTTCTATTCATTCCAAACATACATACACACACTCTTCATACCTCTTAAGCACTTTATGAACAAACTCTTGTATCTAGTTCTCGAAATTTTGCATAGGTTCAAATTTTGTAACTACATTCAACACACATTCAGATTTTGTATCTACACATTTAGCACACATTTAGTTTTGTCGTCATATATAGACACTTTGTAATTTGTCAGTGAATATCAATTAGTATAGGTAAGCATTTTGGCTTACTATACACTTTGACAAATTGTGTATTCTCTCTCTAGTTCTTAGGACTTGCTGTACAAATAGTTGGAAACTTTTTCTATTCATTCCAAACTCACATACACACACTCTTCATACCTCTTATGCACTTTATAAAGAAACTCTTGTATTTCGTTCCTGAAATTCTGCCTAGATTCAAATTTTGTCACTACATTCCGCACACATTCAAATTTTGTATCTTTATTCAGCACATTTAGCACACATTCAGTTTTGTAGTCATATACAAATAGTTTGTAATTTGTCAGTGAATACGAGTTAGAATAGGTAAGCATTTCGGCTTAGTGTACACTTTGATAAGTTGTGTATTATTTCTCTACTTCTCGTTATCTAATCATGAATCTTGAGGTGTGTATGCTAAAGTTCATTTATTGGAAGATCCTGTAAACATGTGATTATTCTTATTGAGGCCCTCCCCAATTCCAAGATTTGATATCAGAGCATAGTTGACACATACCCTTCAAGATGAGTGATTCCGAACTTGAGAATTACTTTATCTTCCAAAGACCTATTCCAATTTTTGTTAAATGGGAGGTTTGTAAAAAAGAAGCAGAAATTCCTTCATCATTAAGGTCATTCAAAACCTTTGGTCAGGCTCGATTGAAGTTAGAGAATTTTCGCTAAAGCAAGAATTTTGTCAAGCAAGCACATCGAAGAAGTCACTTAGTCAACACAAAGATGAAAGTTGGTGATTCAGTTCAGTCACATGTTTTGAAGCTCATAATTGGTGATTTAGTTTAGTCATATATTTTAAAGCTCAGAGTTGGTGAGTCAGTTTAGTCTCACATTTCAAAGTTCAAAGTTTAGTTGCACATTTCGAAGTTAAGAAATTTATGTATTCAGTTTTCAGTTGAGTCCAATTTTATACAAAGTCAGCTCATGATTCAACAGAAATCAATCAAGAGATATATTTGGAGACAACCAAAGCTTTGTAGACATGGGAAGCTTTGCAAATTTTTTTACTTTATGCCATTATGACATTGAAGGGGGGGGGGTTGTTGGAAACAATGTCAAACTAGTGCACCCTCTCAATATCAAGCTTATCAATATCTATCTATATGGGATTAGGAGATGCTGAAAGTCTCTCTAGAAGCTTCAAGTTGGCATTGTAGAAGACAAGTCTCTCAAGCTGGGCTGTCGTAAGTTTATTTCTCTTTTTTGTGT
This sequence comes from Ceratopteris richardii, assembly GCA_020310875.1. Taxonomy (NCBI): domain Eukaryota; kingdom Viridiplantae; phylum Streptophyta; class Polypodiopsida; order Polypodiales; family Pteridaceae; genus Ceratopteris; species Ceratopteris richardii. The sequence continues at coordinate 22,774,243 of CM035426.1, read as the reverse complement.
GAAAATGAGTCCATGTACTCCAATTTCTTTCAAAGATCCATAGCTACAATCTTGAGAGAGAACTCAAAGAGCAATACGTTTCTGTTAAGCAAACACATAATGATATTAAATTAGCAAAAACATAATCTTGAGAAGTACTAATTAGTAAATAATAAAATCACAGTAAGTAAGAAAATTACCAATGTAGGTGCACATGCATCATATTTCTCCCACCATGAGACAGGCTCTACTTGAGTCTCTCGGAGCTTTGGTGTCGGTCTATCAAAGTGGTGTGTCTCATTCCTAAAAGCAAGAAGATCATCTTCTATGCGACAGATAATCTCTAAATCACTACCACTATAATGCTGTATGTACTCCTAAAAGCCGAAATCTAGCTCCTCACTCTGAAGTTGATCCTCACTACGCCATAATGGATGCAATATGTGAGCTACAACATGAATTGGTCTGTGAAACCAATCCCAACGCCTATTCCATACCTGTCGTATCTCTTCCACTCTACATTTATGAAAAGAAAATTCAAGAATTAATACATTACATATGTCATGCTTATAATGACTAATCAAGATTAAAGAGTAATGAAAACATAAAACATGGAGAAAACTTACTTCTCAACAGATAAGCATGTGTTTTTATTCAGGGCCTCTCTAATTTTGTCCATATACTCATAGAGAAGACCCATCGTACTTCTCTCTACGTCGGTGATGCGTAGCATGTTGTATATAGGGTTTAGGGTTTTAACTAAACCATTTGCCTCAACCCATCAAGACTCATTCATTACATTGCGTCTAAACTGCAAGAACTTTGGAGTGGTGCTTTTATCCCAAGCAATCCACTCATCACTGTTGATTGTGCGAATCAAATTTGTTCGCACACGAACAAGCCTCTCTAATACCACAAACATGTAAGCAAACTCATGACGGCGGGCTTGAGGATCTCGAGCTGACTGTTAGCTCGAAACATAGCCAACATCTTTGGACGTTTAGTCATAAATCTGACCATACTTCTTGTTGTGGCAAAGATTGCATGCACACAAAATATGTTGCTCACATCCTCATTCAAAAGATCTAAGCAATGAGAAGCACATGGGGTCCAAACAATAGAAAGATATTCTTGTTCAAGTAAATTTCCCATGGAAACACAATTGTTCCCATTATTTATTATCACTTGTACCACATTATGAGCCCCAATCTCCTCTATGACAATTTTTATATGCTCCCGAATATATGCACCTGTAATAACAAAATAAAATTCAGAAATTAGAATTTACACTTTACATAATATACAATGCACATGAAATCAAAATAATATACTCAACCAATTACCAATGGAAGGTACCTGTAATGGTAAGACCAGGAGTCGAAGCATCTATAGCTTTCCAAAACATGGACCCCTTACAACATTAGACAATAACATTATATACATGCCTCTTGCGGGCATCTGACCAACCATCACACAAGATGGTGCATCCATACTTCTTCCATGTATCCCACAAAAACTCAAGCTGCACTTCCAAACATGCCTTTTCCTTCTTTAATTCCCTAGTGCACAATGTCTCTGCGGACGGACCTTCCCACTCACATCCAATGCGGCTAATCAATTTTATGGTGTTTTTCCATTGAGTGGTCTTAGCCACATTGAAGGGGATAGCACAACGAATGAATAATCGCGTGATTTCCCTAGTGGTCTCTCTCATTGCTTGCTTTTGCAAGCTAGCTCTAACACTTGCACTTTGCAATGAGCCTCTTGCATGGCTGTCCACTTTGGGTAAAGGTGTCCTTATTGCACTAAGACCTTCACCCACACTAGAGGAGGCATGAATACTAGAGCTTTCAACTCTAGTTCTCTTCTTCTTCATTTTCCTCATCACATGAGGGCATTCCCATCCGTGATCGTCTCCATGCCTCAAGCCTTGCATACACATCATTAGGGACCTCTTTGCATGGTTCGGTATCTCTACATGGGACATTTGCAAGATGGTCCTTCACTTTTGTCACAGAACCTATCTTTTCATATCCACAAAAATTACACTTCCATTTTCTTGATCCACCTCCACCAGAATAGTCTCCAATCTTCTTGACATATCTCCAATAGGGATCTCGAGCCATGTCTAATATTCATGTAGCTGGTAGAGAATCTGCATACATAAAGAAAATAAGACTTTAGTGATAGACTATATAGTAGACTCTTGATGATTCATGAATGATGCATGCAAGTTGCAACATACATAGTACATACATACACTATTACACACATAGTGCACACATATCACATAGTACATACTACATATTTACATATTACATATTACATAAGATGCTACATATGCACACACATAAATTATAATGTACATGTAGATAATGCACATTGCACACACAATGCACACAAATGCACTCATACATATTACACACATAATGCACTCAAGTGTCATACACACATGTCACACATGCACTCATACACACTAGCTCCATACACACACAATGCACACATACACACTTGCTCCGTACACACACATGCACTCATACGTACACATGCACTCATACGTACACATGCACTCATGCACACATGTCACACATGAACTCATACACACTTACTCCATACACACACAATGCACACACATGCACTCAAGTCTCATACATTTATCGTTATTAGTAATTACTAATTTAGTATATACATAATACTATATTATATATAATATATAGTATATACATACACATACTTCATACATTCATGCATTCAAATTTCATAGTACATACACAGTACATTATAGTCTATTACACAAGACACAATAATAAATACTAAGTACATATATCATATATGATATATATTATATTGGAAGAAATCGAAAAACAAAAATGGAAGAATTCGGAAAAAAATCAGAGGGCTAATTTCTAAAGTTATATACCTGAACAGTGATTCGTGAAGGATGAGTGAAGGCTGAGTGGTCTCTCTCTCTCTCTCTCTCTCCCCCTCTCTCTCTCTCTCAATCGGTAGGAAGAATCGAAGTCCACGGTCACGCAGCAGAACAACAAAAAAATATCAAATGTCTTTAAAATTTTTTTCAGAAAAATAGGGCCCAGAAACGGTGTTTTTGGGCCGGTCGGTTTCCCAAAAACGGCCGAACCGTTTCTAGGGTTTCTGGGCACTATGCTCTTCATACCTTTTAGGCACTTTATGAACCATTTCTTGTATCTAGTTCTCGAAATTTTGCCTAGATTCAGATTTTGTAACTACACTTAGAACACATTCAGACTTTGTATCTACATTTAACACATTTAGCTTCTTGTATCTAGTTCTTGAAATTCTATCTAGATTCAGATTTTGTAACTACACTCTGAACACATTCAGATTTTGTATCTAGATTTAACACATTTAGCACACATTCAATTTTGTAGTCATATACATACACTTTGTAATTTGTTAGTGAATATTAGTTAGTATAGGTAAGCATTTTGGCTTACCGGACACTTTGACAAGTTGTGTATTCTCTCTATACTTCTCATTCATCTAATTTTGAGTCTTAAGGTGTGTATATTAAGGTTCATTTGTTGGAAGATCCTGTACATACGTGATTATTGTTATTGAGGCCCACCCCAATTCCAACATTTGGTATCAAAGCATAGTTGACATACATCCTTAACAAGATGAGTGATTATAGACTTCAGAATTGCTTTATCTTTAGAAGACATGCTATTCCAATTTTTGTTCGACACAAGGTTAGTAAAGAAGAAGGAGAAATTCTTTCATCATTAAGGTCATTCAAAAGCTTTCGTCAGACTTGGTTGAAGTTAGAGAATTTCTGTCAAAGCAAGAATTATGTCAAAGCAAGAATTCTGTCAAGAAAGCACTCTAAGAAGTTAGTTAACCAAGAGAAGGATGAAAGTTGGTGATTCAGTTTAGTCACATATTTTGAATCTCAGAGTTGGTGTTTAAATTCTGTCACATATTTTGAAGCTCAAAGTTGGGTGAGTTAGTTCAGTCCCACATTTCAAAGTTCAAAGTTTAGTCGCACATTTTGAAGTTCAAAAATTTATGTATTCAGTTTTGAGTTTAGTCCATGCTTATGCGAAGTAAGCTCAATATTCACTGGAAATCAATTAACAGATATTTTTAGAAATCCGAAGTTTTGCAGATTTTTGTACTTTATGCCATTATGGCATTCAAGGGAGGATTTTTGGAAAGAATGTCATAATAGCATAAAACCCCTTCCGGCAGCCCTGATTTTTGGGACTTAACCAAATTTGATTGCAAAAGGTAAAAAATCCTTGTGAGCTCATCAGTTATGTTTGATAAGAGCTTTCATTTGGTATATAACATTCAATCATCAGAGGTCTAGATTAGTAGAAAACTCCGACCCTAATTTCTGTGCAAAATGGTTTTTTACCTTATTATGCTCCTCTCAGCCTCTACCTCAAGGAAAGCATAATCATAAATTCAGATGATGCTTCAATTATCAAATCGTTGCACATTTACCTTCAAGAGCATAAATTAGCACACGTAAAAGTTAATTGTAAGTTTTTATGCATTCATGCTTTTTGAGGTGCTTTTTTAGCTTTTCGTAGATAATTTCATGGTTCAGCCTTGAGGCCTATATAAAGAAGCCTTAGGGGTCACCTGTAGTATCACTTGAGGACCAATCTCAAAGATCATTTGGTCTTGGAGGTGACTAACTTCTTGAGGAGGTGTGATCTAGCTGCTGGTGCCGCTATGGAGGAGATTTTGGCAGCTAACCATTAGAATCTTGCTGAATTTTGTGAGTAAAATTCTACAATCAGTCATTGTTCCTTTGTTACTACACAAGGAGGAATCTGCCTTGTTATTCAGTTTAGGATTTGCTCTACAAACAGTTGTAAATTGTTTCCATTCACTCCAAACTCACATACACACACGCTTTGTACCTCTTAGGCACTTTATGAACAAACTCTTGTATCTCGTTCCCGAAGTTTTGCCTAGATTTAGATCTTGTAACTACTTTAGATTTTGTATCTACATTCCGAGCATTTAGCACACATTCAGTTTTTTAGTCATATACAACCACTTTGTAATTTGTCAGTGAATATCAATTAGTATAGGTAAGCATTTTGGCTTATTGAACACTTTGACAAGTTGTGTATCCTCTCTCTACTTCTCATTCATCTAATTTTGAGTCTCAAGTTGTGTGTATGCTAAGGTTCATTTGTCGGAAGATTTGTAAACTTGTGATCATTGTTATTAAGGCCCGCCCTAATTCCAACATTTGGTATCAGAGCATAGTTGACATACACCCTTCACACAAGATGAGTCAATATAGACTTGAGAATTACTTTATGTTCCGAAGACCTGCAGTTCCAATTTCTGCTCAACAAGAGGTTAGTAAAGAAGAAGGAGAAATTCCTTCATCATTAAGGTCATTCAAAACCTTTCGTCAGGCTTGTTTGAAGTTAGAGAAACTTTTGTCAAAGCAAGAATTTTGCTTGGAAAGCATATCTTAGAAGTCAGTTAGCCAATACAAGGATGAAAGTTGGTGATTAAGTTAAGTCATATATTTTGAAGCTGAGTCTGAGTGATTTAGTTCAATCACATATTTAGAAGCTTAGAATATTTAGAAGCTTAGAATTGGTGAGTTAGTTAAATCGCACAATTCAAAGTTCAAAGTTTATTTGCACATTGTGATGTTCAAAAATTTATGTATTCAATTTTCAATTGAGTCAAGGTTTGTGCAAAGTCTGCCCAAGATTCAGGCGAAATCAATTAACATCCAAACTTTTGTAGATTTTTGTACTTTATGCCATTATGATATTGAAGGGGGATTGTTGGGAACAATGCCAAAATAGCATAAAACCTTAGTTCCTAACAATCCTAAGTTTTGTGACTTAGGAACAATTTAGCGTAAGTAAAAGTTATTCACAGGCTTTTACGAATTCATGCTTTTTTAGGTGCTTTTTCAGCTTTGCCTAGATAATTTCGTGGTTCAGCCTTTGGGCCAATATAAAGAAGCCTTAGGGGTAACTTCTAGTATTACTTGAGGACCAATCTCAAGGATCATTTAGTCGTGGAGGTGACTATCATTTGGAGGAGGTGTGATCTAACTTTTGGTATAGCTTTGGAGGAGATTTTGGCAGCCAACTATCAACATCTTGCTGAATTTTGTGGGTAGAAAGTCTATATTCAATCAATCTTCCTTTGTTGCTACACAAGGAGGAATTGGCCTTGTTATTTAGTTTAGGGTCTGCTGTATGAACCGTTGTAAATTGTTTCTGTTCACCCTAACTCACATACACACTCTTCATACTTCTTAGGCACTTTATGAACAAGCTCTTGTATCTAATTCTCGAAATTTGGCCTAGATTCAGATTTTGTAACTACATTCAGCACACATTCAGATTTTGTATTCATTTCAACACATTTAGCACACATTCAGTTTTGTAGTCATATACAGACACTTTGTAATTTGTCAGTGAATATCAGTTAGTATAGGTAAGCATTTTGGCTTACTGTACACTTTGACAAATTGTGTATTCCTTTGTACTTCTCATTCATCTAATTTTGAGTCTTAAGGTGTGTATGCTAAGGTTCATTTGTTGGAAGATCCTGTAAACCTATGATTATTGTTATTGAGGCTCACCCCAATTCTAACGAATAATGAACTGAGCTTGACTTGTGTCTTCCATATTGCTCTCATCTTTCTATATTATGCACTATTTCCTAACTTGCTTTATGTGCACTATTTCTAGTTGCTTTGATACCAATTGTTGGTTTTTAATGCTCACAATCAATATAAAGAAAAAACAAAGTAGAGACATGAGAGAGAATAGACAAAGTCATAGAGAGATGAAGGAGCAGAGATCCACATATATACCATATATTCCAAAAGATGAAGTACATGAATGTTACAAAGAATCATTAAGTCTACATATGAATGCATCAATCAGGTCCATATCTTCAATTGCACAATCTGGATAAAGTGAAGATGATCTCGTCAATGTATAGTTAAGCTTGAGGTTCATGTCCTCCTTATTGTTGGAGAAGCAAGAACCACCCATCCTTTGAAGAAGATGAAACCCTAGCTCAACTTCTCCATAAGGTTGAAGAAGACCTCTCCATAGCCAAACTTCAAGCTTGTGCTCCAAAAGGTGATGAGATGTGTGTTATGGACCTTATTCTTATATAGTTTTTGATCCATGATGAAAAGAAGTATAAAAAAAACTTTGAAAAATTCAAAAAGAAGGGTTCCGTAATTTTTGGAAATTGTAATTCTGAAAACTACAAAAACTATAATTTTGATGTTTTTTTTTTATAATATTCTTTTGCTAAAAAATATGTGGTATATTACTTTTTGGTTTCAAAAATTGCTTTATATAAATAAAAATTGCTCTTCACACAAATTTCAGAAATAAGGGTTTGACTTTTGATTGCTCAAAGGTACTATCGAAATATGTAATAAACAATTTTTGCATAGTTTGATAAATGTTGACCTTGGTTTGACCTCCACGAGAATAGTCTCCAATCTTCTTGACATATCTCCAGTAGGGATTTGGAGCCATGTCTAATATTCAAGTAGCTGGTAGAGAATTTGCATACATAAAGAAAATAAGACTTTAGTGATAGACTATAGTAGACTCTTGATGATTCATGAATGATGCATGCAAGTTGCAACATACATAGTACATACATACACTATTACACACATAATGCACACATATCACATAGTACATACTACATATTTACATATTACATAAGATGCTACATATGCACACACATAAATTATAATGTACATGTAGATAATGCACATTGCACACACAATGCACACACATGCACACACATGCACTCATACATATTACACACATAATGCACTCAAGTGTCATACACATGTCATACATGCACTCATGCACACACATGCACTCGTACACACTTGCTCCATACACACATGGTTGTCAGGAACCTTTTTCCTGACACGTCAGGAACCTGATGCTGACTTGGCGTCAGATATGGATTCCTGACCAAACTGCTGCAGAATTCCAGAGTTAAGTGTTTTTTTTTTGCATGCATCTGAGCTGAGGGTCATTTTGTGTTGCAGTCAGCTTCAGAACAGGCCCTTTTTGTCTTCACGACTTGAAGCTCAAGAGTTGAAGCTCAAGGCTCCAGCCTTAAACCCTGGCAGCTTCTAGGAATGCTGCTTGTTGCACACAGTAGTAGCTTGTAGTCTGAGAATGGTCGACTTGAATGTGTATACAGTATTAGATATTCCATATGTCACATGTATGCATGCATATAGGATGTATCAAATACATACATATGAATCAAGGCTCACAAGCATATAAATTATAATATTATGCTCTGTTGACTGTAATACTGTAGACTGTATAGATGGTACATTGTATACCTGTGATACATGTGTGATGTAATACAGTAGACTGAACACATTACTCATAAAAGACAATGAATTCTCCAGCCTAGAACTTAGCACTTAGCAGTTGGAACTTGGTGGGCGGTGTTCATACTATAGTCTGGACTTTGTGTACATGAATGATGATACAATACAAACAGTAGGCTATAGATAATGGAGATCAATGGAGAAAATGAAAATAAATTATATCATTCATGAATCCCTTTTTCTTCTATATATTTACATGATTTCAGACTTCAATTGAATTTGTGATGTATGTGTGTGTATGTGTATGTGTGTGTGTGTATGTGTATGTGTATGTGTGTATGTGTATATATATATATATATATATATATATATATATATATATATACATATATATATATATATATATATATATATATATATATATATATATATATATATAGATATATATATACCTCATAATTTTTTGAGAAAAAAAATGGTCACGTCAGGAAACGTCAGAAATGTTTTTCCTTACTCGTCATAAGTCGGATTACCGTCAGAAGTTAGAAGTAAGTATCCCGTCAGTAACAACTATGCATACACACACAATGCACACATACACACTTGCTCCGTACACACACATGCACTCATACGTACACATGCACTCATGCACACATGTCACACATGAACTCATACACTTTTACTCCATACACACACTATGCACACACATGCACTCAAGTCTCCTACATTTATCGTCATTAGTAATTACTAATTTAGTATATACATAATACTATATTATATATAATATATAGTATATACATACACATACTTCATACATTCATGCATTCATGCATTCAAATTTCATAGTACATACACAGTAGATTATAGTCTATTACACAAGGCACAATAATAAATACTAAGTACATATATCATATATGATATATATTATATTGGAAGAAATTGAAAAACAAAAATGGAAGAATTCGGAAAAAAATCAAAGGGCTAATTTCTAAAGCCATGGAGGAGATTTTGGCAGCCAACCATTAGAATCTTGCTGAATTTTGTGAGTAAAAGTCTATAATCAGTCATTGTTCCTTTGTTAATACACAAGGAGGAATCTGCCTTGTTATTCAGTTTAGGGTTTGCTCTACAAACAGTTGTAAATTGTTTCTATTCACTCCAAACTCACATACACACACTCTTCATACCTCTTAGGCACTTTATGAACAAACTCTTGTATCTGGTTCTCGAAGTTTTGCCTAGATTTAGATCTTGTAACTACATAAAGCAGACATTCGTATTTTGTATCTACATTCCGAGCATTTAGCACACATTCAGTTTTTTAGTCATATACAGACACTTTGTAATTTGTCAGTGAATATCAATTAGTATAGGTAAGCATTTTGGCTTATTGGACACTTTGACAAGTTGTGTATTCTCTCTCTACTTCTCATTCATCTAATTTTGAGTCTCAAGTTGTGTGTATGCCAAGGTTCATTTGTCGGAAGATCTTGTAAACCTCTGATTATTGTTATTAAGGCCTGCCCTAATTCCAACATTTGGTATCAGAGCATAGTTGACATACACCCTTCACACAAGATGAGTCATTATAGACTTGAGAATTGCTTTATGTTTCGAAGACCGGCTGTTCCATTTTTTGCTCAACAAGAGGTTAGTAAAGAAGAAGGAGAAATTCCTTCATCATTAAGGTCATTCAAAACCTTTCTTCAGGCTTGTTTGAAGTTAGAGAACCTTTTGTCAAAGCAAGAATTTTGCCTGGAAAGCATATCTTAGAAGTCAGTTAGCCAATACAAGGATAAAAGTTGGTGCTTAAGTTCACTCACATATTTTGAAGCTGAGTCTTAGTGATTCAGTTCAATCACATGTTTAGAAGCTTAGAATATTTAGAAGCTTAGAATTGGTGAGTCAGTTCAGTCGCACAATTCAAAGTTCAAAGTTTATTTGCACATTCTGATATCCAAAAATTTATGTATTCAATTTTTAATTGAGTCAAGGCTTGTGCAAAGTCTGCCCAAGATTCAGGTGAAATCAATTAATATGCAAACTTTTGTAGATTTTTGTACTTTATGGCATTATGATATTGAAGGGGGATTGTTGGGAACAATGTCAAAATAGCATAAAATCTTAGTTCCTAACAATCCTAATTTTTGTGACTTAGGAACAATTTAGCGTAAGTAAAAGTTATTCACATATTTTTACGAATTCATGCTTTTTGAGGTGCTTTTTCAGCTTTTCCTAGATAATTTCGTGGTTCAGCCTTTGGGCCAATATAAAGAAGCCTTAGGGGTAACTTCTAGTATTACTTGAGGACCAATCTCAAGGATCATTTAGTCGTGGAGGTGACTATCATTTGGAGGAGGTGTGATCTAACTTTTGGTATAGCTTTGGAGGAGATTTTGGCAGGCAACCATCAGCATCTTGCTGAATTCTGTGGGTAGAAAGTCTATATTCAATCATTCTTCCTTTGTTGCTACACGAGGAGGAATTGGCCTTGTTATTTAGTTTAGGGTCTGTTGTATGAACCGTTGTAAATTGTTTCTGTTCACTCTAAACTCACATACACACTCTTCATACCTCTTAGGCACTTTATGAACAAGCTCTTGTATTTGATTCTCGAAATTTGGCCTAGATTCAGATTTTGTAACTACATTCAGCACACATTCAGATTTTGTATCCACATTCAACACATTTAGCACATTCAGTTTTGTAGTCATATACAGACACTTTGTAATTTGTCGGTGAATATCAGTTAGTATAGGCAAGCATTTTGGCTTACTGTACACGTTGACAAATTGTGTATTCCTCTCTACTTCTCATTCATCTACATTTGAGTCTTAAGGTGTGTATGCTAAGGTTCATTTGTTGGAAGATCTTGTAAACCTATGATTATTGTTATTGAGGCTCACCCCAATTCTAACGAATAATGAATTGAACTTGACTTGTGTCTTCCATATTGCTCTCATCTTTCTATATTATGCACTATTTCTTAACATGCTCTATGTGCACTGTTGGAGTTAGACGTCTGCGGAAGCACGCGAACAGCACAAGGAAGAAGAAGAAGCTTGGAGCACAACACACAAGACTGAATGTATTACTAGAGAATGTACAAAGATAAGTAGCCCATTAGGGCAATAGGCGTATATACAAGCCGGGGGAAAAAAACCTCCTAAAGAGGGAAAAAAGTGCCCCGGCAGTCCTAGAGTGTTCACACACATCACTACCTAAATATATCAACAAATCCCCCGTGGGAGTGATGCGGTGAACAAGGAGCTGGCACTCATGTATAAGGAAGTGCCAAGCTATGTGGAAATCACTCCACAAAAGGAAGTAAGCCCAAAGCTTTGCGGAAAGCTTCAAACTTCTCCCTAGGCAGAGCCTTCGTGAAAAGGTCTGCAATGTTCTCCTGCGTGGGCACATATGCCAAGCTGATCTCCCCAGCAGAGAACCTCTCCCTGACATAGTGATAATGCACCTCAATGTGCTTAGTGCGAGCATGGAACACAGGGTTCCTCGCAACTGCCAATGCGCTCTGACTGTCAGTGAAGATGGTGGTGGCAGAAGACTGGCCAACACCCAAATCAGCCATAAGGCGTCTAAGCCACACACACTCAACAGTCGCTGTGAAAGCTGCCCTATACTCAGCCTCACAACTGGAAGTGGCCACAGTAGGCTGCTTCTTGCTCAACCAAGATATACATGAGCTACCAAGCATGAAGCAAAAACCATTGGTGGACACACGAGTGTCATAGCAACCAGCCCAATCTGAGTCAGAAAAAGCATGCAAATCTGGCGGTAGTGATCCCCCCTTGGGATAAAACAACCCAAGTAGCCGAGTACCACTCAAGTAGCGAAAGATGCGCTTAACCGCTTTCCAATGCGTGACTCCTGGGCAATGCATGAACCTGCTCATCTGTGAGACAGCAAACTGAATATCTGGCCGAGTAATGCATAAGTAAATCAAGCATCCAACAGCCTGCTGATAGAGAACACCATCAAATGCATCTCCAGCATCATGAAGACTCAATCGTAAACCTGTCTCCATAGGAGTGGCAATAGGCTTACAGTCTTCAAGGCCAAAACGCTGCAATAATGTGTCAATATATTTCGTTTGACACAAAGCCATTCCACCATCAACGTGCATAAACTGAATGCCCAAATAGTGATGCAAATGCCCCAAATCAGACATCTCAAATGAGGCATGCAAATCAGCCTTAAAATCAGCAATATGTGTCTCAATAGGACCAGTGAGCAGCATGTCATCAACATAGACAACAATGATCAGAAGCACATCATTAGCACGTTTAACATATAAGGTGCTTTCAGTTGGACTGTTCTCAAAACCATGTGCAATCAGATAGGCATGTATCTTCTCATACCAAGCACATGGTGCTTGCTTTAAACCATATAACGCCTTCTTTAACCTGCACACCTGGTTTTCATGCCCTTTGTGCACAAAGCCACGGGGCTGAAAAACATACACTTCTTCATGCAAGTCACCATTCAGAAATGCTGTTTTAATGTCCAACTGATGTACATTCCAACCATGATGGGCTGCAAGTGCACAAATGCTCCGAACAGTAGTCATACGGCATGTAGGTGCAAAGGTCTCATCAAAATCAATGCCTCTTTCCTGCGCATAACCCTTTGCAACAAGCCTAGCCTTATACCTGTCAACTGTACCATCAGGTTTACGCTTCAGCTTGTATACCCACTTAGTGCCAATGGCCTTCTTGCCAGGAGGCAAGTCACATAAAGACCATGTACCATTCTTCATTATAGCATCATATTCAGATTGCATAGCAGCCATCCAATTTTCTGAATTTTGTGCTTCATCAAAAGAAACAGGCTCATTCTCATCACAGAGACTAGATGCAGCCATAGCATAGCAATCTGATGCAAAGGAGGTACTATGAGAGCCTGAACGAGTACGATATGACAAAGGTGCATCTAATTTGCTGTCACGCAAAGTCTGCACCAGCCATTTTGGCATAGTTTTTGCCTGTTCAATATCAGCTCTCTCATCAACAAGTGCATCATGTAAATCTGCATCAGAAATGGAATGATCTGCATCATCATATGAAACCTACAAAGGCTGAGAAGTTGCCTCATTAGGACCAGCGTTAGCCTGTCCACCTGTAAAAAGAGGCATCAAAGTATCATACATGTCTTTGGAGCTAACAGATGTCTCCTTAGTACATGAAAGCAATGGCTGAATAGCATCTTCCACAAAGACAACATCACGGCTAACCAGAATGCGTTTAGTCTGTGGATGATACAGACGATAGCCTTTACTTTCAGAACTGTACCCAACAAAAATACATTTTACTGCTTTATCATCCAATTTTCTGCGATGTTGTTCAGGCACTAATGCATATGCCAAACAACCAAAAACACGCAGATGAGCAACAGATGGCTTGCGGTCATGCCAAGCCTCATATGGAGTGATAGACTGCAACGCTTTGGTGGGACACCTGTTCAGTACATATGCTGCACACATGACAGCCTCAAGCCAGAAACTATGTGGTAAAGCCTGACTTTTGACCATGCACCTCGCCATCTCCATGAGTGACCTGTTCTTTCGTTCAGCAACTCCATTCTGTTGAGGTGTATACGGCACTGTACACTGGTGTTTTATCCCACGTTCAGCCAGAAATGCATTAAAATCTGAAGACATATATTCCCCCCCTCGATCAGAACGGAGGGTGCCCATTTTACATGCTGACAGATTTTCAGCTAAAACCAAAAACTGTTTGAAGCACATGAACACTTCGGACTTTGCTTTGAGTGGATATACCCATGCATGCCTGGAAAAATCATCAATGAAAGTCACGAAGTAAAGGTAATTTCCAAAAGAGGGTGTCTGCATAGGACCACAGACATCACTATGTACAAGCTGCAATTTCTGCATAGCCCGAACTGAACCATCTTTTGGAAAGGAAGAACGCTGCATTTTGCCCAAAATACAGCCTTCACAAACATGTTTTCCAGGTGCCTCAAGTTTGGGCAAAGAGGACACCATTTCAGATTTCTGCAGGCGTAACAAACTAGCAAAATTCAGATGACCAAAGCGTGCATGCCAAAGCTTTGCATCTGACATAGCCTGAGAATCATGAACTGCACATGCCGAATCATTCACAGATCTTTCATAGTCTATGAGCTTATACAGCCCACGACATAAAATGCCAGAAGCAATAATCACATCGCCATTTGAGAGATCATGGACTGTACACCTGTCATCAACAAATTTCACAACCAAGCCAATCTTGGCTAATGCAGAAACTGATAACAGATTCTTTTTGATCCCTGGCACAAATAAAGCATCTGACAAAGTGAAAGAACTACCATCAGCAGTAGTCAGAATGATCTTACCAACTCCCATAACAGGATAAGAGGAGTTATTGGCGCATGTGACAGTATTCCCTGTAGGGGCAGGCTCGAGTGAAGAGAAGAAACTGCGCTGCGAGGTAATATGTTTGGTCGCCCCACTGTCAAAGTACCAAACATCTGAGTCTACTGCAGACATGCACTGATCATGAGAAGATGGGTCAAAACTGCAGACAGTAGTAAACGCCCATTCTTCTTCCTGCACAAGATTTGCAGACTCTGTTTTTGGTGTAGAGGCCTCTGCAACAACCATTCCAGCCTCTTTCTTCTTTGCCTCTTTAGCAGCCAGTTTTGGACAGTTCTTTATAATATGATCATTTCCTTTACAGTACTTGCAGAACAATTTCTGCTTTTCTGATTTCTTCTCATCTTTATCCTGGTTCTTCGATTGTGCAGCATTTGCAGATTTCTGCTTACTAGTAGAAGAGCTCCATTTTCCTTTGCCCTTCTGACTAGCCAGGAAAGCTTGATCTGCAACACGCATAATGGACCCGTTCTGCCTGGACTGATCTTCCTGCAACAGAACAGAGACTAATTCCTCAAATGACAAGGCATTCGGATTGCCTTTCATCATCAACCGAAGAGTAGAGGCAAAACTCTGATATGAATCAGGAAGACCATTCAGAACGGTCTGCACAAGTGAGCTATCTGGTATAACTTCATCAGCAGAAATCAATTGTTCCTTCAGGTCTTTGATCTTTGTAAGAAAACTGTCCATAGAATCACCTTCATTCATGTGCTCACTCTCCAACTGTTTTCGGAGGTAAGAAACACGAGCCTCATTCCTAGCCTGGTACAAAGTGGTAAGCGTATCCCAAGCATCCTTTGCTGTTCTGCAAGAGCGAATGTGAGGAATAATGGCACGTTTGACAGACAAAGCTATCAATGCATGTGCCTGGGCATCTCTGCCATCCCAACGAATCTGCTCTGCAGTAGGTGCAACAGAAACAGCAGCACGAACAGGAATCTGCGGAATATCATCTTCGACACCATCTTCATCAGCTCCAACACCTGTATTTGCAGTACCTGTCGTTACAGGTGTAACAGGACGTCTTTCAACACCCTGCACAATGTTCCACAATCCTTTTGCAACCAGTACATGTCGCATCATATAAGCCCATAATGGGTAGTTGGTACCATCCAACTTATCCTCAACAGCCAACATACGGAATACATCACTGCTTTCAGCCATGGCCGGTGACTAAAATACCTTGATGCAGAAAATTGACTGTATCTCAAAAAGTTGAACAGAACTGCCCAGACGAGTTCTGCTAGACCTGTAGCAGACTTCGAGACGCTTAAACTGGCGAACAGAAACTGGTATATACCTTTGGCACAAAAGGACGAAATAGCCTGCACAAGCACTGCGATAGTGCGTTCGAAGGCCGAAACGAGCTCAGATCGCGATTTCGGCACCACACAGCGAAGCTGTTTTGATCTCGGAAACACCCTGAGTATGCTCACCAAATTTTGTGCGAATCTGAGACTGCAAACGGAGGAGTGTCGACGGCGCCCTAGAAGAAGCAACGACCTGCTCTGATACCAATTGTTGGAGTTAGACGTCTGCGGAAGCACGCGAACAGCACAAGGAAGAAGAAGAAGCTTGGAGCACAACACACAAGACTGAATGTATTACTAGAGAATGTACAAAGATAAGTAGCCCATTAGGGCAATAGGCGTATATACAAGCCGGGGAAAAAAACCTCCTAAAGAGGGAAAAAAGTGCCCCGGCAGTCCTAGAGTGTTCACACACATCACTACCTAAATATATCAACATGCACTATTTCTAGTTGCTTTGATACCAATTGTTGGTTTTTAATGCCCACAATCAATATAAAGAAAAAACGAAGTAGAGACATGAGAGAGAATAGACAAAGTCATAGAGAGATGAAGGAGCAGAGCTCTACATATATACCATATATTCCAAAAGATGAAGTACATGAATGTTACAAAGAATCATTAAGTCTACGTATGAATGCATCAATCAGGTCCATATCTTCAATTGCATAATCTGGATAAGTGAAGATGATCCCGTCAATGTATAGTTAAGCTCGAGGTTCATGTCCTCTTTATTGTTGGAGAAGCAAGAACTACCCATCCTTTGAAGAAGATGAAACCCTAGCTGAACTTCTCCATAAGGTTGAAGAAGACCTCTCCATAGCCAAGCTTCAAGCTTGTGCTCCAAAAAGTGATGAGATGTGTGTTATGGACCTTATTCTTATATAGTTTTTGATCAATGATGAAAAGCAGTATAAAAAAAGCTTTTAAAAATTCTAAAAGAAGGGTTCCGTAATTTTTGGAAACTCTAATTCTGAAAACTACAAAAACTATAATCTTTATGTTTTTTTTAAAGATTCTTTTGCTCAAAAATATGTGGTATATTACTTTTTGGTTTTAAAAATTGCTTTATATAAATAAAAATTTCTTTTCACACAAATTTCAGAAATAAGGGTTTGACTTTTGATTGCTCAAAGGTACTATCAAAATATGTAATAAACAATTTTTGCATAGTTTGATAAATGTTGACCTTGGTTTGACCATGGTTGACGTTGCAAATAACAGATCAAATCTTAAAAATATGTGCAACTCTTTTTGTGGAAGGTTGCATTCGCAAGAATAACTCCCTTCTTCTATTCTCAAATTATGTAGTTGATGTTTCAAGTATTGCTTTCTTGCAATGTTTGAAGAATGAGACAAGTCTTCTAACATATCCCAAGATTCTTTACATGTTTAATAAGGCCTAAGATGATGTATAGAAGGTTCCTTCATAGAAAGAGATATGATGGCCGAAGATTACATATCTCACATATCCTACATTTTGATCATGAGAAGCCTGTCCTATTAGAGGAGCAATGCTAGGTGGGGTGTATGGCTCAATAGAAGAAGATGCTTCCTCTTCATCTCTAGATGTTCCATGTTTTCTACTTTTATTAGGTGCTTGCCTTGGTCCATCAAGATGTGGTAAATCACATGACACTCTAAAATGAAAATTGGAGCTATCCTCAAGATGGTTATCAAGAGACAATATTCCAAAGGCACTAGATTGGTTTCTATCTCGCATCTCAACTAGCCCAATAGATTAGAGTCCTAGAGCTCTAACAAGATAGGGTTTAAACACAAAATACTCGACGAAGAACCGTATGACTCAATACTTACAAGGTCAAAAGAAAGCCAGACAAGATTGCCCAAAATTACAAGATGCTCTTCCAAAGTCAACGCAAGGGTTCTCATACGAAGCAATGCATATAAGAAACCCAAAGAGCCATGGAGCAATACTTGCTAAGGTAAGTATGCAAAAAGATTTCTCTATTTGCACCTTTATACCTAAGTACATACACAAACTAGTGGTCAAGATGTAGAACTAGTTGTAGTTCAAATAGGAATACTTATTTAACTTTGAACATTGTCGGATACTAGGGGAGCAAATCTATCATTTAGTGGAGCAAGAATAAGTGTGTAGAACCTCAACTGATCACCACTGTGTTGGAAACTAGAGCAAATACAAGGAATGTGAACAAAATCTGTAAAATCTGAAATTTATCAAGAAATGGAATAAAAGTTAGATTTCGTACCTTTCTCCACATAGCAAGGCTTCCTTTGACTGAGTTGAATTTGTAATTGTAGGTTTGACATTGTTGGATAGAATCGATCAGGTTTGATAAGGATTGATCAAAGGTTGACCACACTTGATCAACCTTGAAACAGGTCAAATAGTGTAGAAGTGGGAGAGAAAAAGAAAAAGGGAAAGAGAGCTCAGATATGGTTGCAAATAAAAAATAAAAGTCAATTGACCAAAGCCAAACAGAGTTGACCAGCCAATAACTCATTTCCTTGAATTCTTGTTGTACCTACAAGAACTAGACAAAGTAATAGATCTAGCTTTGATACCAAATTGTTTGCCACAATAGAGAAACAGTAGCACACATGAGAGAATATATATACATAAACTCGAGAGAATACACAAAGTAAAACCAAAAAATCATATGCTCCAATTATGAATGTATATGTACAAGATGATGATATGCTCTAAATGAAACTACAAGCTAACACAATACAATACTCACAACCCATCAATACCAAACAGAGCATGTGAGGTTAAGGAACAAAAGGCTTTGGGCAAGATCACCAAAGTAACCTCTGTCAAGAGTAAGAGAGACCTCCAAGTGTATGAGCATACACTACTCCATGCGCTCCTCCAAGAGTGTAAGCGCACTCCTCGTACACTTTGAAGGACCTTGTCCAAGCAGAGTGAGCATGAAGAGGAACTCTCCAAGAGCACCGATGATTGATGATAGAAGGTCGACAATTTATATAGCCCAACTCTACGAACAGCTTTCATTAAAAGCTGCCATAAAGAACTTGCAATAGAAGTCTTAATTCAGTCTGTAATCTTCAGGAGTGCCTGAAATAGCATGCTTTGACTTTTGCATGCGTTTCAGTTAGGTTAAAATCTGCTCGTGGAAGCATCTGTAAGTCTGCAAACAGCGTGAGCTATTCCTTGTTTTTAGTGTCGGTCTACTTTTTCATATGCTGTTCTTAAGATATTGACGTGAATTCTTTTATGTGAAGAGTTGATAGCTTTTACTTTATTATACATAATGTTTGCTTTCACATTGACATTGTGACATGGTTTTTTTACATTGGGTCTTATGGATGTAATGGAGTTTGTGGAGCATCTGTTATATATGATTGGATTGCTCTCCTAGAGTAATTAACCCATATGTGATTCCTTTCCTATGAAGAGGATGATCACGTTTGACCAATTATATGATCTAGCTTAACTTTTTGACCAAAACTTAATCTAACCAAATTGCTCATGAATATGTACACTGATTGATGGAAAGAATCCTAAAATATGTACAAATTCCTCAGCATGAGATGAGTGAGGGAACCATGCAGAGAGTACGCATGATTCTTGTTCTTACAATCATATATATTAGAGTTTGTGTTTTAAAGATAAAGTGCTTGAAGATGTAAGTTAGGATGCGAAAACAACTTTAAATACTGATTTCCACTGGCATGTGCAATCAATTGCCAAGGTACAAAGATTGCTTTTGAGAACAACTGGAGAAGGTTGCGGCCTTTAGACCCTCAAAAGTGGCTAGCAGTCTATGATAGGCGGCAAGTCACTTTCCTTCAACTTTACCTTTCCATACATTTATGCTCGCTCATCGCTGGCGTTTGTTCCATTCCCCAGAGTTTCCGTTTTCGAGGCAGGAAGTTCTGAAATGCAGTATCCATACAAAACTCTCTGTTTAAGTTGGACCGTCAGTCTAGTCCTAGTTATTATTCATGTTTTTCCAACGCCATTTACGCTGTTCTTTTCAATGGAAGGCAGTGCAGTTCTTTTATCGGGCCCGCTTTACCGTAAGGAGAGATGTTACGAGTGAACACTCCTTGCGGATGAAGCATCTATATGTGACTACCCCACGTACATGTACATCACGCTACGTATACATTTCTTAGGTAAGATCCTGTCGGTACAGGTGAAAAGCTTTTATCTCTTTAGATCACCTTTATTTTGAAGATGAGGAAGGTCGAGCTGATAAGACAAGTTTGCTTTTAGGCGTTCGCACATTTTTGTAGCAAGATTTAAATCACCTTTATTTTGAAGATGAGGAAGGTCGAACTGATGAGAGAAGTTTGCTTCTAGGCGTTCTCATATTTTTCTAGCAAGATGAGACTGAAATGGCCCACGAAACTAAGATTCCCCTCTCACCCTTTGTACTTCTCCCAGTTGCTCTTGTGCGAATTCTCCGTTAGTATAAAGTTTATGATAAAGAGAACCCCATCGGCTACATGCATGTGCATCTTCTACTTGCGCACTTTTTAGGTGCGTTTCTGCAGGTAATCAGATTAAGGGCCTGTAACTCTTTTTCTTTTTGGATCGTGTTTCATATCCTCAAGAAGTGTGAGAATGAGGTTTATCCGCGCTTGTAATAAAGTCGATCCTATCAATTAACAGATGGAAAAGGAATGAATATCGGAATGAGGTAACATCTTTCTGAACTGTTGTGCTTGGCGCTATCAGGATTCCGCTGGTAGTGATGGCATGTTCAATGCTGGCAATTCAGTGCCAAGTTCCAACTGCATTCTGAAAACTTGTCAGTGGGTTGGGATCAGTCTTATCGTTGGAGTCTCACTGCCTGACTTACTTGTCATTTACGTCTTGTACTGATCCGAATTCAGCAAGACTAATACCCACATCTTTTCGGGTATGCAACTCCTCCCATTATCATTCCTCGATTTGTGAACATAAAGGAGGATCTCTGCCTTTTAGTCATCCCAAGCTATGCCTTTTGTTAGTGGTCTTACGTAATAATCCTCGTGAAAAGGACAATCCATCTTTTAGATTCCGAGGCTTCTCATCGTTTAGTTTTAGTCTTACATCCTAGCAGGGTTGAATTTTTTGTTATTCAACCCAAAGCTGTCTTTGATTTGTTGTTGCTTATAGAGGCTAATGCTGATGCTCATTTTGCTTGGTTGATGCATTTTTCCATAATGTGGGAAATTACAACTGCAAACTAACATTTTATGAACAAATACCATAGCATGAATAATGTAAGCATGCCTTCATCTATCCATTCCTTCTTCCTATTCAAACACTCACCTTTGAGGGGGGGTTAGACAAACGTACAGGTTAGATGGCCAGCCTTTTCTTTTTAGGTATAAGATGGATAGGGACGTATATTTAGGCAGTTAGGCAACGTTCTGTTTGAAGTCCATTTTTCCTTTGAGGGTCTAGGAAAAAATGCCTCTCAAGTTTGAAAGTATAAGAGAGTGTATGCTCTAAATAGGTAGAGAGTGCGTCTGGAGATTGGGCCGTATGTGGAGTAAAAGAGACTTGTACATTGTGTGCTCTGTCGGGGAAAAGATGGTTGCGTCAAGTGGTTGGAATGCCAGTTGTTTGTGCGTGCAAGCAAGCGTTATGGACAGAGGGCACTGTTCCGACTCCCAGGACTGTTCAAACCGTAATATTTTAAAAAGGGAACACTGATTGATTGAGAGCAGAAGCGTCCATTCTTGAGCCATGTTCTGAGAGCCTGTCCAGTCTCAAACACTTGCCCATGGATGATGCCAGGAATTTCACCTCATACATCCTGAGTCTTTGCAGGAAGGAAAAGTGTACTGGATGGGTATACCACTGATACAGTTCACCGTCGCGTAGAAAGAAGTGGACTTCCCGTTGGTCTGTTCCAGCTTTCGGAGAGTGGACATCGGATAGTCTCGATTTGCCGGTGGTCTATCATGATGCGTGACTTTTGAGCTTTCTAGGGGCTACAACTTCTGACAGTGACTATCAGGATGGAATTTCGTTTTATTCACAAAAGTGTGGGCCCAAATCTATTTCGCTAGCGTAAAGCATAGGCGACTTACCTCCTACACAAGGGTTTTCTCAAAATATATCCCTAATTTAGAGACCCGTTCCTAATGTTTCCGAAGCCTCAAGACTTATTGAGGTCCTACAGTTCATGACTATTTGTTTTTTATTAGATTTCAACAAAGTGTTCTTTGTATTTTAGAGATCCGTTCCTAATGTTTCCGAAGCCTCAAGACTTATTGAGGTCCTATTGTTCATGACTATTTGTTTTTTATTAGATCCCAGGCCGCTTGTTTGGGTGGTTGAGCCTTTCGCCTCTTCAGGTGGGGGTGAGGGTTCAACCCCCACTGGCAACATGTAAGGGACATGTTATCATGAAAAGTTGTATCTTGTGGCTGATGTGTCACCGTTTGTCCTGCCTCGCGGTAGTTGTGACCGTAGTCTAACCCAGCTATGTAAACCCCTATTCTTGTGGGATAAAGCGGGTCCCATGGGTACTATGCCTTTCCTTGTACAGTTGCAATTTCAAAGTTAAAGCTTGGAGGAGTAAGTCTCGGCTGAACCTCCAAAAAAAAAAACAAAGTGTTCTTAAAAATTATATGAAGCATATCAAAATTTATTTTCGTGAACTATGAATAGGTTATATGCGTAGAAATGGATCACATATTTAAGAGAAAAGTTAATAAATAGTAGAATTCATCTGTATTGCACAAAGTAAATAAATAATTGATCACACATTTATGGGATTTTATTAAGCGTTGTTTCCATTTGCCAAGGACAAGGTAAAAAAAACTCTCTTCTCTCTCTCTTGTGGGGCACATGAAGCTTTGGTCTCGAAAGATAATAAAATTTTTATGTTGGGGTGACGTCGGGGGGGAGGGTGTACGTTCATGAAATTGAAGACAACGAAACTTGTGTGGTTTGTAACCTTCTCATCTCGACGATCTCAGAAGTGTTCTACTTTTTCTTATATAAAGGTGATTTCAATTAATGATTCCTTAAGTTATGTTGTCTTGTATGTGCCACTTGCAGCGTATGACCACCCTCTATTGTAGTGTGGGTTCTTATACGGCTTGCGACTTAAGTCTATGAGATGACATACACTCTTGCAACTCAACTTTACATGTGAATTTCATGCATTTCAAGGTCTTATTAAAAGATAGCGATGAACTTGATGCGTTGTCTCGTTCCATTCATGAATTATAAAGGACGTACACATGCTCAAAGCAATCAACCCAAAGGTGAACTTTGCCTTGTCCCATCCATTTCTCACGAAGGGCGTACAACTGTTCTAAGGCATTGAACTTGAATATCTTAGGAAAAACAACGGCTCTAAAGCATTCAACATGAAGGTCCTTTTTCTTTGTCTCCTGTTTTTGGTTTTTAAATGAAGTTGAGATTCTATACACACAGCCAACCTCGAAAGGTAGAGACGGTGTTTGTATAGGGGTGGCAGTGTTCCGCAACGGAGGGAATCGAATCTGGTTTATCAACCCATCCAGTCCAAGTGTTTTGCCAGTAGGCTATGCCTTCTCGACTCAATTTCGAGATAACAGTGAAAGAAACTTTATGCATTGCCCTTGTGTCGAGACCAAGGTGGGAATCGAAATCGGGTCATCCATTGACCCACCTAGTCCAATGCTTTTGGCATTAGGCCGCGCCCAATCTACTCAATTTGCATTGTCCTGCTATGTGACCATCGAACTCGTCCAAAGGTGAACTTATTTAAATATGGAAGAAACTCCACTCATCACCCTCGTGTGTGGCCTTTGATATCATCTAGAGTTTCCCTGTCTTGAAACGTGTCTGAAGGGATTATGTTTTAACAACTGAAGTTTTATTGAACTTAGCTAGAGAGCGGCCTGAACCCACAATCATTTGACATAGACACAGGCCCAGCGTGCTCTGCTCTTGAACTTGGGTTGACTTGAACGGATTAGTTCCAATTCGATGAAGATAATGTCGACGTCTTTGCTAAACATGTTTTCCCTCTAAGACATAAGCAAGTTCCTCATTTGCAAGCCCTATGGGTCTGCTCTGTTAGAATCACTGAAAGACAGATAACAGTAAGGACGAATCTGTGTTCCACACCTATTATCTTATTTACAATGTGTCCCAAAGCTTACTACTGAGACCATAATTTTTAATACTTAATCATATTTGTACTCGTATTAATCACTTTTATGAAATGCATAACTTTTTAATAAAATAAAATGTTCCCACTTGGAAGTCCCGAGTGTCAAATATCTTTTATATGAAATTATTATTATTATTTATTATACTAAATCATTTCCCGAGTGGGAAATTAATTCAAATATTATTATTTATATGAAACGCATAACTTTTTAATCAAACAAAATCTTGCCACTTGCACAAGTAGTTCCATGCGCCACCTCTATCAATGTGTTGCGAAGCTCGCTTATGTCAAACTGTCAAAATGTTTAACGTCAGAACATTCAATACCTTCGGGTGTTCATAATTCAGCTGCTTTTATTTTTGGAACTTCGGTTTTCGATCTGGTCTTCCATTGAGCTTGAAATTTGAACTTCGTCATCCAGTTTGAAACTTGATTTCACACCTTCATCCTCCCGCTTGGTTTGCTTTATCCTCCACTTTTAGACGATAATGTCAGGCGGATCTGTAAGTATTGAACTACATGCTCGCTCAGAATTTTAACATTTTTAGGCCTTTCTTTGTATCGCCCTCCATTACTTAAAATTTGGGCCTTCACTCTAGAGAGCTAGTCATGGTTTAACTTGGCTGACGGCCGCACGGTGAAAAAAGATTATCCACCGTGTCGTCTGATGCTGGAACATGAAGCTGAATGTTATGATACGTCGCTTGCTAGCTCCGTCTTTTTGGATTTCTTACATTTTCTTTTATCCGAAATAATATATTGCCGTCTTAAAATGCAGGTCAGAGTCTACATGCCAGAGACTGTGCAGAAGCAGTTGAGAACGGCTTTGCATGATTACGTGCGTGCGTCTGTAGGAGTCGGTAGGAATGGAAAACTGTTGATTCCCAAGTTGATGTACTGCTATCTTCGAGACTTGGAAGTGCTGAAGTTAAAGGGAGATCAGACGGAGGTGCAAGCTCTAATCAGGTGGGTTTCTTCGTTTCTGCCTACCCATCAAGCCAACATCCTCTTGGATGCTGTGCGGCGAACTGCCCGCCATAGACCCCGCCCTCAGTCCGCGCTCATCACAGTTCAGCCGTTCAACCTACGCTTACGATATCTCTTCCTGCAGTAGGTTTTGATTCTTCGACAGGCTTAAAAAGACATCCACCTGCAAACTATACCTGAAATGGGACCAGCGCTGATCAAAATGCTTGACAGATTAACCAATTATAATCCAGTAGGATTTTGGTGCAAGGAAGAAGAAAGCGAGTTACTCTACAAAGATCATAGAATTTACGACAGAAAACCTGGGGAGGCTGCCATGTCCAGTGGGTCAGATTTTAGAATGGAAAGTAGAATGGGAGTACCGGAGGTGAACTTCGAGGAAGTGAATGAACTATTAATCCTAAGAAGAAAAACTACGGAGTGCGACAATCACAAACAAATTATCTGGGAATGGAAATGTGGAGTCTCTCACAAGATTCGTCATCTCCTGGATGATTCTTACATTCCTGTTCTCATGAAAGCATGAGTTGACCTTTCTATTCCAGTTCATTGTCATCCTAACTGTGGCCTGGCCGTCTTATATAGGCACTCACTTATACCTCAAGTTCTTACCCTGCAGTTTTATTTGAGATGACTACAACAGACCTCCCCAATATGTGATGGGAGCGGTGCTCGCTAATTTGTAGAATAAAATGTTACTTATTTGTTGTACATTAACACATTTATATAATTCACTGTGCACGACATTGTGCAGACATTGATATGATCCTACTTTTCATTCACAACTTGCTTAAGAGAAGGGACTGCGTGACTTTGCACATCACACAGCTATTGTATAGGTAGGTGTGTGTGTGCGCACGCGCGCGTGGAAGGTCGAGCAGTTCAGTGTCTATTTGGATGACATTGGTGATAGATTCCATGCCACCCTTCTGAACTATGCGATGTATGCAAGTGGGATCATGATTCTTTGGGATTCGTTCACATTGCGTGTCCAGGTCCCCTCTTCATCAGATCCGGTAGCACAGTCGCTCGCGTGATCTGTTCCGACACCACTCGCCCTTAACAACGTTCTGTAGCATACTCAGCAAACATACATTGTTTAATGTAAATGTAAATAAGTTTTTCATAACGAAGTTGGATCTTACGATCTACTCGCCTTGATAGCTTGTATAACATAAAGTACAACAGTGAAGGGCACATAGACCCCTTCTGCTTGGGACTGCCTGGGCATCAACAAAATTTAAGGGATGCCCTAATGATAACGGGATAGAAGTTAGAACATTTCTCTTGGCTTACTACACAAGACCATTGACTAAGCATGCTTCGGTTGTACATAACCGATTTTTTGCAATTTATGTTGTAAAAAAAAAAAAAAAGAAAATTTGTTGTTTTTAAAGGTTGCAACGTTTCAAAAGGACTTCAATTTGCAACTGTGAGGCACTTCAAGTTGCAATTTTTTCGCGGCATTTCGATGCCAAAAATTTATAAAAGATACTTTGGGCACTCTTTGATTCGATAGAAATGGGGAGTGTTTAAGAAAGATGCTACCTTCATAGAACCAGTCATCCATTCTCATCATATCACACATAGGAAAATGTATAACACAGATTATAAATCACATCAGCATAAATATGAGGCATTGCTTTCATTTTTGATAAATAATAACTGATGTGTGCCATGGATTGCGATATTATTCAAGCAGCAATTGATAATGAAATAATCCTCTTTAAAATTAAGAATTTCTAATTTTAAGCATTCAGAAATTTAATATCTACTCACCACTTGGTCAATGCATATCATTGACAATTGAAGAGCATGGGCACTAGGCAACGTTCAACTTTTCTTCAACCATTGAACAAGAACTAAATAAACGATACATTGCTATATGCTATATGGTGAATCACAACTCACTAGTTAATCCTCTTGGTCACAAGTAGGAACCATCAATGTATTGACCAAAGACCAAGAATATGAACTAGTGAGTTGTGAGTCCCCATATAGCATATAGCAATGTATCTATCATTGAGAGGAGCATAGGGAGAAACACCCTATAATATGTATGGAAAATGGTCACTCTTAATATGGATGGCCCGAATGGCAATTACGCAAGTTCTTATTGAACTTACTTTCATATAGGTGTGGATGAGGAGAGTGGCAAAGACTTGGACAATGAGGTTGCCAAGTGCTACAAAAATGATTTCTCAATGTTCTCACTCAACTTGCAAAGAGGCAAGTTCAATTGTGAAGTTTTCGGGTGAAATTGATACTAGAATAGAAATTATTCACTAGAGATGTGCTCGAGAAAATTAGAAAAGAATATCCCTATGGTCTATTTTTTGCAAAACTCATCCATGCTAAGGGCCCAAAGTGTATATAGAAAGAATGACTACTATGTGACATGTGCAATTTCAAATCCTACTATCAAGGGGCAAGAACATAGGCACAATGGCTACAACTACTCATGACTTTGACATACATACACATACACACCCATACATACATACATACACACACATACACACGCACACACACACACACACACACACACACACACATATATATATATATATATATATATATATATGGATTCACAACATACAAAATAGAATAAAGGATAATAAAATGCCAATAATCAACAAATATATGAGAATGGCGAATAATCACATCTTAATATCAAAAGGAGAAAAACAACATGACCATTATAACGCAAGCGCTCCCTAAAGAGCAATGGGATATACATTTCCTCTTCTTATTAGGACTCGATAGTGTAGCCATTCAAGACCTAGCGCGGGGTTGTAAATTATACTTATATATATATATATATATATATATATATATATATATATGTTTACATACATACATACATAGAGAGAGAGAGAGAATGGAGGATGCCCCGGTCTTGAACATGGTCATCCCTTAGGATGCCCAAACCAAAAAAGTGGGCATCCTTTGATGCCCAATCGCCCCCATTATTGTCTCCCTTTTTCAACGAATCAACGAAACACAATCTTACAACTTAGTATTACATACGGGTAACCAGAAACCATCAAGTTGGGTAGTGTTCATTTTTAGGTGTCCATAATCGTATGCAAATATATGCCTCTTCTCTCAAAAGTTTCAAATTTAATATGAATTACACTCTTCAATATCTTTTATGTGATTCTCAATAGACGAGACAAATATTACAAGGCAACTTGGAGTGATGGGGGAAGTATCTCAACCCCTATGCAACGATGAAGCGTGAATTACCTCCACATGTATCCTTCTTTGACCTCTGCACACCAAAAATGCTCTTTCTCAGAGCATATGTAGAGAACTCCAGTGAGCTTTTGTAGACCTGTAATAGACACCAAGGGCTTTCCAACAAAACAAATTTCACTTGCAATGGAAACAAATTTCACTTGCAATGGATGCTTACACAAAGAGAAACAGTGTCCACAACATGAGCTAGTTGAATGCTCACAACTGCTAGTCAAGCAGAGACCTCACTTCACTCCAGCAGGCTTTTCTCAAAGAATATACAGAGAATGAATCTCAAAATTGGGTCCACTTTAGAGCACTCTAATAGCTACCCAATGACACCAAAATCATAGCAAATGGATAAATAGAGAAGGAGAACGAGCCCTTACAACAGAGAGCAAAATATTTCCAACAGAGCCTACACACAGAGAGAGATATCAATCACACAACTTCACTAAAATGAATGTTGCTCCTAGACTGCTCAGAGAATGCTCCAGAGAATTGATCAGCATAAAATATGCTCTAATAGCTATCCAATGAGACAAGAATTACATCAAATGGATACAATATGAGGGTCTCTCTGCTACTCCATTTTGTTGGGGTGTGTACCTGCATGTTACTTGCCTCTTGATGCCTTGATCCATTAAAAAATTAGAAAATTCATTGGAGAAATATTCTCCCCCTCCATTGGACCTTAGCTTCTTGATATATGTACCTGTTTCCTTCTCTACCATTGCCTTGAATGCTTTGAAACATGTAAACACATCTGATTTGTTTTTGATGAAATAAACCCAAACCATCCTTGTGCAATCATCAATAAAAGTGACAAAGTACTTGTTACCCCCAATGGATTGCTCTTTGGTTGGCCCCCACACATCTCTATGTATTAACTCCAATGGATGTTGGCTTATGTAGCCACTCTTCTTGAATGGAAGTCTCGCTTGCTTCCCTAGTTGACAAGATTCACATAAATGCTTCATACCTTGTCCTTGGAAGTTTGGAAGACCTTCAACCAGCCTCTTGAATTGCATTTCCTTCATTCTTTGTATGTTGATGTGACCTATCCTCTTGTGCCACAAGTCTAACTCCGAAATCCTCTTGTTTCCATATGTGAAGTAGACATGTTGAGTGGAATGAGAATTTACCTCCAAAGTGAAGAGTCTCCCTTGCTTCTTTCCTCTTGCTATGACCTTGTAACCTTGCTTAGGGTTCTCCACAAAGCATCCACCTTTGTTGAACCTTACTTGATAGCCTCTTTCAACCATTTGCCTAACGGATAGCAAGTTCTTTGTGATGGTAGGTACATGCAAGACATCCTTGAGACATCTTCCTTCCTCCTTGTCATCCAAAGCTACATCTCCAACATGGGAGATCTCATGGGCTGTATCATCACCTGTTTCTACATGTCCTTTACCTTTGGGAACATATAGATTAGTAAACCACGAAGCATTGCAACTCATATGGTTGCTACATCAACTATCAATATACCAAGTGTTATCTACTTTGCTTGAATTCCCATTCATGTGCATCATCAAGAGATTGTCATTATCTGAACTTGTGGAAGCATAATTACCTTGGCCTTTGTATGAAGAACCTTGATTATAGCTTCTTTCATTTCCTCCTTGGTAGCAATCTCTAGCATAGTAGCCAAACTTGCCACATATGTAACATCCTTCGCCATCTTGATTCCTGTTTTGTTGATGTCCTCCTCCTCTTCCTCTTGTTCTTCCTCTACCTCTTTGTGATGAGGTGCCTTGGTCATGTACTTGATTGCTTGAGTGGCCTTGCCTTCCTCCAAACCTTCCTTTGCCCCTTCCTTGTCCTCCTCTTCCTTTGCCCCTTTGATTACCTGCATAGAAAACTTGTGCATTCTTGCTTTTAGTTGAACTTCCACCTATGTTCATTTCTTCGGTGAACATGAGAGAAACCAATTGCTCAAAATCGGGAAGATTATCCCTTACATATACTGAAGTGGTAAAGGGTTTCCACTTCTCATCATCTCTCAAACCATTGAGAGTATACACCACAAGATCATCATCATCTACGTGGCTTCCAATGGATCCCAATGCATCTGACGATTCTTTGACCTTAAGTATGTAGTAATTTATGCTACTCCCTGAGATCTTCCTAAGGTTGTTGAGCTCATTCTTGAGTTGGATCTTCCTTGCTTTGGTGCTTGTTGAATAAAGCCTTTCAAGTGTTTCCCATACCTTCACGCTTGAATCCAAGTCTTGGATATGGCCGATCATGCTATTGCTAATGTGTTGGGAAAGGATAAAGATAACCCTCTTGTCTCTTTCATTCCATTCCCTAAAGACCCTTCTCTGGTCATTGGTTGGATTTTCACCCAACCTAGGTCTTGGCTCACTTCCACTAATCAATCCCCAAAGGCCCTTGCCCATAAGGTAGTTGGAGACCCGAAATCTCCATGGTTGATAGTTCCCCTTATCTAACTTTTCAATTTGAGTGTTGAAGTCTCCCATATCTAGTCTTTGGTACTTGACCTAGCCCTTGGATAATGCTCCAATTTGTGCAAAATGAAAATGAGGCTCTGAGGTTGCCTCAATCCAA
>CM035426.1:22725756-22738256 GCA_020310875.1 Ceratopteris richardii | reverse complement strand
TGTACAGAGGGCAATCACCTATAGACTTAGACTTGTACAAAAGCATTTCACAAAAGATTTAACACAGAAGGAGAAAACTCAGAAACATCGGGCGCAATATTTTCTTCATTTCTGAGAATTTTACATCTAGTGATGAGAGAGACTTAACTCATGTCTAGGATGGCTAAAAAACTCATACAACTTCTGATTACTCTATTCTCATGCTCTCTCATACTTGTCCCGACATTTTCCATAGTATTTATAGGCAAATATTTACAAACTTATGACTAATCAAAAGTATAAGTGACCTATATCTGAACTAATGTACATATGTGTACATTTCTTTCAACTCTTGAATGTAAACTTCTTCTATGCGTCAAAAATTGATCTTGTCTTCATTCTTTGCTTCCAAAACTTCAATTGTTAATTGCTCTGCACCAACAGCTCCCCCTCAATCATCAATTGAGGTTTTCTCTATTTTCTTTATGCCTGCCATGTCTTTGAATCTCTGTAGCTTTGGTCCATCCAAGCTTTTGGTAAGCATATCCACTATCTGATCTTTAGTTGAAGTTTGTATGACTTCAATCTCTTTGTCCATCACCTTCTCTCTTAGAAAGTGATACTGAATCTCAATGTGTTTGGTCTTGGCATGAAAAATAGGGTTAGCAGCTAGATACAATGAACTCATGTTATCTCCATGAATAGTAGGTGTATTCTGAATGATATCAAAACTCTTCATCAGAGTCTTAAGCCATATCACTTCCTTTGCAGCTTCAACCATGCCTTTGTACTCAGCTTCTGTAGATGTTAAAGCAACTGTGTGCTGCTTCTTTGAACACCAAGAGACTAACTTATCTCCCACATAACACATGTATCCATAGGTTGACCTTCTATCATCAGGATTACCTGCCCAATCTGCATCACTATATATTTTGATATTTGTATCTGATGTAAAACCATAATACAAACCCTCTTTGATGTTGGAGAAACACTCACTAATTGGACCTATATTTGAAGGTCAAATCTTAGGAAGAAAACCCCATGCCTATGTGAAGGGACAAATTCACAAGTGTATCATATTTGTAAAGTTAGTTCACTTTAGTTCTAGAAGTTTTTTTTAAAATCACGAGAATAAGAAAATCTATATAAGTTAGTTTGTATCAACTGACGCGACGAGGAAGACAATGAGAAAGTGAGAAGAACTCATTTTTGTATGACTGAGTATAGTCGGGCTTCTCTGAGTGAGAAAGCACTTGTAAGCTTCTGAGTTTTTCATAGTTATGACAAGAACTAGTTAAAGTTCTGTGTATAAGTCTTCTTCCTCCATCTCCAGTGTTTGTCTTCTATGCAATGATTTGAAAGATTGAAGTTTTCCAAGCAAGTTGATGCGTGGCATCGAATGTATGTTGAAAGGTTGAGTTTTATGGGAGCAACTCGATGCCTGGCATCGAATTCCAGTTGATAAGTCATATTCTAAGTGTGCATGAAATCACCTATAGTTTTGGTGTCCAAAAGATCAAGACTTTATGCAGGAAGTCGATGCCCGACATCTAATCCCTGCTGAAAAGTGGCCACAAACATCCCAAGTCGATGCCCGGCATCGAATTCTCGTTGCAAGTCGATGCTAGGCATCGAATTCTAATTTTAAACAGGCGCTCTTACTAAAACAGGTAAAATTTCCAGTTTTGGAAGGTCATATAGGGTCATCTTGTGAGAGCCATAACTTGAGTTCTAGAGATCCGTTTGATGCATATGATAGCTTGTTGGAAAGCTCTACTCTTCTAATTTCAGCCTATAAAGTTTCATGGAGAAATAGTACTTGAGCTAGGAGAAATTAGCAAAATACTGAAGGTATGTCATTTCAGTGACTAGGAATTTCTGTAGAAGCAAAGTTCTCACTTTAGGCTATCATTTCTCAAAGTTTGGAGTGGCAATGAGTTAATGGTGACTATAGAGGTGTTCTAGTGTCACATTAATTCATTTCTTGTGGTGTTTCATACATCAACAAGTGGTATCAGAGCAGAAAGATTCTCGAGAGCAGAAGATGACAAAGGTACGAGAAGTTTTGTAAAGTTTTCCATTAAAGTTTGAAAGGTGAAGCATTTGAAGACACAAGGCATCAAAAGGTTACTTCAAAAGTATCCTCATACAAAAAGAACTTCAAAAGGTATTATCCTTTATCCTTTAAGCTCAGAGGTTGCAGCAGAAGGAAAGAACTATGGTAGATCATATCTCCATTGACAAACTGGACAGAGATAATTACCCCGCATGGGTAATGAGAATGGAAGCCTTACTTATGAGTAAGGATCTCATGGTATATGTAACAGGTGAAGAAGAGAAGCCAGTATTTGAAGATGAAAGCCGACCAAAGAAAGAGGAACTTGATGCTTTAAAGCATTGGCAGAAGAAGGATGCAAGTGCAAAGGCATACATTTACAATACAATCTCTGATCATTTGCTACCACACATCAGAGGATTGGAATCATCTGAAGATATATGGAATGCATTGGAGTATCATTTCCAAAGCACTACTAAAGCAAGGAAAGCAAGTCTATGGTCAGAGTTTACAACATTCAAGAAGAAGCCAAGTCAAACCATTAGTGATTATGTCACTAAGATGAAGGATCTTGCAGACAGTCTTGGATCCATAGATGAAGATGTTGAAGATCACAGATTGATTGCTCAGCTACTTGCACGTTTGAGAGGGGATGAAAGGTGGAAACCTTTTGTCTTATCAACAGAACTTTCGTTAAATCATTATGTTCCAGATTTGAACCAGTTGCTTGGTTTGATGCTCACATATGAGCAAGACTTGAAGGGAGATGGAGATAAAGGACAAAGTTCTGCAATGTACGTGAAGAACAAGAAGAAAGGAGATAAAGGTAAAGCAAAGGATGAAGAGGAGTCTAGTTCTCAAGCTTATTATGCAAGAGGTAAAGGCACTGGTAGAGGAAGACAAAGAGGTTTTGGAAAAGGAAGAGGTAATCAAAATAACAACAAGAAGGCTTGCTGGATCTGTGGATTGAGTAATCATTTGGCTCATGACTGTTGGCACAACCAACAAGGATCAAATCAAAATGAGAACAACAATAGCAGAGGTCGAGGTGGAAGATATCAAAGTAATTTTCAAAGAGGTAGACAAAATCAAAGAGGAGGCTATGGTAGAGGTGGAGGAAGAAGTTGGGGACAGAATCAATCCTACAACACCACCTACTACAATTATGCAAATGACACACAGAATGAAAGTCATACATCATTGATGATGAACTCAATCAACACATCAGATAAAGAAGATCTAAAGGTATTTTACATTGACTCTGGATGTTCTAATCATTTGTCAGGAAACATAGAATTGATGTCAGAATTGGAAAAAGGCATTTCTAGTCACACAGTTCAAACTGGTGATAATACAAGACATAGTGTACATTCAATTGGAAAAGTGAAATGCAAGAGTGGAGCAGATTTGCTAACCAATGTTTTGTATGTTCCTACAATACCTAAAAACTTGATTAGTGTGGGACAGATAGTTGAAAAAGGTTTTCAAGTCAGGTTTACAAATGAAGGAGTATTTGTGGAAGATCCAGAGAATGGATATAATCAGATTGTCTCTGGTAAGAAAGAAGGTAGACTCTTTACTTTAAGAGTGCAAGGAAACATTGGTCAAGCTTTGCTCACACATGGTGAAGCAGTGATTACAGAACTTGATCTCTGGCATAAGAGATTAGGTCATTTCAATGAAAGAGGAATTAAAGCTATGGTTGCTAATTAGTCTGTACTAGGATTACCAAATGTGCAAAGTCAACATATGGTTTATAAATGTGAAGCATGTCAAATGGGTAAAGCACACAGGTTACCATTTCAAAAGAAAGGATTCAAACATGATGGAGTACTTGAGCTCATTCATACAGATGTATGGGGACCAACAAAAGAAGGATCTATCAGTGGCTCAAGGTACTATGTTCTTTTCATTGATGATGCTACAATATGGATAACATTATATGTTTTGAAGGAAAGATCAGAAGTGTTTGGAGCTTTCAAGCATTTTCATGCATGTGCAGAGAGAGTCACAGGTCAAAAGCTTAAAAGACTGAGGTCTGATGGAGGGGGAGAATACTTCTCCCAAGAGTTCAATGATTATCTTTGGAATGCAGGTATTAAGAGAGAAATAACTTGCAGGTATACACCACAACAAAATGGTGTAGCAGAAAGAAGGAACAGGACTTTGGTTGAGTTTGCTAGAGCTATGCTAAAGGAGAAGAACTGTCCAAATTATCTTTGGGCTGAGGCTGTAAATACAGCTACATATCTTGTGAATAGATTACCATGTGCAGCTCTGAATGGAATGACTCCATATGAAGCTTGGTGGGGTAAGAAACCAACACTAGATCATTGTAGAGTGTTTGGATCAATTGCATATGCTTATGTGCCATCACAGCTTAGGCATAAACTTGAACCAAAGGCAGAAAAATATGTGTTCATTGGTTATGATGAAAAGCAGATGGGTTACAGATTGTGGAATCCTCTAACCAAACAATTTATTGTTTCTAGAGATGTTACATTTGATGAATAGAAAAGTTGGTATGCAGATCAAAGTAATACAGCTGAGGAATTTGAAGAAGAGGTAAGAAGCTGTGAGAAAGGAAAATCAATTGTGCAGGTGAATAGAGATGAAGACTATATGCAAGCAAGTACATCCAGAAGTGGATTAACAAGAAGGAATGAAGAAGTTCCTATATTTGATGAAGAAGTGTATCCAGACACATATGAAGAATGTGAACCAAGAAGGTCAAGCAGGACTAGAAGACAACCAGAAAGGTATTCTTATGATACTTCTTACATAACTCAGAAGAACTATGCATATATGGTCAAAGATGATGAAGAACCTCAGAACTATGATGAAGCTAAAGGTAAGAAGCAATGGGAAGAAGCAATGAAGGAAGAATTCAATGCACTGGAGGAGAACAAGACATGGGAATTTGTTCCTAAACCAAATGGTAAGAAAGTTATTGGAAATAAATGGGTTTATAAAGTGAAGAAGCTTGCAGATGGAAGTATAGCCAGATACAAAGCTAGATTGGTAGTGAAAGGCTATGCCCAGACCTATGGCATAGATTATGATGAGACATTCAGTCCTGTAGCTAAGATGTCAACTATAAGAACAATCATTGCTATTGCAGCTTCAAAAGGATGGACTCTAAGTCAATTGGATATAAAGAATGCATTCTTGAATGGATACATATCAGATGAGGTATACATGGAACAACCTCAAGGGTTTATAGATTCGAGGTATCCAAATTTTGTTTGTAGGTTGAGAAGAGCATTGTATGGATTGAAGCAAGCTCCAAGAGCTTGGAACTATAGACTGGTGAAGTATCTCAATGATCTTGGATATCAAAGTTCAAAAGCAGACCCAAGTCTACTTATCAGAAGAACAGAGGAAGGTACAATCTATATTTGTATTTATGTAGATGACATTATAATCACAGGTACTTCAGATGAAGGAATCAAGGAGGTAAAGAGATTGCTTGAAAAAGAATTCAAGATCAGTGACCTAGGAAAGTTATCATACTTTCTTGGAATGGAAGTTACTTATACAGATCATGGCATATATGTGTCACAAGAAAGGTATCTTCTGAACTTGTTGAAGAAGTTTGATATGGAAAATTGCAGAGAAGCTTCAACTCCACTTGAAATTAATCACAAGCTCAGTAAATATGATGGTGCAGAATACAAAGATATGAGGAAGTATCAATCTCTTGTGGGTAGTTTGATTTATGCTACACTAACAAGACCTGATCTTAGTTATGCAGTGGGAGTTTTGTCACAATTCATGCATTGTCCAAAGGACCCACATTGGATTGCAGGTCAAAGAGTTCTCAGATATATCAAAGGAACTATAAAGGAAGGATTATATTATCCTTTTACATCAGATTTGAGGTTGAGAGCCTACAGTGACTCAGATTGGGCAGGTAACCAAGATGACAGAAGATCAACTCATGGTTACATGATATACATTGGTGATAAGCTGGTAAGTTGGTGTTCAAAGAAACAACATACAGTAGCATTATCATCAACTGAAGCAGAGTACAAAGGACTTGTGGAAGCAGCTAAGGAAGTCATATGGATGCAGACATTGTTCAAGAGCTTAGGCATTGATCAAGGTACACCTACAATACATGGAGATAATATGAGTTCACTTTATCTTGCAGCAAATCCAGTATTTCATGCAAGGACAAAGCACATAGAGATACAGTATCATTTTCTCAGAGAAAAGGTAATGGAGAAGGAGATTGAAGTGGAGTACATTTCTACTAAAGATCAGTTAGCAGACATAATGACAAAGAGCTTGGATGGTGTGAAGACCAGTAGATTCAAAAGCATGGCAGGAGTAAAAGAAAAGAAGATGATATGAAGAAACAGGGAATGTCAATTAGTGATTGAGGGGGAGCTGTTGGAGAAACACTCACTAATTGGACCTATATTTGAAGGTCAAATCTTAGGAAGAAAACCCCATGCCTATGTGAAGGGACAAATTCACAAGTGTATCATATTTGTAAAGTTAGTTCACTTTAGTTCTAGAAGTTTTTTTTAAAATCACGAGAATAAGAAAATCTATATAAGTTAGTTTGTATCAACTGACGCGACGAGGAAGACAATGAGAAAGTGAGAAGAACTCATTTTTGTATGACTGAGTATAGTCGGGCTTCTCTGAGCGAGAAAGCACTTGTAAGCTTCTGAGTTTTTCATAGTTATGACAAGAACTAGTTAAAGTTCTGTGTATAAGTCTTCTTCCTCCATCTCCAGTGTTTGTCTTCTGTGCAATGATTTGAAAGATTGAAGTTTTCCAAGCAAGTTGATGCATGGCATCGAATGTATGTTGAAAGGTTGAGTTTTATGGGAGCAACTCGATGCCTGGCATCGAATTCCAGTTGATAAGTCATATTCTAAGTGTGCATGAAATCACCTATAGTTTTGGTGTCCAAAAGATCAAGACTTTATGCAGGAAGTCGATGCCCGGCATCTAATCCCTGCTGAAAAGTGGCCACAAACATCCCAAGTCGATGCCCGGCATCGAATTCTCGTTGCAAGTCGATGCTAGGCATCGAATTCTAATTTTAAACAGGTGCTCTTACTAAAACAGGTAAAATTTCCAGTTTTGGAAGGTCATACAGGGTCATCTTCTGAGAGCCATAACTTGAGTTCTAGAGATCCGTTTGATGCATATGATAGCTTGTTGGAAAGCTCTACTCTTCTAGTTTCAGCCTATAAAGTTTCATGGAGAAATAGTACTTGAGCTAGGAGAAATTAGCAAAATACTGAAGGTATGTCATTTCAGTGACTAGGAATTTCTGTAGAAGCAAAGTTCTCACTTTAGGCTATCATTTCTCAAAGTTTGGAGTGGCAATGAGTTAATGGTGACCATAGAGGTGTTCTAGTGTCACATTAATTCATTTCTTGTGGTGTTTCATACATCAACATTTGAGTGTACCCTTAATGTACCTCAACACTCTTTGACCTGCAATCCAATGTTCTTTTCTAGGACAATGCATGAATTGAGACAAAACCCCAACTGCATATGATAAATCAGGCCTAGTTAATGTGGCATAGATAAGACTACCAACCAAACTCTGATATAGCTTCATATCCTTGAATTCTTCTCCACCATATCTGCTCAATTTGTGATTCAACTCCATTGGAGTAGGTGCTACCCTGCAATCATTCATTTTAAACTTGATTAACAAGTTCTTCAAATACCTTTCGTGAGTCACATACACTCCATGTTGAGTATATGAAATCTCCATGCCCAAGAAATATGACAAATCTCCCAAATCACTGATTTTGAATTCTTTCTCCATTTGTTTCTTTAGACTTTGAATCCCTTTCTCATATGTACCTATAAGAATTATATCATCAACTATATGCACATGTAAATGAACCCATCATCACTTGCTTTCACAAGCAAACTACTATCTGCCTTAGATACTTGAAATCCAAGTTCTTTCAAGAACTACACAAGTCTATAATTCCATGCCCTTGGGGCCTGCTTCAATCCATACAAAGCTCTCTTGAGCTTACACACATGATCTGGATACGTCCCATCTCTGAATCCTTGAGGTTGCTCCATGAAAACATCATCTGAAATGTAACCATTTAAAAAAGCATTTTTCACATCTAATTGACATAATTTCC
This sequence comes from Ceratopteris richardii, assembly GCA_020310875.1. Classification (NCBI taxonomy): domain Eukaryota; kingdom Viridiplantae; phylum Streptophyta; class Polypodiopsida; order Polypodiales; family Pteridaceae; genus Ceratopteris; species Ceratopteris richardii. The sequence goes on along the minus strand of CM035426.1, from coordinate 22,730,087 downwards.
AACCTTTACATGCAGCAATGGCTATGAGTGTCCTGATGGTTGTCATCTTTGCCACAGGACTATAGGTCTCATCATAATCAATACCATATGTTTGAGCAAACCCTTTCACAACAAGTCTAGCTTTATACCTAGACACACTTCCATCTGCATATCTCTTTGTTTTGTAAACCCACTTGCATCCAATGATCTTCTGGCTATTTGGTTTAGGAACTGAATCCCATGTCTGATTCTCCAATAATGCATCATATTCTTCCTGCATAGCTTTCTCCCAATTTTCCTTACCTTTTGCCTCTTCATATGTAGAAGGGTCTTCATCTGCTTTAATCATATAAGCATAATCTTTTGTAGCCAAAAAAGAAGTGTCATAGCTATACCTTGTAGGTTGCCACTTGTGTCTTGATGACCTTCTGAGTTCTCCACTCCTTGAGGTTTCTGGTTCTTCACACTCAAGATCAAATCTTGGCATTTCTTCAACTTCAACCTGCACTTCATTATTCTCTTGTTCATCAAATATCTGAACCTTTGATTTACCTTTCTTTTGCCTCACAATTTCTTCATCATCTGTATTAATATTGATAGTACCTGCATACCAAGTACCTTGCTCATCAAATGTAACATCCTTAGACACAATAAATTGCTTTGTGGATGGACTCCACAATCTATAACCCATCTGCTTGTCATCATAACCAATGAATACATACTTCTCAGCTTTAGGTTCTAATTTGTGTCTTAATTGTGATGGCACATATGCATATGCCAAACATCCAAATACTTTGCAATGGTCTAATGTAGGTCTCTTACCCCACCATGCCTCATATGGTGTCATACCCTGCAAGGCTTTACATGGCAACCTATTGACCAAATAAGTAGCTGTATTTACAGCCTCAACCCACAAATAATTTGGGCAATTTTTCTCCTTCATCATGGATCTTGCAAACTCAACAAGAGTTCTATTCCTCCTCTCTGCTACACCATTTTGTTGAGGGGAGTACCTGCAAGTGATTTCCCTTTTTATACCTGCATTCCACAAGTAATCACTGAACTCATTAGAGAAATACTCTCCCCCTCCATCTGACCTTAATCTCTTCAACTTATGACCTGTAATTCTCTCTGCATACACATGATAATGTTTGAATGTACTAAATACTTCTGACTTATCTTTGATCACATAGATAGTAATCCATCTAGTAGCATCATCAACATAAATCACATAGTACCTTGAACCATTGATACTGAAATCCTTTGATGGTCCCCACACATCTGTGTGCACCAACTCAAGCTTCTCTGAATACATAAAACCATGCTTGGAGTAAGATTGCTTATGAGCCTTACCTAATTGACATGCCTCACATCTGTATGTCATATGTTGACCTGTAACATTAGGCAATCCAAGCACTGAACCACTGTTAATCATATCTTTGATACCTCTTTCATTGAAGTGTCCAAGCCTCTTGTGCCAAAGATCTAACTCAGAGATCTTATGTCCTCCATAAGTGAACAAGGCATGACCAACATTACCTTGAATCTTCAATGTGAACAATCTTCCTTCTTTCTTCCCTGAAACAATTTGTTTATACCCATTGCTAGGGTCTTCCACAAATACTCCTTCATTAGTGAATCTCACTTCATAACCTTTTTCAACAATTTGTCCTACACTCATCAGATTCTTAGGAATTGTAGGAACATACAAGACCTTACTCAAGAGGGTGCTACCATTTTAGCCTTCACTGATCCAATTGACTTCACATTATGCTTTGTATTGTCACCTGTTTGAACAACATGATTAAATACCTTATTTTCCAAATCAGTCATCAATGCTATGTTACCACTCAGGTGATTGCTACACCCTGAGTCAATGTAGAAGACTCTTTGGTCTTCACTTTGTCTTTCACAAGTTGCATTCATTATCAATGTTGAATCCTCTTTCTAATCTGAAGCATAATTGTAGTAGGTATTATTGTATTGTTGACTTTGAAATCCTCTACCTGCATTTCTTCCAAAGTAACCCCTACTACCTCTACCTCTGAAGTTACCTCTTTGATTTCTGCCACCTCTTCCTCTTGAATTAAAGTTCTGATTATATCCACCATTACTCTGAGTATTATGCCAACAATCATTAGCTAAGTGATTTGTCTTACCACAAATCCAGCAAGCTTTGACTCCATCTTTGTTATTCTTGCCTCTTCCTCTACCTTTGCCACCTCCTCTTCCTCTTAGGAAGTTGGCTTGACTAGTTGTGCCTTCATCTTCATTTGCTTGTTGCTTTCCTTTGCTAATTTTCTTCTTATCCTTTGAGTACATTGCATGACCTGTACTCTTGTCACCTTCACCTTTGACATCCTGCTCAAAGGTTAACATATGTCCTAGCAATTGATTTAAGTCAGGAGTAAAATGATCAAGTGATAATTCAGTAGACAAAATGAATGGCTTCCATTTGTCATCACCTCTCAAACCTGTAATGATTTGCCTTACCAATTTATCCTCCTCAATGTCTTCATCAACAACTCCTAATGCATCTGCAATGTCCTTCATTCTGGTTACATAATCCGAGATGGATTCAGAGGCCTTTTTCTTGAATGTGGTAAATTCTGCCCACAAGGATGCCTTCCTTGACTTTGTGGTGTTTTGGAAATGCTCCTCCAAAGCATTCCATATATCATTTGCACTTTCAAGACCTCTAATGTGAGGTAGCAAGTAGTCATTGAGTGCCATATAGATAATGTTCCTAGCTTGAGCATCTCTCTTCATCCAATTCTTCAAATCTGACAATTCCTCCCTAGTTGGAACACTAGGATCTCTGAATTGAGGCTTTTCTTCTTCACCTGCAATATATCCTATCAAATCTTTGCTCATTAGATGAGCTTCCATCCTCATTGACCATGCTGGATAGTTCTCTCTATCCAATTTCTCTATATGAAGAGAATCTCCCATCCTTTCTTGTCCTGTGTATTGAATTCTTAAACTTTATGAGTAGCAGATGTACCTTTACTTCAAATAATACTCCTTTTGACTTCCTTGATGTCGTACGATCTCCTTCTCAAGCTTTTCTCTAAAGCTTTCACCTTTTCAACCTTCAGATGTTGAATTCTTTGCACCTGCAGCAGTCGGGATCCTCCTTCCTTCAATTTTGATGCTTCCTGCTCTGATACCACTGATGGAGAGTGTTAATCTCCAAAAGAACAACCTACTCTTGAAATTAGAGCACCTCTATATAAAAAGTAAGTCAAAACCTTTACCAATTTGGAGGATCAACATTCAATTATAAGGATTCTGGAAAATCTGTAAAAAGGATGATTCTACAGAAAGTCTGCTGCACATATATTTCTCATTGACTTATCAAATGTGTAAAGTTTTTGATAAAACTTTGCACAACGTGTTGCCTAAAGATTGCGCACCTGCTCCAAGTTGAATCACTCCAAACGATTCAGCAGATTTTGAGAAATCAACTTGACAAGTCACCTATGTCTAAAACTTTACTTATGAGAAGTCGATTTAGACACCTATAACTTCTAAGACATGGTTCTCCAAGAATAGAACCCGTTTAAGCAAATGCTTTTAGCCACAAGTAGCTTATCTTCCAACTTAAAGATTAAGTGCTTACTTGCTCAAAACTTTAAACTGCGGAAGGAGAACTGATCAAAACATTGACTTCGAATTTTGCACCTATTTCACGAATTAGTAAACACTTCTTCATATACAAATGTTCCTACACATAATTCTCTTAGCCTGATCACAATTGAAAGCTAAAAATTTGTACAGAGGTCAATCACCTATAGACTTAGACTTTTACAAAAGCATTTCACAAAAGATTTAACATAGAAGGAGAAAACTCAGAAACATCGGGCGCAATATTTTCTTCATTTATGAGAATTTTACATCTAGTGATGAGAGAGACTTAACTCACTTCTAGGATGGCTAAAAAACTCATACAACTTCTGATTACTCTATTCTCATGCTCTCTCATACTTGTCCCGACATTTTCCATAGTATTTATAGGCAAATATTTACAAACTTATGACTAATCAAAAGTATAAGTGACCTATATCTGAACTAATGTACATATGTGTACATTTCTTTCAACTCCTGAATGTAAACTTCTTCTATGCTTCAAAAATTGATCTTGTCTTCATTCTTTGACTTCCAAAACTTCAATTGTTGATTGCTCTGCACCAACAGATAGATAGATAGATAGATAGATAGATAGATAGATAGATAGATAGATAGATAGATAGATAGATAGATAGATAGATAGATAGATAGATAGATAGATAGATAGATTGATTGATAGATAGAGAGATAGACATATAGATAGACAGAGAGGCAGACCGACA
>CM035426.1:22698256-22720756 GCA_020310875.1 Ceratopteris richardii | reverse complement strand
TATTGCATCAATTACAATCCCATAGGGTATATTAAACTCTCCAAAAGCTTAAGGGTTGTTGCTGTGGTAGTTGGATGGACTAATCTTAATCACCTTGAAGCTTACTTTTCTATCTTCATCAAGCTTCTGTAAGTTCTCTTAGTGGTATCAAAGAAAGATCAAGATGGGTGATGTCTTTTGGTCAATGATTGAGAAGCTTGATAGAAACAACTATCCTGCTTGGCAAATAAGAATGGAAGCCTATTTGCAAGGTAGAAATCTTTATGAAATTGTAGGAGCTGATGAAGCTATGCCTACTCCAAGATCCGAAGGAGGACATATACAAGAGGAGACATAGAAACTCACACTGTTGTGCAAGGGATGCTCAAAGCAAAGTCATACATACTAAAATCTATTTATGATTTTTTTTTCCACATACTAGAGGATGCAAAGCATCTCAAGAGTCTTGGGATGCACTTGAGATCTTCTTTTCTACCAAAGAAAGAAAAAACCATCTATGGAACGAGTTTAAACAAATGAAGAACACACCAAAACAAATTATCACAGAGTTTGTTACCAAGGTCAAGGAGGTTGCAGATCAGTTAGCATCCATTGGAGAGTTCATTGAAGAACCATCATGAGGCCGATTCTAAATGGAATTAGAAGTGATAAGAAATGGTAATCCTTCACCATAGTTTATGATTTCATCATGGATGTACAAACTCTAGATTTCAACATATTCCTTGGACAATTCTTCAACCAATAGGACAATAATAATATGAAGGAATGTAACTCTTATCAGGGTTATGCAACAAGTGCCCTTTATGCAGATAATAAAGACAACAAGCACAAATGAAAGGAGAAAGAGATGATGAAGAAGAGATTTCCCAAGCCAACTATCATGCAAGAGAAAGTTGAAAGGGAAGAAGAAAGAAAAAAGGCATGACATAAAAAAAGGACAAGATGTTCAACCTTGTGCCATTTGTAAAAACACCAACCACACTGCTCAAAATTTTTGGTTCAATGGAAGGACCTATTGATATATTTAGGTAGTGATGTGTGTGAACACACTAGGACTACCGGGGCACTTTTTTCCCTCTTTAGGAGGTTTTTTTCCCCTAACTTGTATATACAGTTATTGCCCTAATGGGCTACTAATCTTTTGTACATTCTCTAGTAATACATTGAGTATTGTGTGTTGTGCTCCAAGCTTCTTCTCCTTCCTTATGCTGTTCGTGTGCTTCCGTAGATGTCTATCTCGAACGATTGGTATCACAACAGGTCGTCGCTTCATGTAAGGTGCCGTCGACACTTCTCTGGTTGCAGTCTCAGAATCACACGAATTTTGATGAGCATAATCAGCGTGTTTTCGAGATCAAAACAACTTTGTTGTGTGGTGCTGAAATCACGATCTGAGCTTGTTTCGGCCTTCGAACGCACTATCACAATGCTTGTGTAGGCTATTTCACCTTTTTATGCCAAAGGTATATACGAGTTCCTGTTCGCCAGTATAAGCATCTCGAAGTCTGCTAGAGGTCTAGTGTAATTGGTCTAGGCAGTTCTGTTCAACTTTTTGAGATACAGTCAATTTTTTGCATCAAGGTATTTTAGTCACCAGCCATGGCTCAAAGCCAAAGAGGCTGGAATGGTTGTTGCAGAGGCCTCTACACCAAAAACAGAGTCTGTTAATCTTGTGCAGGAAGAAGAATGGGCATTTACTACTGTCTGGAGTCTTGACCCATCTTCTTATGAGCAGTGCATGTCTCCAGTAGACTCAGATGTTTGGTATTTTGATAGTGGGGCGACCAAACATATTACCTCGCAGTGGAGTTTCTTCTCTTCAGTTGAGCCTGCCCCTATACGGAATACTGTTACATACACCAACAACTCCTCTTATCCTGTTAAGGGAGTTGGTAAGATCATTTTGACTACTGTTGATGGTAGTTACTTCACTTTTTCAGATGCTTTATTTGTGCCAGGGATCAAGAAGAACCTGTTATCGATTTTTGCATTAGCCAAGTTTGACTTGGTTGTGAAATTTGTTGATGATAGATGTACAGTTCATGATCTATCAAATGGCGATGTGATTATTGCTTCTGGCATTTCATGTCGTGGACTGTATAAGCTTATAGACTATGAAAGATCTCTGAATGATTCGACATGTGCATTACATGATTCTCAGGCTATGTCAGATGCAAAGCTTTGGCATGCACACTTTGGTTATTTGAATTTTGCTAGTTTGTTACACCTAAAGAAATCTGAAGTGGTGTCCTCTTTGCGCAAACTTGAGGCACCTGAAAACATGTTTGTGAAGGTTGTATTTTGGGCAAAATGTAGCGTTCCTCATTTCCAAAAGATGGTTCAGTTCGGGCTACTCAGAAATTCCAGCTTGTACATGTCTGTGGTCCTATGCAGATACCTTCTTTTGGAAATTATCTTTACTTCCTGACTTTCATTGATGATTTTTCCAGGCATGCATGGGTTTATCCATTGAAGGCAAAGTCTGAAGTGTTCATGTGTGTAGCTCAGTGATGAGTAGCACCTCCTTTAATGTCAATCCGGGAAGACGTGAGGATGGTATGAAGACCTCGAGCAAGTGGAAGCACAAGTGCGTGAGTGAGAAGCACACCAACATGCACACACATACACACACACGCGCACACACAGCAAGACAAAGAGTGAGGAGCAATGGAGTTCTTTAGATTACTTTCACCAAACTCTTACAAGTTCGTTTCAATTACAATCCACCCTCAAAAATGAGCTCTCTAGCTCCTTTTATAGTTTTTGACTAGCTTTGGCCCTGTCCAGACCTAGTGTCCGGCCTAGTTAAAAATTAGGTTCCAGGGCTTATTTGAGGGCTCAAACGAGATCTAAAAAATATGAAAATTGGCAGGTAGATACTTCTAAGGCTCCTCAAGCTCAAGGACTCCTTGGCTTGCACAAAATGGAGCTACAAAAATACGAAATGATATTTACAATGGTTTTTAGTGATGAAAATCACTATTTGTGTAGGGTTTTCTCTATTGATTTGTCATACACCTCTTTGAGCTCCCTACTTGCTCTTTCTTCTTGTGTGCCCAACTCTTTGATGTCTTGAAAAATTAGATGGCCTACTTGCCAGATCTTCTTTGACTCCCTTGTCTGCTGCTAACACCCCCCCCTCTCTCGCGTCTGTCGTCCCTGACAGACCCTTGTTGTGAGGGTTTTTGAATGTAGTACTCGACGACATCCTGCGCTAGGTGATGTTCGACAATCCTCAATCCTTTGGCCAAATCTGTGAGTAGCGCATCCCAATCTACTGGCCCGGGAACCTCTGGATGTGGTATACGTAGCTTTTCGGAATGTAGAGCTTGTTCCACTGCAAACAACTGTAATAAATGTGAGGGCCTGGGAATGAAGATCTCTGAGTGATATTCCCAGAACCCGGTGACAAACATCTCTTCAAATGTTTGTTTGAAGCAGGCCGGTAGGTACTTTATGCGGGCATGCCATGCATAGACAACATTGATGGAGGGCGTTGTGCTCATGTCGTAAACCAGATCCTGATTGCCTTCATTGAATCCGAGAGCAGAGAGATGAGGCTCCTTAACGTTCTTGAAGGTCCGGAAGGTGACTATCATGAGTTCAAAAATTTTAAGACACATCTGTGTCATGACATCTGGTATGTTTTTGAACCTGACGCCCCAATGCCGAATTGTCGATATCATGTACCCTACAGTAGGTTGACCTTTAGGTGGCGCCAAGTAGACATAATTGAGCCACTTTTCACAGCCTTTGGTTGTCAGCACCATCTTTGTGTATTCCGGCCACGACCTTCTTCTGAAAACAGGACAGTAGCAGGGATTGTACTTTATATATAGGGGCATGTTATTCCAGGTGCGATTCATTTCCGGATAGGTTTCAAGAAGCCGAATCCTCCAAGTTGGTTGGCGAATATTTCCCTGCTTGGCACTTTCTGGGATATCGTCTGGTGCAAACTATGTGGCAGAGGTTGGTTCCCGTGAGGTGTGGTGCTTGATTTCAGCATTATAGTCCGCCATTAAGACGCAAAATGGAACATACAAGTCGTCGGAGGTGCCGATCCACCTGTGATGAGAGAGATTCCTAAAATAGTCTGATTTTATGACCACCTCTTCTAAGCGTGACATCGATGCTATCTGAACTGCCACCCTATCATCATGAGTTGAGGCCACTTTTTCCAATTTCTGCATCCATTCCGGAGTCTCTATTTCCAGGGTGTCCATGCTCTCTGCAGTCTGCTTGCCTCCAGGTGCTGGCATCGGAACGTACGGGTCCTCAAAAGTTTCCTCTACTTCGATTGGCACCAGGTCTTCAGGTTCTGGTTCTGCCAAGGGGGAGGGTTGTCGTTCATATACAAGCACTTTCTTTTGCAATTCTTCGATTTGTGCTTTGAGCACTGCTACTTCGTCAGCTGTGTCAACTGTGGTCGGTACTTCTCTGGGTGGTGCTGGTTGAGCTGCCAATTGCCTTCGTAGTTCATCTCTTTCCTTTTCTAAGTCTGCATGGGCTGCGAGGAGATCCGCATGGGTTTCCAAAATGATCTGCATATTATCCGAGGGAATAGCCTTAAATCTCTCTGGGTCTATGTCCTGTGGGGAACCTTCCATGGCTAACTCCAAGTTCTCTTCATTTTGTGTCTGCAGCCGTCTATTTTCTTCTAGGGCTGCCGACATATGCTTCCGTAATAGAGCCATGTTTCGGCGGAGTTTGAGGTTCTCTGTGATTTGAGAATGTAGCAGCTCGTCCATGTGTCGTCGTTCTTCATCATCTGCTTGGGGTGGGTTGGCTACTAATTGTGCATGTTGTTCCTGTAAGGTCATGTGCTGGTCTTGTAGTAGCTGCTTCTGCTCTTCAAGATCCTTAAACCGTGCTTGGAGATCTTCGTGGCTTTGGAAAAGCCTTGTATGTTGGTTGTCAAGATGTTGGTAATGTTGCTGAAGTTGGGACATGCATTGATACATACTATTAAATACATTATTAATGGGGATGGATGCAGGGAGGGTGTTATGTGCAGCGGGGAAGGGAAAGGGGAAGGGGAGTGTGGATGCAGTGCTGGGAAATGGTGAAGTGGGTGGTGGGGGAATGGGAGATTGTGGTGGTATGGGGGGAGGGAGAGGTGTGGTGGAAGGGGATATGTCCATAAAATCTGTGGTGGAAGCAGTAGTGGTAGTGATTGTGAATAGTGGAACAGTGGGTGCAGTGATTGTGGTGAATGTGTACAGTGGTGTGTGCAGTTGTGGATGTGAACTGCCCGAAAGTGTGGATGGGGGAATGGGGATGTCAGTAGATGCCGTTAGGACTACAGTGGTAGTGGAGGTGTATACACGGGAGGTGTTGAGAGGGTGTGTGGGTTGATAGGCCGTTTGCGCTTCAGTCATGGCGATGGGTTCGGAGGTGGTAACGGTGGTAGTTACATTGGTGATGGGAGGTGAATGTGGTGAAGAGGGAGGAGAAGGTGGTAAGGGAGGTGATGGAGGTGCGCTTGATGTATGGGCTTCCTCGGTGTCGTGAACGGTGTGTGCAGTGCCCGTGGTTGTGGGGGTGCCTTGTGGTCCTGATCCTAATACATTCATTTGTTTTCCCGTTCGTGGGGGACGTCTTCCATATCTTTTCTCTGTCCTTCGTGATTGCGCTAGTGCAGTATGCACCGTTTCAGGTACTCCCAAAGCATCTGATATCATTTCCAAGGTGGCACGGTATTGCTCGTCCACTCCTTCCTCCTCCAGAATCTGGTTCATGAGGGCTTTACCTGCTGCTAATGACAGCGTGTGCTGCTGTTGGACTCGGTTCATCGTATCATAGAGCTTCCTTAATGCGTTAGTATAGGCGGGGGCACCTTCCAGTACTTGTACGGCTTCCTGATCATACTCTTGTTCTTCTTCTTCTGATTGTCCACCCCGTGTCTCCTCATGTTCTTCTTCTTCATCGTCCACATTGACTACGTCCGGTTGGCTAGGCTGGGGTTGGTCTGGGGCAGTTTGCTGTCCACCAGCTTGCTCTGCTTCAACTTCTGCGTTTACAGCTTCGATGATTCTAGCCACTTCTTCGTCCGTAAGATCCTCCAGAGTGAATCCATGCGGGAATTCCAGATCAGTCGGTACTGGGGGAAACACAAGATTCGGGCCATCTGTGCTGTGCCTGGGTAACCTGATGGTAAATGGTTGCACTCGTCGGGGAAGTCTTGGGGTTGTTTCCGGCGTTAGGGTTGCACCGCGAGCTTGTGCACAAGGCATTTGGACAGTGCCTCTCATCTTCTTTGAGGGAGGCCCCACAGCTGACAATCTACGTTGAAACTCCTGTGCTCTGGACCAAACGAGAGCCCTCTGCACCGGTACATCATATGCGAGACATCTGTATACAATTCTTGTAAGTGCACAGCAACCATACAACACAGACTTTTGCTTCTTATACCATCTCTGATGAGCCATATGAATCTGGTCGATAATCCAGTGGGGCATATTGATGGACAAATCAAAAGCATCCGCCAGGTAGAGGCTAAACCAAATCTTCTTGGGAGGCATTGTGAACCTGTCTTGTGCGGGAAATGCGAAGTGTTGCATGACCATACGTAGATGAATGGCAATTGTCGGCGTCATCGCAACCATGTCCTTCAGCTTCGTCAAATTCCTGTTCTTCATATTATCGGGGACCATGGTCTCCTTCTCCGTAGGAATGTGCATTCCGTGCATATCAAGAGCTTCTCTCACTAAGTTGATCGTCAAGCGGAAACGCTTCAGCTCATTGCCCCTTGTGAGTGATGGGAGCACAAAGGAGCTGTATCCTTTCTTGTCTTTGCTGGGAGTGAGGGTACTAATTAAATATGAGCACCTTAGAAAATCTGGCTTTGGTAGTTGGAACTTGAAGTAATCATAAAGCCCAGCCTTCTTCCATATTGGCTTCAGTCCCTCATTATTCTGTAGCTTTTCAAACTCTCTGGTAAAGAAGTGGTATCTGCCCCACCGTCCATTGAATTCTACTTCGGACTCCCACATATATGTGCCTTCACCCAGAGGTCCAGCAACGTCACTGAACCAGTGTGAAGCTTTGCCCACCGGCATTGTATGACCCTATGGAGGATTCTGAATTGGTATGGCGTGCAATGCCCGTAATGCCGCTGGTCTTTCCTTTAATTCCTCCTCGACTGGAAGGCTTTCAATGTCCACAATTTGGGGGCCTGTGCCTGCCTGGGAGCTAGTTCCTACTGTATCTGCCATGTTACCTCTTGTTGCCTGTCTCTGTGAGAATATACAAACATGTGTTAACATTGTACGGGACAAGAGAGAACCGTTGTTGTTCCCCTTACAATATTAACATGAGGGTCGGGAGCGAATAATGGGTTAGTACGTGCTCGATGCAAGTGTGTGTGTGATTAGTCGTTCGGTAGACCTAAGAGTTAAGTGGAGTGATGTAGTGTGATAGTGATGTGGTTAGTAGGTTGACATGGATTTACAAATGGGGTCCGGGGGTTTGTTACAAGTCTTGGGCTGCCAAATGCAGCGGATAGGTTTTGCTCTGGGTTTCATAGAGACTCTCGAGAGCTTTATAGGCGTGTCGGCTTGAAAATGAGGCTTTTTAGGGACCCATTTACAAGTGATTCTATTCGAGCTCATGGGCCTTGGTGTGTTACTGATTGTTGAAATAGAGTGGACGCCAGCTGTGCGAGTGAATGGACCATACTGTATGGGATCTGGTCTCGGTGTAGCTATTTGAGCCCGCAAACAAGCCTTAGGCACCCAAATTTGTCCTGATTGTGGTCTAGCCTTCATCGACCTTTTGGGCACCCAAATAGACCTCATGTTAGCAGAAGAACTTCTGAAAGGCTTCTTATTAGTGTCGTGTCGTTGGTTACTAATAAGAGGCTTTGCCCGTGTGGTTGGCTTGAGTGCAACCGGGTTTTCTCCTTTCCGCACCCACACTTGTTTCACTAGCTGAGACGTTTTGCTATGCAGGTACTTTTGATTTCCGACATAGAGAGCACTCTGCTTCTTCTGCCGTTGATCCACCTTTGGTTGCTGCCTCCCTCTAGCCTTTGGAAAAGAAGGAAGTTCCGTTGTGGTTCTGACTCCTTTTTTGAGATCTTCATTCTTCTGCATCACAGATCCTTGGACAAGAACAGCATGGTCAGCTTCGTGTGCACCCCTGGAGGGACCAGGAGTCTGTGCTTTTTCTAGTTCCTTGAGTGCTCCAATATTTAGCTCCATTGTAATTCTAGTCTGATTCACCCATACCTGAAGAAGTCCACTTCTTAGGTCTAAGTTGACTGCTTGGTCATAAATCCAGTCTTGTCCCAGGACAAGGGGTTCCGTGAGGTCCTCATCTTGGCATACTAGCGCTTTAACTGTCATTGCCTCATCATGAATGTAGAGGGGAAGTTCCACCTCGCCCATGCAAGGGGTTTCCACGCCTCCCAATCCTATGAGATATGCTTCCACAGGATTGACAGTTAACTGCAACTCTTGACAGTAAGATGATTTAACAGCACTAGTGGCTGCACCTGAGTCAATCAAGGCTCTTACAGTCCTTGCACTCTTTCCTTGTCCTATATCTAAGGTTATGAAAGGACGTCGATCAGTTATCCTATGTGAGCTAACACCTGAAACTTCACACATAGCTACGACATATCCTTGATCTGCAAATGCATCTTGCCTAGGGAGCTCTCTACCTTGTCTTCTTAGTTTCATTCTTCGTATGCGCTCTAGGGCTTCTGCTTGAGGTTCTTCTCGAATTCGCTTTTCTTCCTCTTTGCGTTTCTTAGCAGTGTTGAGTCGACTTAGCATTTCCTCTGTGAGAGGTTCCCGATACAACTTAACTCTGCATCCGCTAATATAGTTTGGTAGAACATCGCCTTCTAATGTGGCTAGTTGCACTGCTCCACTTGTTGAGATCCTATTGATGATCATAGGTCCGTAGCCTCTCTTTTCTAGCTTCTTTGCATGTTGTTTCAATGTGTAGACTAAAACTAGATCTCCTGCTTTCAAACCTTTATCCTTCACATGGGCATCAAAGTATGCCTTCTGCCTCTTCTTAGCTGCATAGATTCCTGCAGCTGCTCTCAGTCTTGTTTCTCCTAATCGTTCAAGGTCAAAGATCCTAGAGGAGAGCTCATGACCTGTCCATTCGTGCTCTTGCGCTATTCTCAATGTAGGAATCAAGAAGTCCAAGGGTAGCACAGCGTTCTGGCCAAATACCATCTGAAAGGGGGTGGCTTGGAGTACCGTTTTATAGGCGACTCGGTATGCCCAAACAGCATGGTGTAGCTGTTTGTCCCAATCAGAGCGTTTAGTGTTTACTAATTTTGTCAGTACATTGCATAGGATCTTATTAGTGCTCTCCGCTTGTCCATTAGCTTGAGGGTGATAGGGGGCAGACTTCTTATGTATTACCAAGAATTCTTGGAGCAGATTTTCAATAACTTCATTTAAGAAGTGAGTGCCTCTATCACTTACGAGCTCTATAGGTAGCCCATATCTTGTAAACACATTCTCAAACAAGAACTTAGCAGTTGTTTGAGCATCGTTCTTCGTCGTAGCCTTTACCTCTACCCACTTAGTTAGATAGTCTGTCGCAACAATGATGTATTCTGCATGAGAACCCTTAGCTGGGGGATTAATAGGACCTACGAAGTCTATTCCCCACTTAGAGAACGCACGTCCACCCATCATAGGTTTTAATGGCATCTCATCTTTTCGTATAGGATACTGAGTTCTCTGACAGACATCACACCGTTTCACATAGGTATGTGCATCCATGTGGAGGGTAGGCCACCAGAAGCCCGCAAATAATACTGCCTTGATCACCCGATCTGGTCCAAAGTGTCCTCCTGCTACACCTTGGTGAGCAGTTTCCAGGATCTTAAGATATTCACTCTCATGGTCACACAGTCTCAGGTAACCATCTTTACCGCGTTTGTATAGATTCTCACCAATGAGTGAGTAATCCAGGGCTTCTTGTTCTAAACTCCTTTTCCTAGCCAAAGTCATGTCTGGAGGGAATGTGTTTGTCCTCAGGAAGGATACTAGAGGTTCGCTCCAATCTGGCACAATGGATACTTGATAAAGAGTAGCGTGTTCCACAGGTGGTTTAGTGCAACAGATTGGGCATTCCTTGCACAACTTTTGGACATCAGCTTCCATAGTTGGCCAATGCACTCCTAGTCTCCTTAGGGTCTGTAGGGTTCGTTGTTTTGAATAGTGTTGCTCTAATGCACCTACATGTGCTAATTGCAACCATTTAGCGTACTCATCCTCTTCTACGCAACATGCCAAGATCCCTTGATCTGTGTGCTTGTACATGCTTCCTGCCATGATGTGGTACTTTTGGGCTTTTACAACCTCTTTATTCCGTGTGTTTACCACTGGATGGTTAGGCCCGTATGTCAATACTGGTACCAATGGCTTAGCCCACTGCGGTACCACTTCCAAATTAAACAAGTAAGCATCAGGAAGGTCATCTGACACTCCTTGTGGGGCTTCTCCAGATGTGAGCCTAGAGAGATGATCTGCTCTCAAATGTGTCCTACCTTTCCTTACCACTACCTCAAAGTCATATTCCATTAGTAAGAGGAACCATCTTACTAATCTTCCTGTATTGCATGGCTTGTTCACGAGATATAACAATGCTTGGTGATCAGTAAAAAATTTAAACTTATTTGCAAGCAAATAGTGTCTAAATTTCTTGACTGCATATACCATGCCTAAGCCTTCTCTCTCCGTAGTGGTATAATTTCGTTCAGCTGCATTCAATTGTCTACTGGCATAGGCAATTGGAAGATCCATGTTAGCTTCACCCGTAGGTTGTGCAAGTACACATCCAATAGCATAATTGGATGCATCCACATGAACATGGAATGGCTTATTCCAATCTGGTGTGGTCAAGATTGGTGCTGAACATAATCGTCGTTTAAGCTCCTGGAAGGAATTCTCACATTCATCAGTCCACTCAAAGTTAGTCAGAAGTCCGTACATGGGCTTTGCAATGACAGCGTACATATGAATGAACCGTCGGTAGTAACCACAATGCCCCATGAAGGCTTGTACTTCCTTGACATTCCTTGGCCTAGGTAGCTCTGCTATGGCTCTCACTTTCTCTTCATCAGTAGATATGCCATTCTTTGACACTATGTGCCCTAGGATCTTGCCTTGCCTGACCATAAAAACACACTTTTCTGGGTTCAGGCAGACCTGATATTCTCGACATTTGTCAAAGATTTGTTTGAGTTCAGGAATATGGGTTCGTCTAATGTTGGAATGAGCACAAAGATCATCAACATAGACTTCTAAATTCTTCCTCAGGAACTCCTTAAATACATGGCACATCAGCCTCTGGAAGGTTGCTGGGGCATTGGTAAGTCCAAATGGCATTACACGAAAGGCAAATATACCCCACTCTGTGGCAAAGGCTGTCTTATGCTGATCCTCTGGAGCAATGGCTACTTGATTGTAGCCCGAAAATCCATCAAGGAAACTGTACACTTCCTTGCCTGCCACTCTTTCTAAGAGATGTTCTGTGATGGGAAGTGGATAGTTATCTCGAATCGTGGCTGCATTAACCTTTTTCAAGTTAATGCACACACGCAACTTGCCATTCTTCTTGGGCACCACTACGATGGGGGATACCCATTCAGTGTGCTCAATTTCATAGATAAATCCAGCTTCAACCAGTCTATCTATCTCCTCTTTGATCTTAGCCGCATAATTATCGTTATACGTATATGGCTTCTGCTTAGAGGGTTTTGCATCTAAGGTCATGGGGATAGTGTGTGAACATATGACAGGGTCTACACCCTTCAAATCCTTGTAACTCCAAGCGAATACATCTCTGTATTCTCTTAGCAAGGCAATTAACGCATGCTCTTCTTCCTCTGTTAGGTCATGGCCTATGTATGTGCATCTCTCCTCTCCTTCTTCTAGGGCCACAACTATTTTCTTGGTGGTTTCTTTGTTATCATAGGCCTCTCCTGCTTGAGCCTCTCGTTTAGGCATCCTTATCATGACTCTCCTGTCATCTATCTCATATTTCTTAAAGTTTTCTGGGACCTCAAACAAAGATTCTTCCTCTTCTGGTGAGACTTCTCTCTTCTTCCGTTTCTTTCCTTCTTCCTTTGGGGTCACCTGTGTGGCTAATCTTACATCATTTGTAAGTTCTCCATGCCTCTGGGGTTGAAATTCTACTTCATGGAAGTATTCTTCATCTGATGCAAAAGGTGGGTCCATGATGATTGACTCTAGGTCGGAGTCACTTGCATCCTCAAAGACATCAAGGCTAGGTTCGCATTCTTCTAGAACTGCCTCTCCCATGATTGGCTCTATGGAGAAGACTGAAATATCATAGCCATCCTCATCACAGTGAGGTGTCCATTGTTCTTCATTGATGGCTACGTCCATTGTTGCTAGGATTTCTGCCCAGCCATGGGGTTCGAATTCCTCATCAGGAAAAACTACAGGTGCATAGGCTGGGTCTTGAATGGGTCTATGTGTTTCGTTTGCACCTATATCTCTGGCCTTCTCTCTCTTCTCTTCTTCTACTGCTACTTTGCACATCCATAAGTGGGTGTCTTCATGCATCCATGAGGATCCTGATCCTATGGAATGCACAGATTCTGTATCATCTTTGGCTCTATGGATGGGATTCCATTGGATAGGGGGAACATCTCTATGAGAGTAATCCTTGAGATTGACTTTGGTCGTAACACCTAAGTGTTGCAGGTACAAAGAATTAGTTCCCCAATCCTGTACCACTTGCAACTGTCGCATGAATGGTCGTCCCAAAATCATCTCATAGGCATGATTTTTGCTGAAGTCACATATGGCAAATGTGTGCTCGAACTCGACACCACAGGTGGTGAGAGTTATTCCTTCTAGCAATCCTAAGGGTCTCTCAATATGACCATCGACCATCTGCAATTTCATTCTTGTTGGCCTGAGTGCTGGCTTGCCCCAGCGCTTCCATAGGGAAGTGGTGGCAATTGCAACTCCTGCACCTGAGTCCAAAATTGCCTTAGTGGTGTACTCCTGGTAGGTAATGGGAAGATAGGTGTTCCCTTCTTCACCTTCACACATATCTCCTATCTTATCCAAGGGTATCTCTGGCACTGTCCTATGTGATCCTACCTGGGAACGAGATTTTGCTATCTCAGGTACTTGCTTGGTTACATGTTTCCACGATTCAGGTCTAACCTTGAGTAGCTCTTCTGACTTGAAATTGCACTGCACGTTAGTGTTCATCACTACCTCTGTGTTCCTAGGTATGACTGAATCTTCATTTCTTACCATGACTGTGGGTGCTCTCATACACGTGGACTTGGCTTCCCATGGGCCCGTGAAGTGGGGTAATTCCTGTAAAGAATTAGACTCGAAGTCTAATCTTTCTTGAGATTGTGTGCTCTCATGTTCCCCGTAAATAGATGGGATGTCTTGTGGGAATTGGTCGTGTGCATCATCCACAAGTTCAAAGGGAGGGGCGACTTCACTTTCGTTATCCCATTTATCTTCTTGTATTTCTCGCAGGAAGTCTGGTGCAAACCGATTCATAGAAGAAGAAGTGTCTGGCTCCGTAGAATTAGGCACATAAGCAATCTGGGAAGGAGGGCTTATTCTATCGTTGGCTCTTTCCTCGCTCTCATAGATGTTTGGAGCACAAGCTTCCTGAGGAGGATTACTTATTCTATTACTTTTTCGAACAGGCTCATATGCTCCCTAAGAAGGAATGTGGACAACCTGTGGAGGTACGTGAGCTTTCAAGGGAGGCACATCTGCCTTTTGGGGGGGAAGATAAGCTTCTTGAGGAGGCACCTGGGCTTCCTGAAGAGGCTGGCTTATTCGTTCTCTTGCCCTTTCCTTTCTTTGAGGGGCAGGTTCCTTCTCTGATTGTGCAATTAGCCTCTCTATTCTTTCTAGCAGTCCGTCAAAATGTAACTGCGTTTTAGCTGAGCTAGAGATGTTAAAGAGGCGACTAGCTTCAAACATGGTCTGAGCCAATTCCACCATTTTGGCACAAATTTTAGTTCGTTCAAGCTCTAGCTCGGCTCTAGGGTAGCATTTTTCATGATCGGTTATGGTTGGCCCTTCTTGGATTCTGGCCTGATATGCTTTAAGCATCATATTAAGGTCCTCGGGAGTGGGATCTGCTAAGACTGATCCTACTCTTGGGGGTGGTGGGTTTAGGTGAGGCGGGTTGGGAGGTGGCTGGTCGGATGGCGATGGGAGAGGTGGTGGTGGGGTAGTGTGAGAGGGGGTTTGAGATGTGAGTTCCGTTATCCTGGCTTTGGTTTCTCTTATGCTTTCCTCAAGTTCACTCATCTTTTTAGCCCATTGTCTTTTCATTCTTTCTCGACTATCCTTCCACGCTCTAGTCCTTTTCTTGGTTATGCTCTCAGTTTCACTAGCTGTGGGGCTCTTTTCCTGGTCTGCCCCTTGGTTTTGCTGCAATGCTTGAGCTCTAGTGACTACCTGTATTGGTGCGGTGGAAGTCACGCTCCCTGTGGAGTCTACCACTAATCCAACAACGTTGATAGGAGTGATTTTTGGCATGTTATTGGGATTTTTAGGGCAATCTCGTAAGAGATGCTCCTTCCCACACTCTTGGCAATATCCTTGGATCGTCACTGACTGGGGTTGAGTAGGTGGAGGTAAGGGACAATCACGAATGAAGTGATCTCCTTGGCATCTGTAGCACGGTCCTCTTGGGAATGGAGGTCTTACCTGCCTAGGTTGAGGCCTAGGGTTGGGGTTGGCGTACATGACATTTGCGTAATCCGTTTCCCAACTAGATTCATTTGGCTCTTCACTATAGTAAGACTCACCATGTTCAGGAGACTGCATGAAGTAAGCCTGGGGACTCTCAACATGCGTAGAATCAAAGCTATGGTCACTGGGATCACTTTCTGAAAGCAATGGTGTTATGGGGACTATAGCTCGGTTTAGGTTTTCTTCTGCTGCTGTATACTTTACAGGGATTAGGTTGGGTGGAGCTGGAGGTTGTTGGGGTAACACAGGCTGAGGTCTTTGCTGGGTTTGGTATTGTGGTTGGTAGGTTTGTTGAGGTCTAGCATACTGTTGTGGTGGGTATTGGTTTTGGTATCTGCCTTGTTGAGGGTATGGCTGAGGGTAGGCTTGCCTAACTGCTTGCTTGTTGTATGGGCAGTCTTGTGCTGTGTGATTTGTGTATCTTCGTTCGATAGTGCAGTACTGGCTACTAGGGTTTACTTGGGGTTGAGCCATAATGGGACATACATTCGCCATGTGGTCGCCACCACAAGTGTAGCATCTCTTCACAGGGGCAAATCTCGGAGTTTGTTTGCTAGAGACACCTAATTTCTGAGCCACTTTCTTTGCCAGTTCCTCAATTGATGTGGATTGCATGGAAGAGTGACTAGATGCACTATCTGAATCTTTGTAGATTTTGGAAAGCTCTAGTTCTTCCCCTAGGTTATCTTCAATGTCAATGCACATGCGTACACACTCTTCTATAGTCCTAGGGTCCTTCAGATACACATAGGATCTCAATTTCGTACTCAGCAATCCATCCAAGAATAAGGCTACTTGTTTAGCTGGTGTAGGTAGCTCTGAAACAGGACATCTCTCAAGATATTGCCTAAATCTTCTTCCTGCAAGTCTCACGGTCTCTTGAGAGGTTTGCTTGAAGTTGTGAATCAGTGAGGAGGTATTGTGTCTTATGCCACTCTTAGAGAACTCTACGATGAAAGCCTCTAAGAGTTGGTCTATGCAGCTGAACTGTCGCTCATCCAATGGCTGAAACCATGTGAGTGCTGTGTTCCTAAGGGTTAGACCGAAGGCATTATACTGCATGAATAGATCCTCCACTTGTTCAGCTCTCAAGACTTGCTTGAACTCAGCCACATGATCATAGGGATCTCCTGTGCCATCAAAGTAATTCTTCATGGACTTAACTAGCTGGGTTGGTCTCAGAGTTCTTGTGTGCTCTCTAGGTCTCAGCATAGGGAATCCATCCACATTTCTCTGATTCCGGTGAGCTCTAAGTATCTCAGGTTCTACTCTATTCGTTTCCGTCCTCGTTCTTTCTCTGCCCATTGGGTTGGCAAAGCTTACTTCTGGTCTATCTCTGCTTTTGTCTCTTTGCATTCCATGAGCTTGGGATGTTCCAGCTCCAGGGTGACCATAGGATACATTTGATCTTGGTTGGGGGAAAATGAATTCACCCTTCCAAGTGTAAGCATGTCTATCATTTTCTGTCACCACAAAAATCCTTTCCGAAGTGTGATCTAAGTAGGTCACTCTACCTGGGCTATCCGGATCCTTAAACTCATAGATCATGGCAGTTCCTATCTCAGTTGGCTGATTAGATTTATATTTCCAAAAGGCTTCGTCCGTTTCTCGATTGAGGAGCAACTCTATGCTCTTGTTGTCTTGGGGAACCCACTCATGCGTGATAATCCTAGTGAGAACAGATTTGCCTCGAGGGGTTCTAGGTTCCGCACCCATGTTTCCTTGCTCCAGGTCACCTAAGTCCGCTTCAGGAATTACATTTCCAAATTCATCTGTCCTATCTGGGTGACCGGTGACTACGTATATGGTTCCTTCCTTGTCCAGGTATGCACCGTTTTCAAATTTGACAGCTGGGTGCTCCAATCCAATGGATTGATCAGGATTCCTAATCTGTACCACAGATCTTCCTAGGCCGTCCTCATAGATGCTTGCACCTAATCGGTTGGTCCTAAGGTATTCCAACTGTGTTTTGTAAGGGCCTTCTACCCTGTACAAGTAAGGCACACCTGAACTTCCCGTAGGTCTGTCCATGCCTTGAGACATCTCTGACGCACTGGTCTCAGAGCTAGGGTGGTACGAGTGGTGGCTCAACTGCTGGGCCCAAGACCTAGCAGTGTGGTTAACACTAGCCTCTGAAGACCTAAGGCTTTGTCTCTCCCTTACAAGATGTCGTCCTGATCTAAGGTTCATATGCCTATCTAAGCAGCCCAATTCTTACCCAGAGTACAACCTCGTTGCCGATCAATTGGTCTCAGTCACTTGATTCGTTTTTAGTGAGTTATTGTGTTTATGATCTTATCTGGTATTGTGTCGTCAGGAATACTTGAGTATTTTTCCGTACTTGGAATTGATCGTCCCACGTAAGGTTCTTTTCCTTTATGTTATCGACGGTACAGAGATTAGGTTTTTAGCTTGAACTTGAGTTTTAGGTAGTCTTCAACTTGATACCTGCCTATCGTTGCCCTGACTTACCTCTAGCACTATTCGTACTTAGCCTGAGCTAAAAAAATGACAGAGGGAGTTGAGAATATTCCAACCTTTTGTTTCCTGCTTGGTTGCCCTTGAATGCCCAGGAAGTGTGTTCCCAAGCTTGCACTTACACTTGCTTAGAACGCCTTTCGATGCTCTCAATAGATCTGTAAGAGTCCCAAAGTTAGCTTTAAGACTTGAATTCCAAAGACAGAACCAATGATTTCATTCCTTAAGCACAAACACTAATTGGTGTAGAGGCTTTTAAGACAACAATTCTAAAGACCCCTGACTTTGATCCCCTTGGTTATGGTCAACTTCAAAATACCTTATCTGAAAATCAACGCATTCTCTTTATAAAAAACAGTTGAGGGCGTGTAGTATATGCCACAAGCTTTCCGACAAGCCCTAAAGCTCAAAAATTGGATTTCGTATGAAAAAGTTATGACTATTCAGGGTTCAGGGGGTTAAAACAAGATTCAATCTGGCTGACAGATCCTAGGATTTTCTCCCAAATCTCAAGTGTAGGAACCTCCAAAGTGCTAATGGAGTGACTATTTTGCCCCACAATTATCCCAATTTTGAGCAAAAACAAACCCTAATTTTTGGCCGAAAAGCCTGTCAATCGCGATCGACAGGTCTGTCAATCGCGATTGACAGAGGTGTCCGTCGGGCCTGTCAGTCGCGATGGACAGTGTCAATCGCGATTGACGGTGTCAATCGCGATCGACAGAGTCGATCGTGGCTGTCAATCGCGATCGACAGTATCAATTGCGATTGACACTTTTTCCGGATTTTTCGCCGAAATTTCAGTCAATCGGGAGCCTATCAGTCGCGATGGACACGTGGCTACGCGCAAAAGTCAATCAATCATTGAATTTCAGTCAATCGCGATTGACAGGATCCTACGTGGCAGTCTGTCGGTCGTGAGGTCTGTCGATCGCGATCGACGGTATCAATCGCGATTGACAGGATCCTACGTGGCAGTCTGTCGGTCGCGATTGACAGTGTCAATCGCGATTGACAGTATCAATCGCGATTGACAGAGGCTGTCGGTCGCGATTGACAGAAAACCACGGAATTTTTCTACTATTTTAGGTGATTTGGAATGTGCTCATCATGCTTGTGCTAGTGGTGCACTTTGTTTTACCAAATGATCGAAATTTCTGTCAATCGCGATCGACAGAGGCTGGCGACTGCGAGACAGATTCGACGAGTTCCGTACCTGCGCAGAGAGCTGGGGATGATGATTCAGCAAGTACCTGCACAAAGCTCAAGAAACATGCAAGAAAACACACACGCAATATCGCTCTCTCGCTCTCTCTCACAAGTGGAATGAGGGAAATGAGGTGGAGATGGAGATATGATCCAAAAAACAGAAATTTTCGCGATGATGGAGATGGAGGTGGGAGATGGTGATGATGATGATGGTGATGAAGATGGTGAAGAAAGTAAAAGAAAATCGATGAGAGTGAAGAAAATACCTACAAGTCCAACGCGTCAACTCTACGTCTTACCATCACACGCTCGTCCTCAAAGCTCGATCCCCGGCAACGGCGCCAAAATTTGGTGTAGCTCAGTGATGAGTAGCACCTCCTTTAATGTCAATCCGGGAAGACGTGAGGATGGTATGAAGACCTCGAGCAAGTGGAAGCACAAGTGCGTGAGTGAGAAGCACACCAACATGCACACACATACACACACACGCGCACACACAGCAAGACAAAGAGTGAGGAGCAATGGAGTTCTTTAGATTACTTTCACCAAACTCTTACAAGTTCGTTTCAATTACAATCCACCCTCAAAAATGAGCTCTCTAGCTCCTTTTATAGTTTTTGACTAGCTTTGGCCCTGTCCAGACCTAGTGTCCGGCCTAGTTAAAAATTAGGTTCCAGGGCTTATTTGAGGGCTCAAACGAGATCTAAAAAATATGAAAATTGGCAGGTAGATACTTCTAAGGCTCCTCAAGCTCAAGGACTCCTTGGCTTGCACAAAATGGAGCTACAAAAATACGAAATGATATTTACAATGGTTTTTAGTGATGAAAATCACTATTTGTGTAGGGTTTTCTCTATTGATTTGTCATACACCTCTTTGAGCTCCCTACTTGCTCTTTCTTCTCGTGTGACCAACTCTTTGATGTCTTGAAAAATTAGATGGCCTACTTGCCAGATCTTCTTTGACTCCCTTGTCTGCTGCTAACAATTGAAGGCAAAGTCTGAAGTGTTCATGTGCTTCAAACAATTTTTGGTTTTGGCTGAAAGTCTGTCAACATGTAAAATGGGCACCCTCCATTCAGATCAAGGCGGGGAATATATGTCTTCTGATTTTAATCCATTTCTAGTTGAACGTGGGATAAAACACTAGTGTATAGTGCCGTATACACCTCAATAGAATGCCGTTGCTGAATGAAAGAACAAGTCACTCATGGAGATGGGGAGGTGTATGGTCAAGAGTCAAGCTTTACCACATAGTTTTTGGCTTGAGGCTGTGATGTGTGCAGCATATGTACTTAATAGGTATCCCACTAAAGCGCTGGAGTCTATCACTCTGTATGAGGCTTGCCATGATCGCAAGACATCTTTTGCTCATTTGCATGTTTTTGGTTGTTTGGCATATGCATTAGTGTCTGATCAACATCGCAAAAATTTGGATGATAAAGTAGTAAAATGTATTTTTGTTGGATACAATTCTCAAAGTAAAGGTTATCATCTGTATCATCCACAGACTAAACACATTCTGGTTAGCCATGATGTTGTTTTTGTGGAAGATGCTATTCAGCCATTACTTTCATGTACTAAGGAGACATCGACTAGCTCCAAAGACATGTATGATACTTTGCTGCCTCTTTTTACAAATGGACAGTCTAGTGCTGGTCCCAATGAGGCAACTTCTCAGCCTTTGCAGGTTTTGTATGATGATATAGATTATTCCATTTTTGATGCAGATTTACATGATGCACTAGTTGATGAGAGAGTTGATATTGAGCATGTAAAACTATGCCAAAATGGTTGGTGCAGACTTTGTGTGATAGCAAATTAGATGCACCTCTGTCATATCGTACTCGTGCAGGCTCTCATAGTGCCTCTTTTGCATCAGATTGCTATGCTATGGCTGCATCTAGTCTCGGTGATGAGACTGAGCCTGTTTCGTTTGATGAAGCACAAAATTCAGAAAATTGGATGGCTGCTATGCAATCTGAATATGATGCTATAATGAAGAATGGTGCTTGTTCTTTATGTGACTTGCCTTTTGGTAAGAAGGCCATTGAGACTACGTGGGTATACGAGCTGAAGCGTAAGCCTGATGGTATAGTTGATAGGTATAAGGCTATACTTGTTGCAAAGGGTTATGCGTAGGAAAGAGGCATTGATTTTGATGATACCTTTGCACCTACTTGCCAAATGACTACAGTTCGTAGCATCTATGCACTTGTAGATCATCATGCTTTCATCAGTTGGACATTAAAACAACAGTTTTGAATGGTGACTTGATTGAAGAAGTGTATGTTTTTCAGCTCTGTGGCTTTGTGGAAAAAGGGCATGAAAACTAGGTGTGCAGGTTAAAGAAGGCATTATATGATTTAAAGCAAGCACCACGTGCTTGGTATGAGAAGGTACATGCCTATCTGATTGCACATGGTTTTGAGAACAGTCCAATTGAAAGCACCTTATATGTTAAGCGTGCTAGTGATGTGCTTCTGATCATTGTTGTCTATGTTGATGATATGCTCCTCACTGGACCTATTGAGAAGCATATTGCTGATTTTAAGGATGATTTGCATGCCTCATTTGAGATGTCTGATTTGGGGCATTTGCATCACTATTTGGGTACACCTTTGGAGATGAATCATAATCTTATTGTTTATGAAGTTGATAAGATTGAAGACATTAAAGAGTATCAAAGCTTGGTAGGTCGCTTGATATATTCTACTCATATAAGGGTATACATCTCATAGAGTGTAGGAGTACTAAGCCAATTCATGCACTCTTGAAGAAGACCACACATGGATGCAACTAAGAGAATACTTAAGTACCTGAAAGGTACAAAAATGAAGGTATATTCTATCTTTACTCATCAAATTTGGATCTTAAAATATAATTAGATGAAGATTGGGTAGGAGCTAAGGATGATAGAAGAAGTACCTCTCTTTACTTTGCATTTGGAGGGTGAAAGATAGTATCATGGAATTCCAAGAAGCAACCAATAGTTGCTTTATCCTCAACTGAAGTAGAGTATAGAGGTTTGACCATAGCAACTCGAGGCAATATGGTTGAAAGAATTTTATATACATTTGAGACTTGTGATTTCCAAACCTCATATGTTTGAAGACAATGGAAGCTCTATGCACTTAACATCAAACCCTATCTTCCATGTAAGAACCAAACACATAGAGGTTCACTATCATTTCATTAGAGAAAAGCTCATGGCAAAGGAGATTGACATTAGTTTTGTTCCAACTGAAAAGTAAATAGTAGACATAGTGACAAAGGCACTTGATGGAATCACTCTTTGTATATTCAAATCAATGGCAAGTATTTACTCTATCAGAGATTGAAGACTCAAGCATACTTTAGCTTCATGGGGAGCTGTTGGATCATCAAGCTTGCATTATGCTTAATTTTGGTTGTCATCTTTGAATTATTTCAAAGATATCCATTGAAAATATTTCTCATTTATGTTCATTTTTGTTATTTTCATAAGGATTTTTTAAGTATCACTTGCCGATGTAAGATCCTAGAGTTTTT
This sequence comes from Ceratopteris richardii, assembly GCA_020310875.1. Classification (NCBI taxonomy): domain Eukaryota; kingdom Viridiplantae; phylum Streptophyta; class Polypodiopsida; order Polypodiales; family Pteridaceae; genus Ceratopteris; species Ceratopteris richardii. The sequence continues at coordinate 22,698,795 of CM035426.1, read as the reverse complement.
ACACTTGTAAAAGGATAAAGAGAAGACACAATTTCCACAAATTTGAGATTGGTGAGATTGTTTCTAAATCCAATCAATTAATCAAATCACCTAAATCCAAGTGGTTAGAATTGACTTTACTTTTCCTAGATTATAGGAAAGTAGTTTGATTCACCATAACTACCAAGCCCACTTTGATTCAAATTCAAGTACTTGTGAAAGACATCTTGGAACACTCCAAGAGTCTATATAAAGACTTTCAAATACTTGTACATTACAATTGAAGCAATATAAATACACTTTTGTTCATCATTGTGTTGATCTTGCATTTCTCTCAATGATCATCGTCAACAAAAATTATACTGTAGAAGCTGATACTCTCTTTACATAGCTCTGAATTGGATGAAAGAGCCTTCACTCAAAAGATAATAAAGTTTATATCGTTTACACAGTTTTGTGGCAAGTGGCCTAGTAGATTTTGAGAAATCTTCATTTTAAGGTCTCGAGCTCCATCTCTACACAACCTTGAAAAATCGGAGAACCCTCTGTTGAGTGTTAAA
>CM035426.1:22683256-22693256 GCA_020310875.1 Ceratopteris richardii | reverse complement strand
GGGCAAAGGAAGGTTTGGAGGAAGGCAAGGCCACTCAAGAAATCAAGGACACGACCAAGGCACCTCATCACAAAGAGGGAGAGGAAGATCAAGAGGAAGAGGAGGACGACATCAACAAAACAGGAATCAAGATGGCGAAGGATGTTACATATGTGGCAAGTTTGGCCACTATGCTAGAGATTGCTACCAAGGAGGAAACCAAAGGAACTATAATCAAGGTTCTTCATACAAAGGCCAAGGTAATTATGCTTCTACAAGTTCAGAAAATGACAATCTCTTGATGATGCACATGAATGGGAATTCAAGCAAAGTAGATAACACTTGGTATATTGATAGTGGATGCAGCAACCATATGAGTTGCAATGCTTCTTGGTTTACTAATCTACACGTTCCCAAAGGTAAAGGACATGTAGAAACAGGTGATGATACAGCCCATGAGATCTCCCATGTTGGAGATGTAGCTTTGGATGACAAGGAGGAAGGAAGATGTCTCAAGGATGTCTTGCATGTACCTACCATCACAAAGAACTTGGTGTCCGTTGGGCAAATGGTTGAAAGAGGCTATCAAGTAAGGTTCAACAAAGGTGGATGCTTTGTGGAGAACCCTAAGCAAGGTTACAAGGTCATAGCAAGAGGAAAGAAGCAAGGGAGACTCTTCACTTTGGAGGTAAATTCTCATTCTACTCAACATGTCTACTTCACATATGGAAACAAGAGGATTTCGGAGTTGGACTTGTGGCACAAGAGGATAGGTCACATCAACATACAAAGAATGAAGGAAATGCAATTCAAGAGGCTGGTTGAAGGTCTTCCCAACTTTCAAGGACAAGGTATGAAGCATTTATGTGAATCTTGTCAACTAGGGAAGCAAGCGAGACTTCCATTCAAGAAGAGTGGCTACATAAGCCAACATCCATTGGAGTTGATACATACAGATGTGTGGGGGCCAACGAAAGAGCAATCCATTGGAGGTAACAAGTACTTTGTCACTTTTATAGATGATTGCACAAGGATGGTTTGGGTTTATTTCATCAAAAACAAATCAGATGTGTTTACATGTTTCAAAGCATTCAAGGCAATGGTAGAGAAGGAAACAGGTACATATATCAAGAAGCTAAGGTCCGATGGAGGGGGAGAATATTTCTCAAATGAGTTTTCTGATTTTTTAATGGATCAAGGCATCAAGAGGCAAGTAACATGCAGGTACACACCCCAACAAAATGGAGTAGCAGAGAGAAAGAATAGATACATTGCCGAGATCGCTAGAGCAATGCTTAATGAGATGAATGTACCTAACATGTTTTGTAGTGATGCAGCAAATACCGCCGTGTATCTAATGAATAGGGCTCCTACCTCAGGGATCCATGGCTTGACACCATATCAAGCCTATTATGGTAAGAAACCTGATCTTTCCCACTTGAAGATATTTGGATGTACTTGTTATGTACATGTGCCAAGTGAATTGAGGCACAAGCTACAACCAAAGGCAGAAAAGTGTGTGTTTCTAGGATATTCAAATGATCATAAAGGTTACAGGTGCTTCAACCCAAACACAAAGGACTTGAGGATATCAAGGGATGTAGCATTTGATGAGCTACTCCCTTGGTATAAGAAGTATGATTGTATGCAGGACTATGAAGAAGAAAAGCATGGACATGATGAAGAACAAATCGACCTAGAGCTAAGCGGCCCAAGATGTTCCATCAATGAAGATAGTTCAAGCATGAACTCACCATGGAGGGGGAGATCTTCATCAAGCTATGAAGCACAATCAATCAACAAAGGCAAAGCAACATTGGTGGAGTTGGATGAAGAAGGTAATGAAGTTGAAGATGATGAAGGACACATGATGGAGAAAGAAGCCACGTCAAAGAAAGAGATCAAGTTCCCAAGGCAAAGGAGGTTTATTCCTCCAAAAGGTGAAGAAAGGAAGTCTTCTAGAGTTAAGTATCCAACTCAAAGGTTTACTTATGATTCATACATGGCAACACATTATGCATATATGAACAAAGTAGTAGAAGATCATGAGCCCGATTGCTATGAAGATGCAAGCAGGTACACCGAATGGAAAGAGGCAATGCAAGAAGAGATCGACGCACTTGAGGAAAATCAAACATGGACTCTAGTGCCCAAGAAGGACAACATGAAGGTAATAGGTAATAAGTGGGTGTATAAAGTAAAGAGGAATTCAGATGGATCTATTTCTAGGTTCAAAGCAAGATTGGTGGCCAAGGGTTTTGCACAAACCTATGGAGTGGACTTTGAAGAGACATTCAGCCCCGTGGCAAAGATGAGCACCATTAGGACACTCATTGCAATGGCTGCTAGCAAAGGATGGAAGCTCTTCCAATTGGATATCAAGAATGCCTTTCTCAATGGAGACTTGGAAGAAGAGGTATACATGGAGCAACCACTAGGTTTTGTTCATAAAGAGTTTCCACATCATGTTTGTAGGTTGAAGAAGGCACTTTATGGCCTAAAGCAAGCTCCAAGGGCTTGGAACCAAAGATTGGTGGACTATTTGATCAAATGTGGTTACAATCAATGCAAGGCGGATCCATCTCTCTTCATCAAACAAAGAGGAGAACTTGTGGTCTACATGTGTGTGTATGTAGATGATCTTATCATTACAGGTAATGATACAAAGGGCATTGAGGAGATCAAGGCAAAGCTTGGAAAGGAGTTTAGGATCTCTGATCTTGGAGATCTTAGGTATTTTCTTGGCATTGAAGTTGTATACAAAGAAGAAGGTATTATGCTCATACAAAGGAAGTATATTCTAGACCTACTTGAGAGGTTTGGGATGCTACATTGCAAGCCTATTTCAAATCCCATGGAAGTTAATGTAAAGCTAAGCTCCATTGATGGAGAGCCATTAGAGGATGTAACTTTGTATCGATCTATTGTAGGCTCTTTCAATTATGCCACAATAACCAGGCCCGACATAGCATATGGAGTTGGAGTGTTATCACAATTTATGCATAGTCCAAGGACTACACACTTGCAAGCTGCAAGAAGAATGTTGCGATATCTCAAAGCCACTATAATTGAAGGATTGTTCTACTCATTTGATGATGATATGCAGGTCAAAGCTTATTCCGATGCCGATTGGGCCGGTTCGAAGGAAGATAGAAGGAGTACAAGTGGTTACCTAGTCATGCTAGGTAGCAAGATCATCTCATGGATTTCAAAGAAGCAACCCACGGTGGCATTATCTTCCACCGAGGCTGAGTATAGAGCTTTGGCTCAAGTCACATGTGAGCTAATGTGGATTAAGAAGTTATTTATGGAGCTTAATTTGCAGGTTGACACATATCCAATTTTTTGTGACAACATGAGTAGCATTCATCTAGCATCGAACCCTGTTTATCATGCTAGAACCAAGCATATTGAAGTGCACTATCACTTCATAAGGGAAAAGGTGATATCCAAGGAAGTTTCAGTACATCATATTGGTACCAAGGACCAAGTTGTGGACATGTTTACAAAGGCTTTGGATGGGATGAAGATTTCAAAATTCAAGCAATGCATCAACATGAAGGAGCTTGGATGAGGATGAAGAATTGAAGCTTGAGGGGGAGTGTTAAAAGTCAAGCTTCAAGCTAAAAAATTCGTGGGGAATCTTTTATGGACATGTGGAGCAATCAAAGGAAGCCAAAAGCCACGAGATTCCATCAAGAAAAGTCACTCAACCACTCCCCAAGTCATCTCAACTAATTCCTCCAAGTTAGGAGGCTGATTTGGAAAGGTAGTTCCTAGATTTTAGGGGCACACCTCTCACTATAAAAGGAGCATGTATCCCGACTTCTTTTGGGCCATCTTCTTGGAGTTTTAGCTCATGTAAAGTGAGCACTAAGTGCTGGAGTTGTGATAAGCAAGCCCCTTGCTTAAGCAACCCCCTTGCTTGCTTGTTTGTTTTCTTTTAGTAGGCATATCTATGTGTGTGCGCAGGCAGTGTTGCAACTCTCTACCCCTGAGTTGTTAGCATTGGGTCTCCCTCATATGGTATCCATTTGATGTAATTCTTGTCTCATTGGATAGCTATAAGAGTCTATTTTATGCTTACCAATTCTCTGGAGCATTCTCTGAGTAAGCTGGGAGCAACATTCATTTTAGTGAAGTTGTGTGATTGATATCTCTCTCTTTGTGTAGGCTCTGTTGGAAATATTTTGCTCTCTCTTGTAAGGGCTGGTTCTCCTTCTCTATGTATCCATTTGCTATGATTTTGGTGTCATTGGGTAGCTATTAGAGTGCTCTAAAGTTGACTCAAGTTTGAGATTCATTCTTTGTATAATCTTTGAGAAAAGTTTGCTGGAGTGAAGTGAGGTCTCTGCTTGACTAGCAGTTGTGAGCATTCAACTAGCTCATGTTGTAGACATTGTTTCTCTTTTTGTAAGCATCCATTTCAAGTGAAATTTGTTTTGTTGGAAAGCCCTTGGTGTCTACTACAGGTCTACAAAAGCTCACTGGAGTTCTCTGCATAAGCTCTGAGTAAGAGCATTTTTGGTGTGCAGAGGTCAAAGAAGGATACCTGTGGAGGTCATTCGCGCTTCATCGTTGCTTAGGGGTTGAGATACTTCCCCCATCATCCCCAAGTCATCTCAACTAATTCCTCCAAGTTAGGAGGCTGATTTGGAAAGGTGGTTCCTAGATTTTAGGGGCACACCTCTCGCTATAAAAGGAGCATGTATCCCGACTTCTTTTGGGCCATCTTCTTGGAGTTTTAGCTCATGTAAAGTGAGCACTAAGTGCTGGAGTTGTGATAAGCAAGCCCCTTGCTTAAGAAACCCCCTTGCTTGCTTGTTTGTTTTCTTTTAGTAGGCATATCCATGTGTGTGCGCAGGCAGTGTTGCAACTCTCTACCCCTGAGTTGTTAGCATTGGTTCTCCCTCATATGGTATCCATTTGATGTAATTCTTGTCTCATTGGATAGCTATAAGAGTCTATTTTATGCTTGCCAATTCTCTGGAGCATTCTCTGAGTAAGCTGGGAGCAACATTCATTTTAGTGAAGTTGTGTGATTGATATCTCTCTCTTTGTGTAGGCTCTGTTGGAAATATTTTGCTCTCTCTTGTAAGGGCTGGTTCTCCTTCTCTATGTATCCATTGGCTATGATTTTGGTGTCATTGGGTAGCTATTAGAGTGCTCTAAAGTTGAATCAAGTTTGAGATTCATTCTCTGTATAATCTCTGAGAAACGTTTGCTGGAGTGAAGTGAGGTCTCTGCTTGACTAGCAGTTGTGAGCATTCAACTAGCTCATGTTGTAGACATTGTTTCTCTTTGTGTAAGCATCCATTTCAAGTGAAATTTGTTTTGTTGGAAAGCCCTTGGTGTCTACTACAGGTCTACAAAAGCTCACTGGAGTTCTCTGCATAAGCTTTGAGTAAGAGAATTTTTGGTGTGCAGAGGTCAAAGAAGGATACCTGTGGAGGTCATTCGCGCTTCATCGTTGCTTAGGGGTTGAGATACTTCCCCCATCAGTGGTATCAGAGCATTTGGGCATCTTGGAGGCATCACATACAAGCAAGAAGACCTCTTGGAGTTGGTGGTTGAAGATTTGCATCAACAAAAGCTTCTTGGAGGTAGCTCACATCAAGGGGGAGCTATTCTACTCAAAGTTTCAAAGAGCACAAGGTGTCCATCTAAGGAAAGCTTTGGATTGAGGTAACCTCAGAGCCTCATTTTCATTTTACACACATTGGAGCATTAGCCAAGGGCTAGGTCAAGTATCAAAGACTAGATATGGGAGACTTCAACACTCAAATTGAAAAGCTAGACAAAGGTAACTATCAACCATGGAGATTTAGGGTCACCAACTATCTTATGGGCAAGGGCCTTTGGGGGTTGATTAGTGGAAGTGAACCAAGACCTAGGTTGGATGAGAATCCAACCAATGACCAGAGAAGGGCCTTTAGGGAATGGAATGAAAGAGACAAGAGGGTTATCTTTATTCTTTCCCAACACATTAGCAATAGCATGATCGGCCATATCCAAGACCTGGATTCAAGCATGAAGGTATGGGAGACACTTGAAAGGCTTTATTCAACAAGCACCAAAGCAAGGAAGATCCAACTCAAGAATGAGCTCAACAACCTTAGGAAGAGCTCAGGGAGTAGCATAAATGACTACATACTTAAGGTCAAGGAGTTATCAGATGCATTGGGATCCATTGGAAGCCACGTAGACGATGACGATCTTGTGGCTTATACTCTCAATGGTTTGAGAGATGATGAGAAGTGGAAGCCCTTTACCACTTCAGTTTATGTAAGGGATAATCTTCCCGATTTTGAGCAATTGGTTGCTCTCATGGTCACCGAAGAAATGAACATAGGTGGAAGTTCAACTAAAAGCAAAGATGCACAAGTTTTCTATGCAGGTAATCAAAGGGGCAAAGGAAGACAAGGACAAGGAAGGGGCAAAGGAAGGTTTGGAGGAAGGCAAGGCCACTCAAGAAATCAAGGACATGACCAAGGCACCTCATCACAAAGAGGGAGAGGAAGATCAAGAGGAAGAGGAGGACGACATCAACAAAACAGGAATCAAGATGGTGAAGGATGTTACATATGTGGCAAGTTTGGCCACTATGCTAGAGATTGCTACCAAGGAGGAAACCAAAGGAGCTATAATCAAGGTTCTTCATACAAAGGCCAAGGTAATTATGCTTCTACAAGTTCAGAAAATGAAAATCTCTTGATGATGCACATGAATGGGAATTCAAGCAAAGTAGATAACACTTGGTATATTGATAGTGGATGTAGCAACCATATGAGTTGCAATGCTTCTTGGTTTACTAATCTACATGTTCCCAAAGGTAAAGGACATGTAGAAACAGGTGATGATACAGCCCATGAGATCTCCCATGTTGGAGATGTAGCTTTGGATGACAAGGAGGAAGGAAGATGTCTCAAGGATGTCTTGCATGTACCTACCATCACAAAGAACTTGGTGTCCGTTGGGCAAATGGTTGAAAGAGGCTATCAAGTAAGGTTCAACAAAGGTGGATGCTTTGTGGAGAACCCTAAGCAAGGTTACAAGGTCATAGCAAGAGGAAAGAAGCAAGGGAGACTCTTCACTTTGGAGGTAAATTCTCATTCCACTCAACATGTCTACTTCACATATGGAAACAAGAGGATTTCGGAGTTGGACTTGTGGCACAAGAGGATAGGTCACATGAACATACAAAGAATGAAGGAAATGCAATTCAAGAGGCTGGTTGAAGGTCTTCCCAACTTCCAAGGACAAGGTATGAAGCATTTATGTGAATCTTGTCAACTAGGGAAGCAAGCGAGACTTCCATTCAAGAAGAGTGGCTACATAAGCCAACATCCATTGGAGTTGATACATACAGATGTGTGGGGGCCAACCAAAGAGCAATCCATTGGAGGTAACAAGTACTTTGTCACTTTTATAGATGATTGCACAAGGATGGTTTGGGTTTATTTCATCAAAAACAAATCAGATGTGTTTACATGTTTCAAAGCATTCAAGGCAATGGTAGAGAAGGAAACAAGTACATATATCAAGAAGCTAAGGTCCGATGGAGGGGGAGAATATTTCTCCAATGAGTTTTCTGATTTTTTAATGGATCAAGGCATCAAGAGGCAAGTAACATGCAGGTACACCCCCCAACAAAATGGAGTAGCAGAGAGAAAAAATAGATACATTGCCGAGATCGCTAGAGCAATGCTTAATGAGATGAATGTACCTAACATGTTTTGGAGTGATGCAGCAAATACCGCCGTGTATCTTATGAATAGGGCTCCTACCTCAGGGATCCATGGCTTGACACCATATCAAGCCTATTATGGTAAGAAACCTGATCTTTCCCACTTGAAGATATTTGGATGTACTTGTTATGTACATGTGCCAAGTGAATTGAGGCACAAGCTACAGCCAAAGGCAGAAAAGTGTGTGTTTCTAGGATATTCAAATGATCATAAAGGTTACAGGTGCTTCAACCCAAACACAAAGGACTTGAGGATATCAAGGGATGTAGCATTTGATGAGCTACTCCCTTGGTATAAGAAGTATGATTGTATGCAGGACTATGAAGAAGAAAAGCATGGACATGATGAAGAACAAATCGACCTAGAGCTAAGCGGCCCAAGGTGTTCCATCAATGAAGATAGTTCAAGCATGAACTCACCATGGAGGGGGAGATCTTCATCAAGCTATGAAGCACAATCAATCAACAAAGGCAAAGCAACATTGGTGGAGTTGGATGAAGAAGGTAATGAAGTTGAAGATGATGAAGGACACATGATGGAGAAAGAAGCCACGTCAAAGAAAGAGATCAAGTTCCCAAGGCAAAGGAGGTTTATTCCTCCAAAAGGTGAAGAAAGGAAGTCTTCTAGAGTTAAGTATCCAACTCAAAGGTTTACTTATGATTCATACATGGCAACACATTATGCATATATGAACAAAGTAGTAGAAGATCATGAGCCCGATTGCTATGAAGATGCAAGCAGGTACACCGAATGGAAAGAGGCAATGCAAGAAGAGATCGACGCACTTGAGGAAAATCAAACATGGACTCTAGTGCCCAAGAAGGAGAACTTGAAGGTAATAGGTAATAAGTGGGTGTATAAAGTAAAGAGGAATTCAGATGGATCTATTTCTAGGTTCAAAGCAAGATTGGTGGCCAAGGGTTTTGCACAAACCTATGGAGTGGACTTTGAAGAGACATTCAGCCCCGTGGCAAAGATGAGCACCATTAGGACACTCATTGCAATGGCTGCTAGCAAAGGATGGAAGCTCTTCCAATTGGATATCAAGAATGCCTTTCTCAATGGAGACTTGGAAGAAGAGGTATACATGGAGCAACCACTAGGTTTTGTTCATAAAGAGTTTCCACATCATGTTTGTAGGTTGAAGAAGGCACTTTATGGCCTAAAGCAAGCTCCAAGGGCTTGGAACCAAAGATTGGTGGACTATTTGATCAAATGTGGTTACAATCAATGCAAGGCGGATCCATCTCTCTTCATCAAACAAAGAGGAGAACTTGTGGTCTACATGTGTGTGTATGTAGATGATCTTATCATTACAGGTAATGATACAAAGGGCATTGAGGAGATCAAGGCAAAGCTTGGAAAGGAGTTTAGGATCTCTGATCTTGGAGATCTTAGGTATTTTCTTGGCATTGAAGTTGTATACAAAGAAGAAGGTATTATGCTCATACAAAGGAAGTATATTCTAGACCTACTTGAGAGGTTTGGGATGCTACATTGCAAGCCTATTTCAAATCCCATGGAAGTTAATGTAAAGCTAAGCTCCATTGATGGAGAGCCATTAGAGGATGTAACTTTGTATCGATCTATTGTAGGCTCTTTCAATTATGCCACAATAACCAGGCCCGACATAGCATATGGAGTTGGAGTGTTATCACAATTTATGCATAGTCCAAGGACTACACACTTGCAAGCTGCAAGAAGAATGTTGCGATATCTCAAAGCCACTATAAATGAAGGATTGTTCTACTCATTTGATGATGATATGCAGGTCAAAGCTTATTCCGATGCCGATTGGGCCGGTTCGAAGGAAGATAGAAGGAGTACAAGTGGTTACCTAGTCATGCTAGGTAGCAAGATCATCTCATGGATTTCAAAGAAGCAACCCACGGTGGCATTATCTTCCACCGAGGCTGAGTATAGAGCTTTGGCTCAAGTCACATGTGAGCTAATGTGGATTAAGAAGTTATTTATGGAGCTTAATTTGCAGGTTGACACATATCCAATTTTTTGTGACAACATGAGTAGCATTCATCTAGCATCGAACCCTGTTTATCATGCTAGAACCAAGCATATTGAAGTGCACTATCACTTCATAAGGGAAAAGGTGATATCCAAGGAAGTTTCAGTACATCATATTGGTACCAAGGACCAAGTTGCGGACATGTTTACAAAGGCTTTGGATGGGATGAAGATTTCAAAATTCAAGCAATGCATCAACATGAAGGAGCTTGGATGAGGATGAAGAATTGAAGCTTGAGGGGGAGTGTTAA
>CM035426.1:22655756-22668256 GCA_020310875.1 Ceratopteris richardii | reverse complement strand
AAAAATAGGATTAGCAGCCAAATGAATAGAACTCATATTGTCACCATAAATAGTTGGAGTTCAAACTCCAATCCAAGATCTTTGAATAATGTCTTCATCCACATAGCTTCTTGTGTAGCTATGGCAAGACCTCTATATTGAGCTTCATTAGAAGAGAGAGCAACTGTGGGTTGCTTCTTGGATGACCATGAAATAAGCTTTGAACCTACAAAGGTAAGATAACCTGAAGTGCTCCTTCTATCTTCCTTGGAGCCAGCCCAATCTGCATCAGAAAATAGCTTCAAACCTAAATCACATACATAAAGATAATAAAGTCCTTCATTTATGGTTCCTTTGAGATACTTGAGAATCCTTTTGGTAGCATCCAGATGTGGTTTCCTTGGTGTGTGCATAAATTGACTTAGCACACTCACACTGTAACATATATCTACTCTTGTCAATGTGGCATAATTGAGACTACCCACTAGACTTTGATATGATGTGATGTCCTCTATGAGTTCATCTTCATGTGAGCTCAAAGTGATTGACCTCCATTGGAGTACCTGCAATCTTATAATCTTGCATCTTGAATTTTTCCAACATGTCCTTAATGTACTTTCTTTGAGTGAGAAACAAACCATGATCTTTGTAGACAACTTCCAAGCCTAGGAAGTAGGTAAGTGAACCCAAATCACTTATCTTGAACTCTTCTCTCATCTGATCTTTGATCTTCTTCATACCATCTGCATCATTCCTTGTCAATATAATATCATCTACATATACACATAAGTAGATGACCTCAGAATTACTCTTTTTGATAAAGAGGGAAGGATCTGCCTTGCTTGGTTGAAAGCCTTTGTCCTGCAAGAATGAAACAAGCCTGAAATTCCAAGCTCTTGGAGCTTGCTTGAGACCATACAATGCTTTGTTAAGTTTACACACGTAATCAGGATAAACTTGATTCTCAAAACTAGGTGGTTGTGCCATATATACCTCTTCTCTTATCCAACCATTCAAGAATGCATTCTTTACATCTAGTTGAAGTATCTTCCAATTCTTGGAAGAGGCAATACTAAGCAAAACCCTAATAGTAGGCATCTTTGCCAGAGGAGAGAAGGTCTCCTCATAATCAATTCCCTGAGTTTGTGCAAAGCCTTTTGCTACAAGCCTTGCCTTATACCTGTTAATGGAACCGTCAGAATTCTTCTTGAGTTTATAGACCCATCTTGAGCCTATTACCTTCATGGATGAAGTCTTGGGCACCAAATCCCAAGTGTTGTTTTCCTCAAGTGCTTCAATCTCTTCCTTCATTGCATGCTTCCATTCTGATTTTGCTTTGGCCTCTTCAAAGGATGATGGCTCCTCTTGGTTTATGTCCTGTGCTATGTAGATAGAATGTTTAGTTACTAATGAGGTGTCAAACCCATACCTTTCTATTTTTTTCTTTTCCCTCATAGATCTTCTTAGGCCATGATGTGATGATTCTGCCTCATGTCCAAGTTCCTACAATTTTGCTTTACCTTTAGACTTCCGTGCTTTGATCTTTTCCATCTGAGATTCTTCATCATCCTCTGAGGTGTCTTGTTCTTCAATCCTTGGTTGTTGTCTACCAAGCTTTGGAAAATCTTCTTCAAGATCATATGGTAAATTGACCTTCCTACATGAATCTTCATACCATGAATTGTTTTCATAAAAAACTACATCTCTGCTTACCAAGAATCCTTTGTTGGTAGGGTTGTATAATCTGTAGCCCTTTTGATTGTTGTCATATCCAATAAATACACACCTTTCTGCCTTTGGATCCATCTTGCTTCTAACCTGTGAAGGAACATGAGCAAAAGCAATACATCCAAAAATTTTACAATGATCTAAGCTTGGTCTTTTTCCATTCCAGGCCTCATATGGAGTCATCCCATCAAGGGATTTTGAAGGCAGCCTATTAATCAAGTAAGTGGCTGTAGATACAGCCTCATCCCATAGATAATTAGGTAAATGCTTTTCATTTAACATGGACCTTGTAGCTTCAACAATTGTCCTATTCCTCCTTTCTGCCACTCCATTTTGCTTAGGAGTGTACCTTGTAGTTACCTCTCTTTTGATTCCTCTTTCTTGAAGAAAAGAATCAAACTCATGGGAGAATTATTCTCCCCCTCCATCTGACCTTAGCCTTTTTAGTGATTTACCTGTTTGATTCTCCACAAGAGCCAAATATCTTTTGAAACATGAAAAAACTTCATCTTTGTGTCTTATAAAGAATAGGATAGTCCATCTGCTGCAATCATCAATAAAGGAGACATAATACCTTGATCGAGATATTGAAGCTTCCTTGCTAGGTCCCCATACATCTGTATGAACCAACTCCAAGAGATCTCCATGCATATAACCTTTCTTCATGAATGGTAACCTGTGAGACTTTCCAAATTGACATGCACTACACTTATAAATCATATGTTATTTTGACAAGTTAGGGAGTCCAAGTACACTTTGGTCCTTGCAAATTTGCTTTAATGAACTTTCACCAATATGTGCTAACCTTTTGTGCCATACTTTCAATTATGTGAGTGTTTGACTACCATAATTAAAGAGAGTAATGTTTCTAGTGTCTTGTAATTCAAATGTGAACAATCTACCTGTCTTTTCACCTTTTGCAATTCTTCTGAATCCTTGACTTGGATCTTCAAGAAATGCTCCTGCTTTTGTGAACCTGACTTGCAACCCTTTCTCTACTATCTGCCCAACACTTATCAAATTCTTTGTAATGGTAGGGACATAGAGTACCTTACTGAGTAGGTTGATGTTTCCATAAGGTGCTTTGACATTACCTATTTTCTCCACAAGGTGTCTTGTATCATCTCCTGTTTGTACCTGGAGTCTTGGGATCTCTCCCTGCCTTGTCTACCTCCTCTTCCTCTACCTCTACCATGTCTTCTTCTACCTGCATAGTTAGCTTGATATGTATCTGCTTCATCATCCACTTTCTTTGCATTTCCTTTATTATCTTTGGACTTGCTTTTATCAGTGTATAAAGCTGAAGATTGATTACCTTTAGAGCTTTCTCCATTTTTGATAAGCTTTGCCTCTTGAGTAAGTAGTTGTCCAATGAGTGTATTGAAATCAGGTACATGCAAGTCCATGTACAAATCCATAGCTGTGGTGAATGCTTCCCACTTGTCATCTGCCTTCAAGCCATTGATGACCTACCTTACTATTTGCTCTTCATCTATTACCTCTCCAATGCTTCCCAATTGATCCGCTATGTCCTTGAGCTTTGTGACAAAATCAGTCACATTTTGTTTGGGAGCCTTCTTGAGAGTTGTGAAATCCAGCCATAGTTGATGCTTCCTAGCTTTGGTACTTGAAGAGAAGAAGGCTTCAAGTGCCTCCCACACTTCCTGAGATGTCTTACAACTTTTAATGTGAGGCAACAAAAAATCTAAGATAGAGTTGAGGAGATAAGACCTTGCAAGTGCATCCTTGGAGCACCATGTGCTCAATCTTTCTTGCTCTTCTTGTGTTGGTTGACTTTTGTTCTTGAAAATTGACATAACTTCATCTCCAACCACATAACCATATAAAATTCTACCTTGGAGATAAGCTTCCATCCTTAATGACCAAGCTGAGTAATTACCTCTATCCAATTTGTCAATTGATGAAGGAAATCCATCTGCAATGTTCTCCAACCTTGCTCTGATACCACTCTGAAGAGATGGATAGGTATGTGCTTGAAGATGAAGAGGTGTTGCAAACTCCTTGATCTACACCAGTCAAATGAACTCCACAAGTATATGGTGGGCCCTTTTAGCTTGCCAATGGATGTATTAGACACCCTATGTACCTTAGAAGATCACTCTCAAAAACATAGATCAAAACAGATAAGTTGGAGTTAGCTTCGAGCTGAAGAACTTGCTATTTTGGTTCATACACCTGTCTAGTGCTTTGCATAATTCTCTAAGCACAGTAGTAATTAGCTTAATTCCTTTTGGGGAAGTCTAGTTAACTTAAAGAGATAACTTTCAAGAGTAATCGCATAAAAAATAATGAACCACACACTGAGAATGATGTTTAACAACTGATGACATCATCCCGATTTTCATGGGCTCCTACAGTAATGAGACCAGTGAGCAGAAAAATGAACATAACTCAATATTTAAGCATCCAATGATTATGAAAATTTTCATCCTTATACTAGATAGTATGCGGAATCCAACAACTTTCAAATCATTGAATTTGAGTAAATACACACTAAGTAACAGCTCTGACAAGATGAGTAAAAAAGTCGGGTACCTGACAGAGAAGTGAAAATGAATAGACAGTGTTGACTTCAACTGAACATAACTAAAGATTGAAACACCCAAATGAAATGAAAATTGCTGAGCATATAGTACACTTATAAAGCTAACTTTATGAAGTTAAATCACAGAAACTGATGCACCAAGCTCAGAGAAACCATCTATGCAATCTGACTGAGAAAACTGAGAGATATGGCAGTGAGTAGTACACTTCACAAGAACATGGAAATATGAACTGAAATGATCATGAAAATGAAGGTATATTGCTTGTACAATACAATGGACTTATTGATACATATGTGTGCCTTTGAATAACACCTTGATATGGCATAAAGCTCAGCCCTTGGAGGCCTTCACATAAGCACGACTAAGACTACCATGTATTTATAGTTGATCTTGAGAGGCTAACTTCCCTCAATCACTCTCCAATCAATTAGTGATTGATTTGATTCTCTATCTACCAAAAATCACGAATTTGTGGCTCTTCTCTCCCTTTTTGATCAAGTGGACTCAACCACTTAAGATTCTTTCACTTTTACATTAAGTAAACTCTTCAAAAGTTACGAGGTAGTTCACAAGTGAACTTTACCTTCTCTTCATTTTAAGGCTTCTTCTATGACTTTGTGGGACTCAAGCCAATACTTAGGCTTGTCATAGACTTGCTCCAACAATATACATATACATATACGTATACGTATACGTATACATATACGTATATACGTATACGTATATACGTATACGTATACGTATACGTATACGTATACATATACGTATACGTATACGTATACGTATACGTATACGTATACGTATACGTATACATATACGTATACATATACGTATACGTATACCTAGACGTATACGTAGACATAGACATAGACGTATACATAGACATAGACATAGACATAGACATAGACATAGACATAGACATAGGCATAGACATAGACATAGACATAGACATAGACATAGACATAGACATAGACATAGACATAGACATAGACATATGCATAGTCATAGACATAGACATAGACATAGACATAGACATAGACATAGACATAGACATAGACATAGACATAGACATATACATAGACATAGACATAGACATACACATATACATATGTTAAAAGTCAAGCTTCAAGCTACAAATTCGTGGGGAATCTTTTATGGACATGTGGAGCAATCAAAGAAAGCCAAAAGCCACGAGGTTCCATCAAGAAAACTCACTCAACCACTCCCCAATTCATCTCAACTAAATCCTCCAAGTTAGGAGGCTGATTTGGAAAGGTAGTTCCTAGATTTTAGGGGCACACTTCTCACTATAAAAGGAGCATGTGTCCCGACTTCTTTTGGGCCATCTTCTTGGAGTTTTAGCTCATGTAAAGTGAGCACTAAGTGCTGGAGTTGTGATAAGCAAGCCCCTTGCTTAAGCTAGCCCCTTGCTTGCTTGTTTGTTTTCTTTTAGTAGGCATATCTATGTGTGTGCGCAGGCAGTGCTGCAACTCTCTACCCCTGCGTTGTTAGCATTGGTTCTCCCTCATATTGTATCCATTTGATGTAATTCTTGTTTCATTGGATAGCTATTAGAGTCTATTTTATGCTCACAACTTTTCTGGAGCATTCTCTGAGTAATCTGGGAGCAACATTCATTTTAGTGAAGTTGTGTTATTGATATCTCTCTCTGTGTGTAGGCTCAGTTGGAAATATTTTGCTCTCTGTTGTAAGGGCTGGTTCTCCTTTTCTAGTTATCCATTTGCTGTGATTTTGGTGTCATTGGGTAGCTATTAGAGTGCTGTAAGCTTGACCCGAGTTTGAGATTCATTCTCTGTATAATCGCTGAGAAAAGCTTGGTGGAGTGAAGTGAGGTCTCTGTTTGACTATCAGTTGTGAGCATTCAACTAGCTCATGTTGTAGACATTGTTTCTCTTTGTGTAAGCATCTATTTGAAGTAAAATTTGTCTTGTTGGAAAGCTCTTGATGTCTACTAAAGGTCTACAAAAGCTCACTAGAGTTCTCTGCATAACCTTTGAGTAAGAGCACTTTTGGTGTGCAAAGGTCAAAGAAGGATACCTGTGGAGGTCATTCGCGCTTCGTCGTTGCTTAGGGGTTGAGATACTTCCACCATCAGTGGTATCAGAGCATTTGGGCATCTTGGAGGTATCACATACAAGCAAGAAGACGTCTTGGAGTTGGTGGTTGAAGATTTGCATCAACAAAAGCTTCTTGGAGGTAGCTCACATCAAGGGGGAGCTATTCTACTCAAATTTGCAAGAGCACAAGGTGTCCATCTAAGGAAAGCTTTGGATTGAGGTAACCTCAGAGCCTCATTTTCATTTTACACACATTGGAGCATTAGCCAAGGGCTAGTTCAAGTATCAAAGACTAGATATGGGAGACTTCAACACTCAAATTGGAAAGCTAGACAAAGGTAACTATCAACCATGGAGATTTAGGGTCTCCAACTATCTTATGGGCAAGGGCCTTTGGGGGTTGATTAGTGGAAGTGAACCAAGACCTAGGTTGGATGAGAATCCAACCAATGACCAGAGAAAGGCCTTTAGGGAATGGAATGAAAGAGACAAGAGGGTTATCTTTATTCTTTCCCAACACATTAGTAATAGCATGATCGGCCATATCCAAGACTTGGATTCAAGCATGAAGGTATGGGAGACACTTGAAAGGCTTTATTCAACAAGCACCAAAGCAAGGAAGATCCAACTCAAGAATGAGCTCAACAACCTTAGGAAGAGCTCAGGGAGTAGCATAAATGACTACATACTTAAGGTCAAGGAGTTATGAGATGCATTGGGATCCATTGGAAGCCACATAGACGATGACGATCTTGTGGCTTATACTCTGAATGGTTTGAGAGATGATGAGAAGTGGAAACCCTTTACCACTTCAGTTTATGTAAGGGATAATCTTCCCGATTTTGAGCAATTGGTTGCTCTCATGGTCACCGAAGAAATGAACATAGGTGGAAGTTCAACTAAAAGCAAGGATGCACAAGTTTTCTTTGCAGGTAATCAAAGGGGCAACGGAAGACGAGGACAAGGAAGGGGCAAAGGAAGGTTTGGAGGAAGGCAAGGCCACTCAAGCAATCAAGTACATGACCAAGGCACCTCATCACAAAGAGGGAGAGGAAGAACAAGAGGAAGAGGAGGACGACATCAACAAAACAGGAATGAAGATGGTGAAGGATGTTACATATGTGGCAAGTTTGGCCACTATGCTAGAGATTGCTACCAAGGAGGAAACCAAAGGAGCTATAATCAAGGTTCTTCATACAAAGGCCAAGGTAATTATGCTTCTACAAGTTCAGAAAATGACAATCTCTTGATGATGCACATGAATGGGAATTCAAGCAAAGTAGATAACACTTTGTATATTGATAGTGGATGTAGCAACCATATGAGTTGCAATGCTTCTTGGTTTACTAATCTACATGTTCCCAAAGGTAAAGGACATGTAGAAACAGGTGATGATACAGCCCATGAGATCTCCCATGTTGGAGATGTAGCTTTGGATGACAAGGAGGAAGGAAGATGTCTCAAGGATGTCTTGCATGTACCTACTATCACAAAGAACTTGGTGTCCGTTGGGCAAATGGTTGAAAGAGGCTATCAAGTAAGGTTCAACAAAGGTGGATGCTTTGTGGAGAACCCTAAGCAAGGTTACAAGGTCATAGCAAGAGGAAAGAAGCAAGGGAGACTCTTCACTTTGGAGGTAAATTCTCATTCCACTCAACATGTCTACTTCACATATGGAAACAAGAGGATTTCGGAGTTGGACTTGTGGCACAAGAGGATAGGTCACATCAACATACAAAGAATGAAGGAAATGCAATTCAAGAGGCTGGTTGAAGGTCTTCCCAACTTCCAAGGACAAGGTATGAAGCATTTATGTGAATCTTGTCAACTAGGGAAGCAAGCGAGACTTCCATTCAAGAAGAGTGGCTACATAAGCCAACATCCATTGGAGTTGATACATACAGATGTGTGGGGGCCAACCAAAGAGCAATCCATTGGAGGTAACAAGTACTTTGTCACTTTTATAGATGATTGCACAAGGATGGTCTGAGTTTATTTCATAGAAAACAAATCAGATGTGTTTACATGTTTCAAAGCATTCAAGGCAATGGTAGAGAAGGAAACAGGTACATATATCAAGACGCTAAGGTCCGATGGAGGGGGAGAATATTTCTCAAATGAGTTTTCTGATTTTTTAATGGATCAAGGCATCAAGAGGCAAGTAACATGCAGGTACACACCCCAACAAAATGGAGTAGTAGAGAGAAAGAATAGATACATTGCCGAGATCGCTAGAGCAATGCTTAATGAGATGAATGTACCTAACATGTTTTGGAGTGATGTAGCAAATACCGCCGTGTATCTTATGAATAGGGCTCCTACCTCAGGGATCCATGGCTTGACACCATATCAAGCCTATTATGGTAAGAAACCTAATCTTTCCCACTTGAAGATATTTGGATGTACTTGTTATGTACATGTGCCAAGTGAATTGAGGCACAAGCTACAACCAAAGGCAGAAAAGTGTGTGTTTCTAGGATATTCAAATGATCATAAAGGTTACAGGTGCTTCAACCCAAACACAAAGGACTTGAGGATATCAAGGGATGTAGCATTTGATGAGCTACTCCCTTGGTATAAGAAGTATGATTGTATGCAGGACTATGAAGAAGAAAATCATGGACATGATGAAGAACAAATCGACCTAGAGCTAAGCGGCCCAAGGTGTTCCATCAATGAAGATAGTTCAAGCATGAACTCACCATGGATGGGGAGATCTTCATCAAGCTATGAAGCACAATCAATCAACAAAGGCAAAGCAACATTGGTGGAGTTGGATGAAGAAGGTAATGAAGTTGAAGATGATGAAGGACACATGATGGAGAAAGAAGCCATGTCAAAGAAAGAGATCAAGTTCCCAAGGCAAAGGAGGTTTATTCCTCCAAAAGGTGAAGAAAGGAAGTCTTCTAGAGTTAAGTATCCAACTCAAAGGTTTACTTATGATTCATACATGGCAACTCATTATGCATATATGAACAAAGTAGTAGTAGAAGATCATGAGCCCGATTGCTATGAAGATGCAAGCAGGTACACCGAATGGAAAGAGGCAATGCAAGAAGAGATCGATGCACTTGAGGAGAATCAAACATGGACTCTAGTGTCCAAGAAGGATAACATGAAGGTAATAGGTAATAAGTGGGTGTATAAAGTAAAGAGGAATTCAGATGGATCTATTTTTAGGTTCAAAGCAAGATTGGTGGCCAAGGGTTTTGCACAAACCTATGGAGTGGACTTTGAAGAGACATTCAGCCCCGTGGCAAAGATGAGCACCACTAGGACACTCATTGCAATGGCTGCTAGCAAAGGATGGAAACTTTTCCAATTGGATATCAAGAATGCCTTTCTCAATGGAGACTTGGAAGAAGAGGTATACATGGAGCAACCACTAGGTTTTGTTCATAAAGAGTTTCCACATGTTTGTAGGTTGAAGAAGGCACTTTATGGCCTAAAGCAAGCTCCAAGGGCTTGGAACCAAAGATTGGTGGACTATTTGATCAAATGTGGTTACAATCAATGCAAGGCGGATCCATCTCTCTTCATCAAACAAAGAGGAGAACTTGTAGTCTACATGTGCATGTATGTAGATGATCTTATCATTACAGGTAATGATACAAAGGGCATTGAGGAGATCAAGGCAAAGCTTGGAAAGGAGTTAAGGATCTCTGATTTTGGAGATCTTAGGTATTTTCTTGGCATTGAAGTTGTATACAAAGAAGAAGGTATTATGCTTATACAAAGGAAGTATATTCTAGACCTACTTGAGAGGTTTGGGATGCTACATTGCAAGCCTATTTCAAATCCCATGGAAGTTAATGTAAAGCTAAGCTCCATTGATGGAGAGCCATTAGAGGATGTAACTTTTTTTTGCTCTATTGTAGGCTCTTTCAATTATGCCACAATAACTAGGCCTGACATAGCATATGGAGTTGGAGTGTTATCACAGTTTATGCATAGTCCAAGGACTACACACTTGCAAGCTGCAAGAAGAATGTTACGATATCTCAAGGCCACTATAAATGAAGGATTGTTCTATTCATTTGATGATGATATGCAGGTCAAAGATTATTCTGATGCGGATTGGACCCGTTCCAAGGAGGATAGAAGAAGTACAAGTGGTTACCTAGTCATGCTAGGTAGCAAGATCATCTCATGGATTTCAAAGAAGGAACCCACGGTGGCTTTATCTTCCACCGAGGCTGAGTATAGAGCTTTGGCTCAAGTCACATGTGAGCTAATGTGGATTAAGAAGTTATTTATGGAGCTTAATTTGCAGGTTGACACATATCCAATTTTTTGTGACAATATGAGTAGCATTCATCTAGCATCGAATCCTGTCTATCATGCTGGAACCAAGCATATTGAAGTGCACTATCACTTCATAAGGGAAAAGGTGATATCGAAGGAAGCTTCAGTACATCATATTGGTACCAAGGACCAAGTTGCCGACATGTTTACAAAGGCTTTGAATCGAATGAAGATTTCAAAATTCAAGCAAAGCATCAACATGAAGGAGCTTGGATGAGGATGAAGAATTGAAGCTTGAGGGGGAGTGTTAAAAGTCAAGCTTCAAGCTACAAATTCGTGGGGAATCTTTTATGGACATGTGGAGCAATCAAAGGAAGCCAAAAGCCACAAGATTCCATCAAGAAAACTCACTCAACCACTCCCCAATTCATCTCAACTAAATCCTCCAAGTTAGGAGGCTGATTTGGAAAGGTAGTTCCTAGATTTTAGGGGCACACTTCTCACTATAAAAGGAGCATGTGTCCCGACTTCTTTTGGGCCATCTTCTTGGAGTTTTATCTCATGTAAAGTGAGCACTAAGTGATGGAGTTGTGATAAGCAAGCCCCTTGCTTAATCTAGCCCCTTGCTTGCTTGTTTGTTTTCTTTTAGTAGGCATATCTATGTGTGTGCGCAGGCAGTGCTGCAACTCTCTACCCCTGAGTTGTTAGCATTGGTTCTCCCTCATAGTGTATCCATTTGATGTAATTCTTGTCTCATTGGATAACTATTAGAGTCTATTTTATGCTCACAAATTCTCTGGAGCATTCTCAGAGTAATCTGGGAGCAACATGCATTTTAGTGAAGTTGTGTTATTGATATCTCTCTCTGTGTGTAGGCTGTGTTGAAAATATTTTGCTCTCAGCTGTAAGGGCTGGTTCTCCTTCTCTATTTATCCATTTGCTATGATTTTGGTGTCATTGGGTAGCTATTAGAGTGCTCTAAGCTTGACCCGAGTTTGAGATTCATTCTCTATATAATCTTTGAGAAAAGCTTGGTGGAGTGAAGTGAGGTCTCTATTTGACTAGAAGTTGTGAGCATTCAACTAGATCATGTTGTAGACATTGTTTCTCTTTGCGTAAGCATCCATTTGAAGTAAAATTTGTCTTGTTGGAAAGCTCTTGATGTCTACTACAGGTCTACAAAAGCTCCCTGGAGTTCTCTGCATAAGCTCTGAGTAAGAGCACTTTTGGTGTGCAAAGGTCAAAGAAGGATACCTGTGGAGGTCATTCGCGCTTCGTCGTTGCTTAGGGGTTGAGATACTTCCCCCATCAACATACACATATACATAGACATAGACATATACATACACATATGCATATACATATACATATACATATACATATACATATACATATACATATACATATACATATACATATACATATACATATACATATACATATACATATACATATACATATACATATACATATACATATACATATACATATACATATACATATACATATACATAGACATAGACATAGACATATACATACACATACATACACATAGACATACACATATACATACACATATACATAGACATAGACATATACATACACATATACATACACATATACATATACATATACATATACATAGACATAGACATAGACATATACATACATATATACATACACATACACATACACATAGACATACACATAGACATATACATATACATATACATATACATACACATAGACATATACATATACATATACATATACATATACATATACATATACATATACATATACATATACATATACATATACATATACATATACATATACATAAACATATACATATACATATACATATACATATACATATACATATACATATACATATACATAT
>CM035426.1:22648256-22653256 GCA_020310875.1 Ceratopteris richardii | reverse complement strand
CCTCCACAGGTATCCTTCTTTGACCTCTGCACACCAAAAATGCTCTTACTCAGAGCTTATGCAGAGAACTCCAGTGAGCTTTTGTAGACCTGTAGTAGACACCAAGGGCTTTCCAACAAAACAAATTTCACTTGAAATGGATGCTTACACAAAGAGAAACAATGTCTACAACATGAGCTAGTTGAATGCTCACAACTGCTAGTCAAGCAGAGACCTCACTTCACTCCAGCAAACTTTTCTCAGAGATTATACAGAGAATGAATCTCAAACTTGAGTCAACTTTAGAGCACTCTAATAGCTACCCAATGACACCAAAATCATAGCAAATGGATACATAGAGAAGGAGAACCAGCCCTTACAAGAGAGAGCAAAATATTTCCAACAGAGCCTACACAAAGAGAGAGATATCAATCACACAACTTCACTAAAATGAATGTTGCTCCCAGCTTACTCAGAGAATGCTCCAGAGAATTGGTAAGCATAAAATAGACTCTTATAGCTATCCAATGAGACAAGAATTACATCAAATGGATACCATATGAGGGAGAACCAATGCTAACAACTCAGGGGTAGAGAGTTGCAACACTGCCTGCGCACACACATAGATATGCCTACTAAAAGAAAACAAACAAGCAAGCAAGGGGGTTGCTTAAGCAAGGGGCTTGCTTATCACAACTCTAGCACTTAGTGCTCACTTTACATGAGCTAAAACTCCAAGAAGATGGCCCAAAAGAAGTCGGGATACATGCTCCTTTTATAGCGAGAGGTGTGCCCCTAAAATCTAGGAACTACCTTTCCAAATCAGCCTCCTAACTTGGAGGAATTAGTTGAGATGACTTGGGGAGTGGTTGAGTGACTTTTCTTGATGGAATCTCGTGGCTTTTGGCTTCCTTTGATTGCTCCACATGTCCATAAAAGATTCCCCACGAATTTTTTAGCTTGAAGCTTGACTTTTAACACTCCCCCTCAAGCTTCAATTCTTCATCCTCATCCAAGCTCCTTCATGTTGATGCATTGCTTGAATTTTGAAATCTTCATCCCATCCAAAGCCTTTGTAAACATGTCCGCAACTTGGTCCTTGGTACCAATATGATGTACTGAAACTTCCTTGGATATCACCTTTTCCCTTATGAAGTGATAGTGCACTTCAATATGCTTGGTTCTAGCATGATAAACAGGGTTCGATGCTAGATGAATGCTACTCATGTTGTCACAAAAAATTGGATATGTGTCAACCTGCAAATTAAGCTCCATAAATAACTTCTTAATCCACATTAGCTCACATGTGACTTGAGCCAAAGCTCTATACTCAGCCTCGGTGGAAGATAATGCCACCGTGGGTTGCTTCTTTGAAATCCATGAGATGATCTTGCTACCTAGCATGACTAGGTAACCACTTGTACTCCTTCTATCTTCCTTCGAACCGGCCCAATCGGCATCGGAATAAGCTTTGACCTGCATATCATCATCAAATGAGTAGAACAATCCTTCATTTATAGTGGCTTTGAGATATCGCAACATTCTTCTTGCAGCTTGCAAGTGTGTAGTCCTTGGACTATGCATAAATTGTGATAACACTCCAACTCCATATGCTATGTCGGGCCTGGTTATTGTGGCATAATTGAAAGAGCCTACAATAGATCGATACAAAGTTACATCCTCTAATGGCTCTCCATCAATGGAGCTTAGCTTTACATTAACTTCCATGGGATTTGAAATAGGCTTGCAATGTAGCATCCCAAACCTCTCAAGTAGGTCTAGAATATACTTCCTTTGTATGAGCATAATACCTTCTTCTTTGTATACAACTTCAATGCCAAGAAAATACCTAAGATCTCCAAGATCAGAGATCCTAAACTCCTTTCCAAGCTTTGCCTTGATCTCCTCAATGCCCTTTGTATCATTACCTGTAATGATAAGATCATCTACATACACACACATGTAGACCACAAGTTCTCCTCTTTGTTTGATGAAGAGAGATGGATCCGCCTTGCATTGATTGTAACCACATTTGATCAAATAGTCCACCAATCTTTGGTTCCAAGCCCTTGGAGCTTGCTTTAGGCCATAAAGTGCCTTCTTCAACCTACAAACATGATGTGGAAACTCTTTATGAACAAAACCTAGTGGTTGCTCCATGTATACCTCTTCTTCCAAGTCTCCATTGAGAAAGGCATTCTTGATATCCAATTGGAAGAGCTTCCATCCTTTGCTAGCAGCCATTGCAATGAGTGTCCTAATGGTGCTCATCTTTGCCACGGGGCTGAATGTCTCTTCAAAGTCCACTCCATAGGTTTGTGCAAAACCCTTGGCCACCAATCTTGCTTTGAACCTAGAAATAGATCCATCTGAATTCCTCTTTACTTTATACACCCACTTATTACCTATTACCTTCATGTTCTCCTTCTTGGGCACTAGAGTCCATGTTTGATTTTCCTCAAGTGCGTCGATCTCTTCTTGCATTGCCTCTTTCCATTCGGTGTACCTGCTTGCATCTTCATAGCAATCGGGCTCATGATCTTCTACTACTTTGTTCATATATGCATAATGTGTTGCCATGTATGAATCATAAGTAAACCTTTGAGTTGGATACTTAACTCTAGAAGACTTCCTTTCTTCACCTTTTGGAGGAATAAACCTCCTTTGCCTTGGGAACTTGATCTCTTTCTTTGACGTGGCTTCTTTCTCCATCATGTGTCCTTCATCATCTTCAACTTCATTACCTTCTTCATCCAACTCCACCAATGTTGCTTTGCCTTTGTTGATTGATTGTGCTTCATAGCTTGATGAAGATCTCCCCCTCCATGGTGAGTTCATGCTTGAACTATCTTCATTGATGGAACACCTTGGGCCGCTTAGCTCTAGGTCGATTTGTTCTTCATCATGTCCATGCTTTTCTTCTTCATAGTCCTGCATACAATCATACTTCTTATACCAAGGGAGTAGCTCATCAAATGCTACATCCCTTGATATCCTCAAGTCCTTTGTGTTTGGGTTGAAGCACCTGTAACCTTTATGATCATTTGAATATCCTAGAAACACACACTTTTCTGCCTTTGGTTGTAGCTTGTGCCTCAATTCACTTGGCACATGTACATAACAAGTACATCCAAATATCTTCAAGTGGGAAAGATCAGGTTTCTTACCATAATAGGCTTGATATGGTGTCAAGCCATGGATCCCTGAGGTAGGAGCCCTATTCATTAGATACACGGCGGTATTTGCTGCATCACTCCAAAACATGTTAGGTACATTCATCTCATTAAGCATTGCTCTAGCGATCTCGGCAATGTATCTATTCTTTCTCTCTGCTACTCCATTTTGTTGGGGTGTGTACCTGCATGTTACTTGCCTCTTGATGCCTTGATCCATTAAAAAATCAGAAAACTCATTTGAGAAATATTCTCCCCCTCCATCGGACCTTAGCTTCTTGATATATGTACCTGTTTCCTTCTCTACCATTGCCTTGAATGCTTTGAAACATGTAAACACATCTGATTTGTTTTTTATGAAATAAACCCAAACCATCCTTGTGCAATCATCTATAAAAGTGACAAAGTACTTGTTACCTCCAATGGATTGCTCTTTCGTTGGCCCCCACACATCTGTATGTATCAACTCCAATGGATGTTGGCTTATGTAGCCACTCTTCTTGAATGGAAGTCTCGCTTGCTTCCCTAGTTGACAAGATTCACATAAATGCTTCATACCTTGTCCTTGAAAGTTGGGAAGACCTTCAACCAGCCTCTTGAATTGCATTTCCTTCATTCTTTGTATGTTGATGTGACCTATCCTCTTGTGCCACAAGTCCAACTCCGAAATCCTCTTGTTTCCATATGTGAAGTAGACATGTTGAGTAGAATGAGAATTTACCTCCAAAGTGAAGAGTCTCCCTTGCTTCTTTCCTCTTGCTATGACCTTGTAACCTTGCTTAGGGTTCTCCACAAAGCATCCACCTTTGTTGAACCTTACTTGATAGCCTCTTTCAACCATTTGCCCAACGGACACCAAGTTCTTTGTGATGGTAGGTACATGCAAGACATCCTTGAGACATCTTCCTTCCTCCTTGTCATCCAAAGCTACATCTCCAACATGGGAGATCTCATGGGCTGTATCATCACCTGTTTCTACATGTCCTTTACCTTTGGGAACGTGTAGATTAGTAAACCAAGAAGCATTGCAACTCATATGGTTGCTACATCCACTATCAATATACCAAGTGTTATCTACTTTGCTTGAATTCCCATTCATGTGCATCATCAAGAGATTGTCATTTTCTGAACTTGTAGAAGCATAATTACCTTGGCCTTTGTATGAAGAACCTTGATTATAGTTCCTTTGGTTTCCTCCTTGGTAGCAATCTCTAGCATAGTGGCCAAACTTGCCACATATGTAACATCCTTCGCCATCTTGATTCCTATTTTGTTGATGTCGTCCTCCTCTTCCTCTTGATCTTCCTCTCCCTCTTTGTGATGAGGTGCCTTGGTCATGTCCTTGATTTCTTGAGTGGCCTTGCCTTCCTCCAAACCTTCCTTTGCCCCTTCCTTGTCCTTGTCTTCCTTTGCCCCTTTGATTACCTGCATAGAAAACTTGTGCATCTTTGCTTTTAGTTGAACTTCCACCTATGTTCATTTCTTCGGTGACCATGAGAGCAACCAATTGCTCAAAATCGGGAAGATTATCCCTTACATAAACTGAAGTGGTAAAGGGCTTCCACTTCTCATCATCTCTCAAACCATTGAGAGTATAAGCCACAAGATCGTCATCGTCTACGTGGCTTCCAATGGATCCCAATGCATCTGATAACTCCTTGACCTTAAGTATGTAGTCATTTATGCTACTCCCTGAGCTCTTCCTAAGGTTGTTGAGCTCATTCTTGAGTTGGATCTTCCTTGCTTTGGTGCTTGTTGAATAAAGCCTTTCAAGTGTCTCCCATACCTTCATGCTTGAATCCAGGTCTTGGATATGGCCGATCATGCTATTGCTAATGTGTTGGGAAA
>CM035426.1:22628256-22638256 GCA_020310875.1 Ceratopteris richardii | reverse complement strand
GAGATCCTAAACTCCTTTCCAAGCTTTGCCTTGATCTCCTCAATGCCCTTTGTATCATTACCTGTAATGATAAGATCATCTACATACACACACATGTAGACCACAAGTTCTCCTCTTTGTTTGATGAAGAGAGATGGATCCGCCTTGCATTGATTGTAACCACATTTGATCAAATAGTCCACCAATCTTTGGTTCCAAGCCCTTGGAGCTTGCTTTAGGCCATAAAGTGCCTTCTTTAACCTACAAACATGATGTGGAAACTCTTTATGAACAAAACCTAGTGGTTGCTCCATGTATACCTCTTCTTCCAAGTCTCCATTGAGAAAGGCATTCTTGATATCCAATTGGAAAAGCTTCCATCCTTTGCTAGCAGCCATTGCAATGAGTGTCCTAATGGTGCTCATCTTTGCCACGGGGCTGAATGTCTCTTCAAAGTCCACTCCATATGTTTGTGCAAAACCCTTGGCCACCAATCTTGCTTTGAACCTAGAAATAGATCCATCTGAATTCCTCTTTACTTTATACACCCACTTATTACCTATTACCTTCATGTTATCCTTCTTGGGCACTAGAGTCCATGTTTGATTCTCCTCAAGTGCATCGATCTCTTCTTGCATTGCCTCTTTCCATTCGGTGTACCTGCTTGCATCTTCATAGCAATCGGGCTCATGATCTTCTACTACTTTGTTCATATATGCATAATGAGTTGCCATGTATGAATCATAAGTAAACCTTTGAGTTGGATACTTAACTCTAGAAGACTTCCTTTCTTCACCTTTTGGAGGAATAAACCTCCTTTGCCTTGGGAACTTGATCTCTTTCTTTGACGTGGCTTCTTTCTCCATCATGTGTCCTTCATCATCTTCAACTTCATTACCTTCTTCATCCAACTCCACCAATGTTGCTTTGCCTTTGTTGATTGATTGTGCTTCATAGCTTGATGAAGATCTCCCCCTCCATGGTGAGTT
The DNA here is from genome assembly GCA_020310875.1 of Ceratopteris richardii. Taxonomy (NCBI): domain Eukaryota; kingdom Viridiplantae; phylum Streptophyta; class Polypodiopsida; order Polypodiales; family Pteridaceae; genus Ceratopteris; species Ceratopteris richardii. The sequence goes on along the minus strand of CM035426.1, from coordinate 22,637,288 downwards.
CATGCTTGAACTATCTTCATTGATGGAACACCTTGGGCCGCTTAGCTCTAGGTCGATTTGTTCTTCATCATGTCCATGCTTTTCTTCTTCATAGTCCTGCATACAATCATACTTCTTATACCAAGGGAGTAGCTCATCAAATGCTACATCCCTTGATATCCTCAAGTCCTTTGTGTTTGGGTTGAAGCACCTGTAACCTTTATGATCATTTGAATATCCTAGAAACACACACTTTTCTGCCTTTGGTTGTAGCTTGTGCCTCAATTCACTTGGCACATGTACATAACAAGTACATCCAAATATCTTCAAGTGGGAAAGATCAGGTTTCTTACCATAATAGGCTTGATATGGTGTCAAGCCATGGATCCCTGAGGTAGGAGCCCTATTCATTAGATACACGGCGGTATTTGCTGCATCACTCCAAAACATGTTAGGTACATTCATCTCATTAAGCATTGCTCTAGCGATCTCGGCAATGTATCTATTCTTTCTCTCTGCTACTCCATTTTGTTGGGGTGTGTACCTGCATGTTACTTGCCTCTTGATGCCTTGATCCATTAAGAAATCAGAAAACTCATTTGAGAAATATTCTCCCCCTCCATCGGACCTTAGCTTCTTGATATATGTACCTGTTTCCTTCTCTACCATTGCCTTGAATGCTTTGAAACATGTAAACACATCTGATTTGTTTTTGATGAAATAAACCCAAACCATCCTTGTGCAATCATCTATAAAAGTGACAAAGTACTTGTTACCTCCAATGGATTGCTCTTTCGTTGGTCCCCACACATCTGTATGTATCAACTCCAATGGATGTTGGCTTATGTAGCCACTCTTCTTGAATGGAAGTCTCGCTTGCTTCCCTAGTTGACAAGATTCACATAAATGCTTCATACCTTGTCCTTGAAAGTTGGGAAGACCTTCAACCAGCCTCTTGAATTGCATTTCCTTCATTCTTTGTATGTTGATGTGACCTATCCTCTTGTGCCACAAGTCCAACTCCGAAATCCTCTTGTTTCCATATGTGAAGTAGACATGTTGAGTAGAATGAGAATTTACCTCCAAAGTGAAGAGTCTCCCTTGCTTCTTTCCTCTTGCTATGACCTTGTAACCTTGCTTAGGGTTCTCCACAAAGCATCCACCTTTGTTGAACCTTACTTGATAGCCTCTTTCAACCATTTGCCCAACGGACACCAAGTTCTTTGTGATGGTAGGTACATGCAAGACATCCTTGAGACATCTTCCTTCCTCCTTGTCATCCAAAGCTACATCTCCAACATGGGAGATCTCATGGGCTGTATCATCACCTGTTTCTACATGTCCTTTACCTTTGGGAACGTGTAGATTAGTAAACCAAGAAGCATTGCAACTCATATGGTTGCTACATCCACTATCAATATACCAAGTGTTATCTACTTTGCTTGAATTCCCATTCATGTGCATCATCAAGAGATTGTCATTTTCTGAACTTGTAGAAGCATAATTACCTTGGCCTTTGTATGAAGAACCTTGATTATAGTTCCTTTGGTTTCCTCCTTGGTAGCAATCTCTAGCATAGTGGCCAAACTTGCCACATATGTAACATCCTTCGCCATCTTGATTCCTGTTTTGTTGATGTCGTCCTCCTCTTCCTCTTGATCTTCCTCTCCCTCTTTGTGATGAGGTGCCTTGGTCATGTCCTTGATTTCTTGAGTGGCCTTGCCTTCCTCCAAACCTTCCTTTGCCCCTTCCTTGTCCTTGTCTTCCTTTGCCCCTTTGATTACCTGCATAGAAAACTTGTGCATCTTTGCTTTTAGTTGAACTTCCACCTATGTTCATTTCTTCGGTGACCATGAGAGCAACCAATTGCTCAAAATCGGGAAGATTATCCCTTACATAAACTGAAGTGGTAAAGGGCTTCCACTTCTCATCATCTCTCAAACCATTGAGAGTATAAGCCACAAGATCGTCATCGTCTACGTGGCTTCCAATGGATCCCAATGCATCTGATAACTCCTTGACCTTAAGTATGTAGTCATTTATGCTACTCCCTGAGCTCTTCCTAAGGTTGTTGAGCTCATTCTTGAGTTGGATCTTCCTTGCTTTGGTGCTTGTTGAATAAAGCCTTTCAAGTGTCTCCCATACCTTCATGCTTGAATCCAGGTCTTGGATATGGCCGATCATGCTATTGCTAATGTGTTGGGAAAGAATAAAGATAACCCTCTTGTCTCTTTCATTCCATTCCCTAAAGGCCCTTCTCTGGTCATTGTTTGGATTCTCATCCAACCTAGGTCTTGGTTCACTTCCACTAATCAACCCCCAAAGGCCCTTGCCCATAAGATAGTTGGAGACCCTAAATCTCCATGGTTGATAGTTACCTTTGTCTAGCTTTTCAATTTGAGTGTTGAAGTCTCCCATATCTAGTCTTTGATACTTGACCTAGCCCTTGGATAATGCTCCAATGTGTGTAAAATGAAAATGAGGCTCTGAGGTTACCTCAATCCAAAGCTTTCCTTAGATGGACACCTTGTGCTCTTGCAAATTTGAGTAGAATAGCTCCCCCTTGATGTGAGCTACCTCCAAGAAGCTTTTGTTGATGCAAATCTTGAACCACCAACTCCAAGAGGTCTTCTTGCTTGTATGTGATACCTCCAAGATGCCCAAATGCTTTGATACCACTAATGGGGGAAGTATCTCAACCCCTAAGCAACGACGAAGCGCGAATGACCTCCACAGGTATCCTTCTTTGACCTCTGCACACCAAAAATGCTCTTACTCAGAGCTTATGCAGAGAACTCCAGTGAGCTTTTGTAGACCTGTAGTAGACACCAAGGGCTTTCCAACAAAACAAATTTCACTTGAAATGGATGCTTACACAAAGAGAAACAATGTCTACAACATGAGCTAGTTGAATGCTCATAACTGCTAGTCAAGCAGAGACCTCACTTCACTCCAGCAAACGTTTCTCAGAGATTATACAGAGAATGAATCTCAAACTTGAGTCAACTTTAGAGCACTCTAATAGCTACCCAATGACACCAAAATCATATCAAATGGATACATAGAGAAGGAGAACCAGCCCTTACAAGAGAGAGCAAAATATTTCCAACAGAGCCTACACAAAGAGAGAGATATCAATCACACAACTTCACTAAAATGAATGTTGCTCCCAGCTTACTCAGAGAATGCTCCAGAGAATTGGCAAGCATAAAATAGACTCTTATAGCTATCCAATGAGACAAGAATTACATCAAATGGATACCATATGAGGGAGAACCAATGCTAACAACTCAGGGGTAGAGAGTTGCAACACTGCCTGCGCACACACATAGATATGCCTACTAAAAGAAAACAAACAAGCAAGCAAGGGGGTTGCTTAAGCAAGGGGCTTGCTTATCACAACTCCAGCACTTAGTGCTCACTTTACATGAGCTAAAACTCCAAGAAGATGGCCCAAAAGAAGTCGGGATACATGCTCCTTTTATAGCGAGAGGTGTGCCCCTAAAATCTAGGAACTACCTTTCCAAATCAGCCTCCTAACTTGGAGGAATTAGTTGAGATGACTTGGGGAGTGGTTGAGTGACTTTTCTTGATTGAATCTCGTGGCTTTTGGCTTCCTTTGATTGCTCCACATGTCCATAAAAGATTCCCCACGAATTTTTTAGCTTGAAGCTTGACTTTTAACAATACATATACATATACATATACATATACATATACATATACATATACATATACATATACATATACATATACATATACATATACATATACATATACATATACATATACATATACATATACATATACATATACATATACATGTACATATACATATACATATACATATACATATACATATACATATACATATACATATACATATACATATACATATACATATACATATACATATACATATACATATACATATACATAAACATATACATATACATATACATATACATATACATATACATATACATATACATATACATATACATATACATATACATATACATATACATATACATATACATATACATATACATAAACATATACATATACATATACATATACATATACATGTACATATACATATACATATCCATATACATATACATATACATATACATACCTATACATATACATATACATATACATATACATATACATATACATATACATATACATATACATATACATATACATATACATATACATATACATATACATATACATATACATATACATATACATATACATATACATATACATATACATATACATATACATATACATATACATGTACATATATATGTACATATACATATACATTTACATACACATATACATGTACATATACATATACATATACATATACATGTACATATGCATATACATATACATGTTGTTTGGAGATTTGACAACTCCCTATGCAACTAGAAGCGAAATGCGACCTCCCAAGGTACACTCAATTGGACACTGTTCTAGTGTTCAGGTTATTTATCAGAGCTGGTATAGAGATTTCCCGAGATATTTTAACCACTCACAGTAGACGTAAAGAGCTTTCTAGCAAGGCTACGTTTCCAACACTCTCACAGACTGTGCAGAGACACACCTTCACTCCAGATACAAGAACTCAGAGAATATGCAGAGACAGATCCTGAGATTTGAACCACAATTAGAGGACTATAGTAGTTATCCAAGAAGAGTAAAATCACATCAAATGCATTTCTACAATAGGAGAACCAATGGGTACAACTCAGAGAAATAGAGACTAGTCACTGCTAGCATAGACATTGAGATATCCTAACCCAAACTTGGGATGGAAGCAAGAAGGGGGCTTGCTTAAGCTAGGGGGTTGCTTGTTGGAGTTCCAGAACTCTAAGAACACTCCAATACACCAAAGAAACACACGGGATCACACAAAAAGTCGTGAGCCAAACCTATTTTAAATAGAGCAAGTAGACTCCTACAATCTAAGAACCTGTTTTCCTAAAATTGCTCCTCTCTAAGTTAGAAGAATTGATTGGAATGATTTGGGGAGTTGTTGAGTGATTCCTTTTGGGTAAATCTCGTGACTTGAGGCCTTCATACATTGGTCCACTTGTACAAATTAGTTTGCCCACGAATTTGTACTTTGAAGCTTGATTTTTTAACACTCCCCCTCAAGCTTCAATCTTCATCTTCATCCAAGGTCCTTCATGCTAATGCCTTGCTTGAACTTCATGAGCTTTGTGCCATCCAATGCCTTTGTAAACATATTAGCAACTTGGTCTTTTGTACCTATATGAATCACTGAAATCTCCTTTGTCAATACCTTTTCCCTTATGAAGTGGTAATGCACTTCAATGTTGTTGGTTCTTGCATGGAAAACAGGGTTTGAAGCGAGGTGTATGCTACTCAAGTTATCACAATAGATAGGATATGTATCAACCTGCAAATTCAAGTCCATAAAAAACTTCTTAAGCCACATAAGTTCACATGTGACTTGTGCAAGTGCTCTATACTCATCCTCTCTAGATGATAAAGCAACTGTCGGTTGCTTCTTTGACATCCAAGATATAACTTTGCTTCCAAGCATCACTAGATAACCACTAGTGCTTCTTCTATCTTCTTTGGATCCGGCCCAATCCGCATCAGAGTATGCCTTGACCTGCAAATCATCATCATATGCATAGCATAATCCTTCATTTATAGTACCCTTTAAGTACCTAAGCATTCTTCTTGCTGCGAACAAGTGAGTAGTCCTTGGACTATGCATAAATTGTGACAAGACACCTACTCCATAAGCTATATCGGGTCTTGTGATGGTTGCATAATTAAGTGATCCAACAATAGACCTATACAAAGTGTCATCTTCAAGAGGATTACCATCAATAGAGCTCAGCTTCAAATTAACCTCCATTGGATTGTAGATTGGCTTGCAATTTATCATTCCAAACTTTTCAAGTACATCTACAATGTACTTCCTTTGCATCAACATGATTTCATCTTGTTTGTAAACAACTTCAATGCCAAGAAAGTACCTCAATTCCCCAAGATCTGAGATCTTAAATTCTTTACCTAGCTTGGATTTGATGTCTTCAATTCCCTTTATGTCATTACCTGTGATAATAAGATCATCGACATAAACACAAATGTAGGAAGCTAGTTCACCTCTTTGCTTCATGAAGAGAGAGTGATCTGCATCACTTTGTTTGTATCCACACTTGATAAGATATTCCACCAATCTATGATTCCAGGCCCTTGGTGCTTGTTTTAGGCCATAAAGAGCCTTTTTCAACCTGCAAACATGTGTAGGAAATTTACTACTTACAAAACCTTGTGGTTGCTCCATATACACATCTTCTTCCAAGTCTCCATTGAGGAATGCATTCTTGATGTCCAATTGGTATAATTTCCATCCTTTGGTGGCTGCCATAGCTATTAAGCTTCTGATGGTGCTCATTTTAGCCACGGGGCTGAAAGTTTCTTCAAAATCCACTCCATATGTTTGTGCAAAACCTTTTGCAACAAGCCTTGCTTTGTACCTAGAGATAGTCCCATCCGCTTTCCTCTTTACCTTGTAGACCCACTTGCTTCCTATCACTTTCAAGCCATCCTTCTTGGGCACAAGACTCTAAGTCTTGTTTTCTTCAAGAGCTTCAATCTCTTCCTTCATAGCTTCCTTCCATTCTTTATACCTATTTGCTTCTTCAAAACATGTAGGTTCACGATCTTCTACAACTTTATTCATATAAGCATAATGAGTTGCCATAAATGAATTATATGTGAGCCTATCTACTGGATACCTTGGCCTTAAGGACTTCCTCTCTTCACCTTTTGGAGGCATGAGCCTTCTATTTCTTGGTTTATGCTTTGGTACATGTGAAGATTCTCCATGGTCTTCACCGCTCACTTCAACTCCATCATCGTCTAGCTCCACAAGCTTTGCTCTCCCTTTTGTTGAATGACTTGATGCTGAATTTCCTCTTGCTCCCCCTTTCCAAGGTGATGAAATCTGATCTTCATCCTCTGAACTTGAGCTTTGATGACCACTTAGTTCAATACTTGTTTGTCTTTGAGCTTCTTCATGCCTAGATCCATCATCTTCATGTTCCTGCAAATACTCTACCTTCTTGTACCATGGAAGTAGCTCATCAAAAGCTACATCTCTTGATACTTTGAGCTCCTTTGTATTTGGATTGAAGCACCTAAAACCCTTTTGATCATTTGCATAGCCAATGAAGACACACTTTTCTAACTTTGCTTGCAACTTATGCCTTAGCTCACTAGGAACATGAACATAGCATGTACAACCAAATATTTTGAGGTGGGAGAGGTTTGGCTTCTTAACATACCAAGCTTGATAAGGTGTTGAGGTGTGTACTCCTAAAGTTGGAGCCCTATTCATGAGGTATATGGCTGTATTGGCTGCATCACTCCAAAAATGGTTGGGCATATTCATTTCATTCAACATTGTCCTAGCTATCTCTGCAATGTACCTTAGTTTGACATCCTAAACTTCCAAGGCTGATAGTTGCCTTTGTCAAGTTTCTCTATTTGAGTGTTGAACTCAGCCATATCTTGCTTTCCCTAAGCTTTGGAACTCTTCCAATACCTCCTTGAAGTGCTAGTGATGCAAAAGTAAATTGATGTTACCTCCAAGATTAGATCTCCTTTGATAAACTCCAAGTATGCTTCACTTGATGAAGATCGAGTTCTCCCCCTTGATGAAAATCTTTGTCCAGCTTCCTTTGATGAAGAAAACTTTTAAACTCCAGCTCAAATAGCTCTTTTGCTTTGTAATGGATGCCCTCCAAGCACTTCCAAATGCTCTGATACCACTGTTGGGAGATTTGACAACTCCCTATGCAACTAGAAGAGAAATGTGACCTCCCAAGGTACACTCAACTGGACACTCTTCTAGTGTTCTGGTTATTTCTCAGAGCTGGTATAGAGATTTCCCGAGATATTATAACCACTCACAGTAGACTTAAAGAGCTTTCTAACAAGACAAATTTCATCTAAAATGGATGCTCAGACATGAAATGGAAATGTTTGCAAGTCAGGCTACTTTTCCAACACTCTCACAGACCTATGCAGAGACACACCTTCACTCCAGATACAATAACTTAGAGAATATGCAGAGACAGATCCTGAGATTTGAACCAGAATTAGAGGACTATATTAGCTATCCAAAAAGAGTAAAATCATAGCAAATTCATTTCTACAATAGGAGAACCAATGGATACAACTCAGAGAAATAGAGACTAGTCACTGCTAGCATAGACAGTGAGATATCCTAACCCAAACTTGGGATGGAAGCAAGAAGGGGGCTTGCTTAAGCTAGGGGGTTGCTTGCTGGAGTTCCACCACTCTAATAACATTCCAATACACCAAAGAAACACACGGGATCACACAAAAAGGCGTGATCCAAACCTATTTTAAATAGAGCAAGTAGTCTCCTACAATCTAGGAACCTCTTTTCCTAAAATTGCTCCTCTCTAAGTTAGAGGAATTGATTGGAATGATTTGGCGAGTTGTTGAGTGATTCCTTTTGGAGAAATCTCGTGACTTGAGGCCTTCATACATTGATCCACTTGTACAACTTACTTTGCCCACAAATTTGTACTTTGAAGCTTGATTTTTTAACACATATACATATACATATACATGTACATATACATATACATATACATATACATATACATATACATATACATATACATATACATATACATATACATATACATATACATATACATATACATATACATATACATATACATATACATATACATATACATATACATATACATATACATATACATATACATATACATATACATATACATATACATATACATATACATATACATATACATATACATATACATATACATTACACATATACATATACATATACATATTGAAGGAGGAAGTATCTCAACCCCTAAGCAACAACGAAGCGCGAATGACCTCCACAGGTATCCTTCTTTGACCTCTGCACACCAAAAGTGCTCTTACTCAGAGCTTATGCCGAGAACTCCAGTGAACTTTTGTAG
>CM035426.1:22615756-22618256 GCA_020310875.1 Ceratopteris richardii | reverse complement strand
CCTTGGAGCTTGCTTTAGGCCATAAAGTGCCTTCTTCAACCTACAAACATGATGTGGAAACTCTTTATGAACAAAACCTAGTGGTTGCTCCATGTATACCTCTTCTTCCAAGTCTCCATTGAGAAAGGCATTCTTGATATCCAATTGGAAGAGCTTCCATCCTTTGCTAGCAGCCATTGCAATGAGTGTCCTAATGGTGCTCATCTTTGCCACGGGGCTGAATGTCTCTTCAAAGTCCACTCCATAGGTTTGTGCAAAACCCTTGGCCACCAATCTTGCTTTGAACCTAGAAATAGATCCATCTGAATTCCTCTTTACTTTATACACCCACTTATTACCTATTACCTTCATGTTCTCCTTCTTGGGCACTAGAGTCCATGTTTGATTTTCCTCAAGTGCGTCGATCTCTTCTTGCATTGCCTCTTTCCATTCGGTGTACCTGCTTGCATCTTCATAGCAATCGGGCTCATGATCTTCTACTACTTTGTTCATATATGCATAATGTGTTGCCATGTATGAATCATAAGTAAACCTTTGAGTTGGATACTTAACTCTAGAAGACTTCCTTTCTTCACCTTTTGGAGGAATAAACCTCCTTTGCCTTGGGAACTTGATCTCTTTCTTTGACGTGGCTTCTTTCTCCATCATGTGTCCTTCATCATCTTCAAATTCATTACCTTCTTCATCCAACTCCACCAATGTTGCTTTGCCTTTGTTGATTGATTGTGCTTCATAGCTTGATGAAGATCTCCCCCTCCATGGTGAGTTCATGCTTGAACTATCTTCATTGATGGAACACCTTGGGCCGCTTAGCTCTAGGTCGATTTGTTCTTCATCATGTCCATGCTTTTCTTCTTCATAGTCCTGCATACAATCATACTTCTTATACCAAGGGAGTAGCTCATCAAATGCTACATCCCTTGATATCCTCAAGTCCTTTGTGTTTGGGTTGAAGCACCTGTAACCTTTATGATCATTTGAATATCCTAGAAACACACACTTTTCTGCCTTTGGTTGTAGCTTGTGCCTCAATTCACTTGGCACATGTACATAACAAGTACATCCAAATATCTTCAAGTGGGAAAGATCAGGTTTCTTACCATAATAGGCTTGATATGGTGTCAAGCCATGGATCCCTGAGGTAGGAGCCCTATTCATTAGATACACGGCGGTATTTGCTGCATCACTCCAAAACATGTTAGGTACATTCATCTCATTAAGCATTGCTCTAGCGATCTCGGCAATGTATCTATTCTTTCTCTCTGCTACTCCATTTTGTTGGGGTGTGTACCTGCATGTTACTTGCCTCTTGATGCCTTGATCCATTAAAAAATCAGAAAACTCATTTGAGAAATATTCTCCCCCTCCATCGGACCTTAGCTTCTTGATATATGTACCTGTTTCCTTCTCTACCATTGCCTTGAATGCTTTAAAACATGTAAACACATCTGATTTGTTTTTTATGAAATAAACCCAAACCATCCTTGTGCAATCATCTATAAAAGTGACAAAGTACTTGTTACCTCCAATGGATTGCTCTTTGGTTGGCCCCCACACATCTGTATGTATCAACTCCAATGGATGTTGGCTTATGTAGCCACTCTTCTTGAATGGAAGTCTCGCTTGCTTCCCTAGTTGACAAGATTCACATAAATGCTTCATACCTTGTCCTTGGAAGTTGGGAAGACCTTCAACCAGCCTCTTGAATTGCATTTCCTTCATTCTTTGTATGTTGATGTCTCCTATCCTCTTGTGCCACAAGTCCAACTCCGAAATCCTCTTGTTTCCATATGTGAAGTAGACATGTTGAGTGGAATGAGAATTTACCTCCAAGGTGAAGAGCCTCCCTTGCTTCTTTCCTCTTGCTATGACCTTGTAACCTTGCTTAGGGTTCTCCACAAAGCATCCACCTTTGTTGAACCTTACTTGATAGCCTCTTTCAACCATTTGCCCAACGGACACCAAGTTCTTTGTGATGGTAGGTACATGCAAGACATCCTTGAGACATCTTCCTTCCTCCTTGTCATCCAAAGCTACATCTCCAACATGGGAGATCTCATGGGCTGTATCATCACCTGTTTCTACATGTCCTTTACCTTTGGGAACATGTAGATTAGTAAACCAAGAAGCATTGCAACTCATATGGTTGCTACATCCACTATCAATATACCAAGTGTTATCTACTTTGCTTGAATTCCCATTCATGTGCATCATCAAGAGATTGTCATTTTCTGAACTTGTAGAAGCACAATTACCTTGGCCTTTGTATGAAGAACCTTGATTATAGCTCCTTTGGTTTCCTCCTTGGTAGCAATCTCTAGCATAGTGGCCAAACTTGCCACATATGTAACATCCTTCGCCATCTTGATTCCTGTTTTGTTGATGTCGTCCTCCTCTTCCTCTTGATCTTCCTCTCCCTCTTTGTGATGAGGTGCCTTGGTCATGTCCTTGATTTCTTGAGTGGCCTTGCCTTCCTCCAAACCTTCCTTTGCCCCTTCCT
>CM035426.1:22598256-22608256 GCA_020310875.1 Ceratopteris richardii | reverse complement strand
GAAAGCTCGTTTCAAATCCTACACGACCTCAACTGTTTTTTTTTCAAGAATAACGCGTTGATTTTGAGATAGGATAATTTGAAGTTGACCCTCAAGTGGGACTAGGGAACCAAGGGGACTCCAAAGAATTTTGAACCATACCAAGGGGAAAATTTGGACTCTTGACTAAAGCTTATGAACCTGAGATCTGGTAGACACTTAGGCAAGGATAAACAAAGCATTAGATCTTCTGAGGCTAGTGTCAACCATACATCCAAGTCTTGGGCACAACAACTAAGTGGTCATCTTTTACTAAGTTCAGATACAAGTGATTCAGAAATGTCTTTTAGTATGGGAAAACTTGCAGGTGGCTCAGGGACTGCCCATCTACAAACACCAGAAGGTCCCTATAAGACACAGTTGGAATATATTCGGACCAACCAATTAGGTGCTCGCATCTATGAGGATGGTCTGAGGCGATCAGTGGTCCAACTCAAAAATCCAGATCAATCCTTTGGACTTGAACACCCGGTGGTCAAGTTCGAAGAGGGTTCATACATTGATAAGGAAGGAACCATGTATGTGGTCACCAACCTACCAGATAGGACGGATGAGTTTGGAAATGTCATTCCTGAGTATGAAATAGGAGACCTAGAACAAGGAAATGTAGGACAAGGACCCCAGACTCCTAGAGGTAAGTCAGTTTTGACCCGAGTGATCACTCCGGACTGGATCCCTCAAGACAACAAAAGCATAGAACTATTTTTGAATAGAGAAACAGAGGAAGCCTTTTGGAGATTCAAGCCAGATCAACCTAGCCAATTGGGCATAGTTATCATCTATGAATTCAAAGATCCTGAGATACCAGGCAAAGTTGTCTACCTGGATAACACATCAGAGAAGATATTCTTGGTAACAGAACATGATAGACATGCATATACTTGGAAGAATGAATTGATTTTCCCCCCACCAAGATCCAATGTCTCCCGTGGCCTCCAGGGTGTAGGATCTTCCCACGCTCATGAAGCCCAGAGAGAAAGAACTAGAGAGAGACCTGAGGTAAGTTTTGCACACACCGTGGGCAGGAATAGATCAGGATTTGAAAATGAAAGACCTGAAAGAGAGAGATATCAAGCACATAGGCAAAAAAGAGATGAACATGATTTTCCATTGCTTAGACCCCGAGAGCACCCAAGAACCCTTAGACTCACTCAAGTGATCAAGGCAATGAAGAATTATTTTGACGGGTCAGGAGATCCTTATGATCATGTGGCCGAGTTCAAACAAGTGTTAAGAGCTGAACAGGTTGAGGATTTATTCACCCAATACGAGGCATTTGGTTTGACTCTTAAGGGCACTGCCTTGGTTTGGTTTCAACCATTGAGTAGTCGCAACTATCGCGATATAGGTCAACTGCTAGACAAATTCATTGTAGAATTTTCCAAGAGTGGTATCAGGCATAACACATCATCCTTGATCCACAGTTTCAAGCAGACACCCCAAGAAACAGTGCGACTAGCAGGTAGAAGGTTCAGACAGTACCTAGAAAGATGCCCTGCTCCCGAGTTACCCACACCAGCCAAACAAGTGGCTTTGTTCTTAGATGGCTTACTGAGCACAAAGTTAAGATCATATGTATATTTGAAAGAGCCTAGATCCATAGAAGAGTGCGTGCGGACATGCATTGACATAGAAGATAACTTGGGTGAGGAGTTAGGATTGTCCAAACTCTACAAAGATTCGGATAGTTCTACTAGTCATGCTTCAAAGATCTCCACAGAAGTAGAAGAGATAGCTGAGCAAGTTGCCAAGAAGCTGGGAGTCCAAAATAAACAAACACAAAGAGTCACTCCAGTGAATCGGTGTTATACTTGTGGGGGCGACCACATGGCTAATGTATGCCCAATGCAAAACCAAAACATTAGAGAAAGGAATGCTCCATATTGCACTATTGAGAGAAAATACACAAACCACACGGCTCAAGATTGTCCCTACAATAGGCAGGCTGTTAGACAGAATTATCAGCAACCTTACCCACAAGGTAGATATCAGAACCAATACCAACAGCCATATTATAGACCACAATAGCAATATCAGGTACCATATAGGCCACAACCTGTCTTGGGAAACCAACCACTAGCTCCAGCCAACGTGATTCTAGTCAAATATGCTGGGGGAGAAGAAAATCCAAATAGAGCATTGGTGCCACTAACCCCATTGATACCAGATAATGACTCTCATGCTCATTGTTCAGACTACTCCCATGAAGGTAGTCCACATGCTTATTACACAGAGTCACCTGAACATAGTGAGATTTACTCGTATCAATATGAGGTACCACCTATGGAGCAAAATTGGGGGCCAGAATACTCCAATGTCATGTACACAAATCCTAACCCTAGGCCCCAATTGAGACAAATGAGACCACAAGCCCCTAGAGGATCTTGTTTTAGATGTCAAGGTGATCATTTCATTCGTGACTGTCCCCACCCACCATCTCCGAGTCAAGGACAGGCTATCACAATACAGGCTTTTTGTCCTGATTGCGGCAAAGACCATCTCCCCAGAGATTGTCCAAGAAACCCCTCCAGTGCACCCAAGATTACACCCATTAATGTGGTAGGCTTAGTGGCAGATTCAAGTTCAAGTAGTAGCAATGTGGCTCCTATACAAGCTGTCACTAGAGCACAAGCCTTAAAACAGGATAAACCAGTAGAACAATCAGAGTCGAGTGAATCGGGAGAGCCTAGTAAGAGGAAAACAAGAACATGGAAGGATACCAGAGAGAAGGCCAATCGCAAGTGGAATAAAAGGTTATCGGAACTAGAAGAAAGCTTAAAAGAAGCGAAAACAAAAATAGAAGACATTGCATCTCAAAGCCCCTCGCATGCCAAAACTCCATCCACTCCACCTCATCCCACCCCACCACCCATTGTAAATAGACCACAACCAGGGTCTGTTCTTGCAGATCCAACCCCAGAAGGCTTGGACATGATGTTCAAGGCCTACTAGGCTCGACTTCAAGAAGGGCCTACAGCTGCAAACCTAGACAAGAGTTACCCTAGAGCGGACTTAGAGATTGAACGGATGAAAATGTGCATGAAAATGGTAGAACAAGCTCAAGCTATACTTGAGACTAGTCAAAAGTTCAATCAGACAAACTCTGTCAAAGGGGATTTGCATTTCCAGGGCTTACTAGAACGATTAGAGCAGTTGGTAAACAAACCACAAGTTTCTTTACCTCCACAGGCTCAACCAGTTAATGAAAGAGGAAGCTCACCACCAATGGGAGCTTATGTTCCTAATTCCACGGATCCAGGAATACCTCCTTCAATTCAACAGTACTCTCAAGAATTCTTGCAGGAAATACAAGAAGAGAAATGGGCCAAGGAGAAGGGTAATTCCCCTCCTATTCCTGAGATTGATGATCTTCATGATCAATTTCCCCAAGACATTCCATCTATTTACGGAGATGAAGCAGAACAACAAGAAGACGAAAGGTTAGATTTTGAATCTAATACCCTAGAAGAACTGCCTCAATTTCCAGGCCCATGGGAATCTGAATCTCTCCAGATTAGAGCTCCCACAATACTAGTAAGAAATGAAGACTCAGTGGTTCCAAGGAACACGGATGTCGTGAAGAACACTAAAGTTCAGTGTCATCTCACTGTAGAAGAGCTGCTCAAAGCAAAACCTGAGCTTTGGAATCATGTGAAGGATCAGGTTCCAGAACTTGATTCCAACATGCCAAAAGCAGGCTCCAAGCAAAGGGTACCAGAGATACCTCTAGACAAAATAGGGGACATGTGTGAGGGTGAAGAAGGTAATACTTATCTTCCAATCACCTACCAAGGGTACACAACCAAAGCAATCATAGATTCAGGTGCTGGTGTTGCTATTGCGACCACCTCCTTGTGGAAGCAATGGGGCAATCCCACATTAAGACCAACTAGAATGAAGCTTCAAATGGCTGATGGTCATTTTGAAAGACCTCTAGGATTGCTAGAAGGGATCACTCTAACCACTTGTGGTGTAGAGTTTGAGCACACATTTGCTATATGTGACTTTGAGAAAAATAATGTCTATGAGATGATCCTAGGAAGACCCTTCCTACGACAATTGCAAATAGTACAGGATTGGGGAACTAACTCCTTGTACTTACAACACTTAGGGGTCACCACCAAGGTCAATTTGAAGGATTACACCTTCAGAGATGTACCACCCCTACAGTGGAATTCTATCCACAAAGCGAAAGAAGATTCCATCTCTGTGCATTTTGAAAGTTCACCTGATCCATCATGGCTGCATGAAGATACTCATGTGTGGATGTGCAAGGTCGCAAAGGAAGAGGAAAAACGTTTAAAGGCAAGAGAAGAAGGAACTTCGCTAGGAGATAGACCAGTTAGAGACCCAGCCTACACACCGATGATCTTTCTAGATGAGGAGTTTGAGCCTCATGGCTGGCCAGAAATCTTAGCCACCATGGACATCGCTGTCAATGAGGAGCAGTGGACACCTCATTGTGATGAGGAGGGTTATGATATCTCAGTGTTCATGTGTCAACCCTTGCTAGAAGAATATGACCCTAGTGATATCATAGAAGAAGAAGAGAATGACGATGATCTGGAGTCTATTGTGATGGATAGTTGCTATAACTCAGAGCAGCACTATCTAGAAGATATAGGAGTGTTCACCCAGAAAGAAGAAGAACCTCTCACAAGTCTTAAAACAGTAAACTCAAAGGATGGAAGTGAGAGTAGTCAAAAGAAAAAGAAAAGAAAAGCAGTGAAACAAGAAGAGGGGGAATCATTGTTTGAAGTACCAGAAAACTTCAAGAAATATGAAGTTGACGACCGCAAAATTTTGGTACGAATGCCTAAGAGAGAGGCCATCATAGGAGAATCATATGATAATAAAGAAAAGACCAAGAAGATTGTAGTGACCATCGAAGAGAATGAAGAGAGATGCACATATATAGGAGATGACCTAAGTGCAAGAGAAGAAATGGAGCTTGTCGCTCTATTAAGGGAATATAGGGATGTGTTTGCGTGGCACTATAGAGACTTGAAAGGGGTAGATCCAAGAATTTGCTCTCATACTATCCCCATGACTGCTGATGCTAAGCCCACCAAACAGAAGCCCTACACATATAATGATACCTATGCAGCCAAAATAAAAGAAGAAATTGATAGGTTGATTGAAGCTGGATTCATCTATGAGATTGAGCATACCGAATGGGTGTCCCCCATTGTTGTGGTACCCAAGAAGAACGGGAAGTTGCGAGTGTGTATTAACCTTAAAAAAGTTAATGCCGCTACGATTAGAGATAGTTATCCACTTCCAATCACAGAACACCTATTGGAGCGTGTTGCAGGCAAGGAAGTTTATAGCTTCCTTGATGGATTTTCAGGTTACAATCAAGTAGCCATTGCCCCAGAAGATCAACACAAAACAGCTTTTGCTACAGAGTGGGGAATCTTTGCATTTCGTGTGATGCCATTTGGGCTCACCAATGCACCTGCAACATTCCAAAGGCTCATGTGTCATGTCTTCAAAGAGTTCTTGCGAAAGAGCTTAGAAGTGTATGTGGATGATTTATGTGCTCATTCCCAAGAAAGAAGGTTTCACATCCCTGAGCTCAGACAAATCTTCAACAAGTGCAGAGAATATCGAGTGTGTCTGAACCCAGAAAAGTGTGTGTTTATGGTGCGTCAAGGTAAAATCTTAGGTCATATTGTTTCTAAGAATGGAATCTCAATAGATGAAGATAAGGTACGAGCCATAGCAGAGCTACCAAGGCCAAGGAATATTAAAGAGGTACAAGCCTTTATGGGCCATTGTGGATACTACCGTAGGTTTATCCACATGTACGCGATCATAGCTAGACCCCTTTATGCCTTGTTGTCTAATTTCGAGTGGAACGACGAATGCGAGAATTCTTTCAACGAACTGAAGAAACGTTTGTGCACGGCACCAATACTCACCACTCCTGATTGGAATAAACCCTTCCATGTCCATGTGGATGCATCCAATCATGCCATAGGATGTGTGCTAGCACAACCCACAAGTGAAGGAAACTTAGATTTGCCCATAGCATATGCTAGTAGACAGCTCACTGCAGCTGAACGGAACTATACCACAACTGAGCGAGAGGGCTTAGGCATGGTATATGCTGTGAAGAAGTTTAGACACTATTTATTGGCCAACAAGTTCAAGTTTTTCACTGATCATCAAGCTTTGTTATATTTGGTCAATAAACCTTGCAATACTGGACGCTTAGTAAGATGGTTCCTCTTACTAATGGAATATGACTTTGAAGTTGTTGTCAGGAAAGGTAGAACCCACCTTCGGGCAGATCACCTTTCTCGCATCACTTCAGGAGAGTCACCACAAGGAGTGTCTGACGAATTACCCGATGCTTATCTGTTCAATTTAGAAGTTGTTCCTAAATGGGCAAATAAGTTGGTACCAGTCCTAACCTTTGGCCCTGCAAATAAGAATGTGAAAACATCACAAGAAGAAATTGTAAAATCACAAAAATATCACATATTAGCAGGGAGCATGTACAAACAAGATACTGAGGGTGTATTAGCTTGTTCTGTGGAGGATGATGAACATAGTAGTTGGCTGCAACAAGCCCATGAAGGAATGCTAGGAAATCACTATTCTGAACAACGAACATTGCAAAATCTAAAGCGTTTAGGAGTGTATTGGCCTAGCATGGACAAAGAAATACATGAGTGGATTAAGAATTGTCCAAGGTGCAGAGAGAGACCCCCAGTGGAGCATGCGACCCTTTATCAAGTGTCATTAATTCCAGATTGGAGTGCTCCATTGGTAGAGTTTATGAGATCGGGAAGATTACCCAAAGAGGCTAGTCTAGCAAGAAGACGAAGCATGGAGCAAGAGGCTCAAGGCTACGCCTTAGTAGGGGACAACCTATACCGAAGAGGCAAAGATGGTTACTTAAGACTATGCATTCATGAATCAGACTATTTAAAGGTCTTAGAGACTGCACACAGCGGTGTTGCAGGTGGACACTTTGGTCCTGACCGAGTGATCAAGACCATTCTATTCTCAGGACTTTGGTGGCCCACTCTTCATATGGACGCACATACCTATGTGAAGAAATGTGACACATGCCAACGTGCACAATATCCAGTGAGAAAAGACGAGATGCCCTTGAGGCCAATGATGGGAGGACGTGCATTTTCGAAGTGGGGCATAGACTTCATAGGTCCTATTAACCCCCCAGCGAGAAACTCCCATGCAGAGTACATCATTGTAGCCACAGATTATCTTACAAAGTGGGTAGAAGTCAAAGCCACAACAAAGAATGATGCTCAGACTACGGCTAAGTTCTTATTCGAGAATGTGTTCACGAGATATGGACTACCAATAGAGTTGGTGAGCGATAGAGGCACACACTTCTTGAATGAAGTCATTGAAAATCTTCTCCAAGAATTATTGGTGATACATAAGAAATCTGCCCCCTATCACCCACAAGCCAACGGACAAGCCGAGAGTACCAATAAGATCCTCTGTAACGTATTGACAAAACTGGTAAATAATAAACGCTCTGATTGGGACAAACAACTTCATCATGCTGTTTGGGCTTATCGAGTTGCCTACAAAACGGTACTCAACGCCACCCCATTTCAAATGGTCTTCGGACAGGACGCTGTGCTACCATTAGATTTCTTAATCCCTGCCTTAAAAGTAGCACAAGAGTATGAGTGGAATGGGCATGAATTGTCCTCTAGGATCTTTGATCTCGAACGCTTGGGTGAGACGAGGCTACGAGCGGTAGCAGGCATCTACGCTGCAAAGAAGAGGCAAAAGGCATACTTTGATGCACACATCAAGGATAAGGGATTGAAAGAGGGAGATCTAGTGTTGGTATACACACTAAAACAACATGCCCGTAAGTTGGAAAAAAGAGGATACGGACCCATGATCATTAATAGAATTTCCACTAGTGGTGCAGTTCAGTTGGCCACGCTAGAAGGAGATATCTTGCCAAACTATATTAGTGGCTGTAGAATCAAGCTATATCAAGAACCTCTTACTGAGGATATGCTAATGAGACTCAACACTGCTAAGAAGCGAAAAGATGAAGAGTTAAGAGTGAGAGAAGAAGCACAGGTAGAGGCCAGAGAGCGTATTAGGCAAAATAAGTTAAGGCGATTAGGCCTAGAAGTCAACTCAAAAGCCCCAAAATATCACATGGATATGTGTCAAAAGTCAGGCATAGCGACTTCTCAGGTCATTGACCGAAGACCCTTTGTGACCATAGAGATAGGACAAGGGAAGGGTGCAAGGACGGTGCAAGCATTGATCGACTCAGGCGCAGCAAGTAGTGCAGTTAGACTTTCCTACTGCCAAGAGTTGGGGTTGAACATCAATCCCATAGAAGCTTATCTCATAGGATTGGGAGGTGTGGAAACCCCTTGTTTGGGCGAGGTGGAACTTCCCATCTACCTTCAAGATGTTCCAATGAAAGTCAAAGCGCTAGTATGTCAAGATGAGAACCTTACAGAACCACTTGTCTTGGGTCAAGATTGGATCTATGACCATGCAGTTAACTTAAACCTAAGAAGTCAAATTCTTCAAGTTTGGGTACATGAACAATGCATTACATTAGAATTAGAGAACTGCATGCTCCTAAATCATGGCACCACACACTCTCTTAGTTCTTCCAAGACTAATCATATGAAAGAAGATGTTGTATGTGTCAGAAGCTCTATGATACAGAAGGAGTCAATCGTGGAAGACCAGGTTCGAAGGCAGGTGGATCTTTCTTCTTCTCCAAAGAATCAAGTAGCCACCGTAGTGCCTCCACCACACAAGCAAACACAACCGTTCACGACAACGGCTACATCAAATAGAAAGACACCACTCGATAAAAAAGCAGTTCCGAGCATGAAGCAGATATGGGTACGCAAAGGAGAGCAACCACCAACCTTGCCCCCACAAATTCCATCCATGCAAACCAACCAGGCCAGAAGACGAAGGAAACAGCTCAGACAAGCTCAATCACAAGGTATCCAACAAGTTTGGGTGCCTAAGAAGTTAGCTGCAGCTCAACAAGGGCAATTACAGATGTGGGTACCTAAGAAGCTCCTACATCCACAACAACCTTTGTTCTCCCACATGCAAAAGGTTTCAACGAAGAAGCCAAAAAGAGAAAAGGGTAAGAACCATGTACAGAGACCAAAGGAAGATCAAATCAGCTCTTCAACCTTAGTAGGAAGACATGCAAAAAGGATATGGGTTTGGAAGCCAAAAGTGCAAGTAGCCTCCACCGAACCAAAGCGTCAACCACACTGGATACCACAGTTCAGAAAGCATCCAAAGAGAAAGACGCCTGAAGTGACCTCTACAGTGCCACATGATGTTCTAAAATGGACTCCAATAAGGAGGATTACATCAGTTCGAGACTCAATGGATACCTCCACCAAGGTCGGCATCAACATTCACAAATAACATCGAAAGCCTCGAACGAGCGACAACCATGTGCTCCTTGCACAACCCTGTCTTCTGCACCATTCAGGTCATGCATTTCCAAAGTATGCATTAATACAGGGCCACATTACACGGCCGTGCATAGACACACTTGAGAATCCCAAGCACAAGAGCACATTGACATAGGTCAAATATGTCTATTGATACTAACTTTTGTGTTCTTGTTTTGTGCTATTCTTTGCAAAAAAAAAAAAAAAAAAAAAAAAAGAGAGAGAGAGAGAGCTTGTTCCTAGATTTGGCTTATGGAACATGAATGAGTCATGCTTAGGTGGACCATCAACCAGGGCATCCAGCGACAATGATAAACCAACCAATGGTCCATCATGATGAAAGGTGTACAACACGAAGAGATCCGCATCGACTGACCTTTCCTTATGGTAAGAATCTTCTACTTGGACCACAACCATGATAGTTTGGGAAACCTCTTCGTCAGCATACCCTTGAGCACTTAGCTCAAGACCCGCAATTTTTGCACCATGCTCTTCCAATGCATTTT
>CM035426.1:22583256-22588256 GCA_020310875.1 Ceratopteris richardii | reverse complement strand
TTCAACAAACACAATACTAAAAATGAATTTCGAACAAAACTCATAGATTTGTCACGCGCATGTGGGGATAGGCCTTTTTCGTTTGAAATTTGAAAGGGATAGATTCTTTTTTATGCTGAACGGTGTGAATTTGTACATCATGGAGGGACGTATGCAGTTAATATCGCTAATGAATGCTTGCAGGAGGTGGCAGGCCTTCGGGGTAGGTAAGGAATCAACTCCCCACTTCCCCTCTCTTCTTTGAATTAGCCCCTGCCTCCGCATGCGTGAGTTCTGCAACTTCTGTCGAACCTAGTCCCAAGGAAAACCTTCGAATGACTGTACCTAAGGACATATTTTTGGGATGCAAGGTGGGAAAACTCCTCTCTCCACCATACACTATCGCTGAGGCGATCCTCCAGTCTGTAGCGGGTTGAGCTCTTCGCTCCCCAAGTGCCTGTTGTGTGGAAGTGAGTTTCTATGGGGGGGCGATGGAATGATCCTTACTTGGAGAATTCTCTGTCTGCTCATGTACCTCAGGTTGAGCTTCCGTGCTCCCTCATCTTCACATCGTTCGTGCTATTGGGGTCGAGCAATGCTCCCCCTGCCGTTCCCGTTTTTTCTTTGCCTCTTGGCCGGGTGGAGCATGAGGTCTGCGCTAATAGAAGATAACAGCTGCGCTGCCCTGCTAGGATGCTCTAAGAGACGGATATGGGGGTGGTTGTAGTTCTATTGAGCCTCTAAAGGAGTCTGTTATTGTCTCGTATTATGACTTCGGGTCTGCTCTCAATGCCAGGCGTGCTCCTCAGAATGAAGATTGTGTTGAAGGAAGTTGGATATGCAAACTCCGAAGGGAGAACCTCTTCGCCCTCTTCCTTCTGTATGCTTCCTGAGAATTTCTTGAGGTCTCTTTTTTCTATCTGTTGTTGCACCTGAAGATTCCTTCGACAACAAGATTGGGGGTCCCTCTTGCCCCTTTCTTCTCCTCTGCTCCCTACTTACTCTCGCGTGCAATTCGAATTGCTGTTCTAGTGACTACATTGTCTTTGTTTTCCGACTGATGGGCTGGTCAATACTCATGCGCTTAATGATGTTTGATCGTGATAAGGTTCAGTTCTGATGACCTTGGATCCTTTTCCATTCACTATCTTCATGCTCAATCTGTAGACTTTATCATTATTCATGCATCGGATAGGCATTTGTGCACATTTGCGTCTATTTCCATTTACTTATGCGTGCCCCAAACATTCTTTGATGAATCCGTTCAACCATAATGAGGGGTTAAATGTTTTGTGTCGCTAATCTCCCATGGAGGGCTGAAGGTAGTCCACCTGCAATGCTAAGCATAAATTGAAAAGGTTGTTTTGCTTATCTCTATCTCATTTTCCATATGGAAGAAGAAAGTGCTATGTTGTTATTGTTATACTCTATTGATATTTCCTTTCCTACTATGTCCGAAAATTGTTGGCTAGATGAATGATGCATGCTCTTTGCTTCTTGTTGTTCACACAAGGTCGTTCTCCTTAAAAGGCATGCAAGACTAAATGCATGGGGGGTTCTCGATCTCTCTCGTTAGTGATTGGGAACTTCCCATGGTAAGGTTCGGGACATTTTGTGTGAATGATACCCTAGAATCAGGGGCATTTTATTTTCATTTCTGTTTGAGACGTATCTTTGACAAAGGAGAGGATGTCGAACACATTTATTGCATCATACTTGTGTGAAATTTGGGAAGCATGATATGAGTGCTACTTCGGTCATTACTCCCCAAAGCATTGCATTTATACCTGCACACCTAAAGGTTCACAGATATGGCTTTTGAATTACATAGGCAAAGAGAAGTGAAACCAATGCTTGTCATACTTATGTTTAATGTTGATAGAGCCCATAATGGCTTATTTTACTCCACACATGTGTGTCAAAAAGTGCAATACGGTATCATTAAATGTTTACGGCCAGTGGCAACTAAATGGGGATTTGTTTTCTTAAGGCTGTGGGGTTCCTATGACATTCGTATAGATGGGGTGTAATATTGATGCTTTTTATTTCCTTGGTGCTCATTGAGATATTGTAACTTGTTGCCCATGAACTTTCATGCCAATCTAATGAATGATGACATAGGACTTTGAGCGGTATTCTAGTTTTTCGCACTTGTGAACGAGCAACCACATAGTAAGACATGTGCAATCGAGATAGAATGTTGGTCCAACCTGAGCATTTCTATTTTTGAGCCCTTATCCACTATGTGATGTTGGATCAGGCCATTATTCGCGACATATTATGATTATGCTCTCATTAGGTTACTTGTGTAAAAAGTTTTTCCCTCTTGATTGGTGGCTATTTGCAGGTATGAAGGTTCACATGGGTGTCAAGATAGCCTCTTGTGATCTTCAAAATGTTTACATACAGAGTGTTCTATTTTCAAAGATGTTATGCCGTTGTGACAACTTGATGCTTGTGCTCAATTTCACTATTCATGTGTGAATGCTTTATTGAAGACAAGAAGACAAAAATGCAAAAGTATTCGAGTTCATTTTTAAACAGATTTGAAAGATCAACATTAGGATTGTATTTCAAACCTTATGATTTAGATCACCAAAGGTGGACTCTGCTGCATGTTCACTTTTTATGCAGCTGAAGAGTAATTTTTGGCCATGACCAAGAGACTTGTTTTCTTTTGGAGCTTCTACCTCAAGGACAACTTAATTTGTGGTCTTTTATATGTTGGGGTTGGCATCCAATAAGCTATTACTCTTTTGGATGATGCACTTCGTACACAGAGGGTTCAAGTCTCTTCCCTCTTAGAGATCCACATCCCTCCTGAGTGGTATTATGTTTGTTCACATTTAAGAATAGTCTTTAAGAGGGCATGCACCACATTCTCATATGAACAATAAAGATCTTGAACGATTGTTTTCATATCAAATGTAGGATAGTGCTATCAAATGTAGGATAGTGCTGGGCTGCTCTTCATGAAGAATTCACAGAATCAGCATGCAAATATAGGGGATGCTCCTTGAGAAATAAAATGTATGCTTTACTCCTGTATGATTGCTCCTCGTGGAATTTATTTAAATAGCTCCCTTCAATCGCAGTCGGATATGGTTCAACTTTATAACAGGATCTTGATTTATTGTGTTTCAAAAGCTGGACAAATATGTTTATCCATGAATGGTTATTAGTTCTTGAAAAGAAATTTTGTGCTTTCATTATAGCATCTTGCAGGAGTGACTGTTCTAAAGCTTGAAGTAACTAAAATAAGGAATGGAGAACGACAGATGAGTAGTTACACCTTTCGAGAGCAGCTTGGAGTTTGTTATAGAAAGCTGGAAGTTTGAGGACTAATCAATGATTTCTGACAAATAGAGATAGGGTATGTTGGTATTTTGTTTTTCCAGGAGTTCTCAAAAGGATGGGAGTTTTGCCTGCATCAGGGGTTGTGTCCACATCACTTGCCCATAAGGTTATGATAAGCAATTCATGCAATCCGGAAAGTCATGTCTTGAAGGTTTCTTGAATTATCTTCTCGAAAGTTCTATAAAAAGCAGGTTTTAGGACTTTGACGACAATGCTTACATTGATTGAGTTTGTGTTGACTAACCCTGATATACCCCCGTGTGAACTCACTTAGTTTCTTACATCACTTTTATGGTCATATGCACACATAACACACTAAACGAACAAGAATGTATGATGCATCTGTATGAGTAGTCAACGGTCCACATCTACTACGTGTCATTGCAAGTGGTCACATATGTACAACACATTATATTGCGAGACATTTTGAATCAGCAGGGATTTGCATAGTAAAGGGTTGCTTATGGGCAAGTAGCAAAACAAAAGATGCATCCTGGTCGCTTGTCTGCTTGAAGATTCATTGGCTTCAATCCTTAGGTGACTCCCATGTCTTTGGGATTGCGACTCTCTTTGCTACGTGGAACTTGTTACATACAAGTCCCCAATATAGTCACTCTCCATGAACAAAATAATGGTTACTCTCATGACCCTCCAAGATAGATTGAGATGTCTACTCACTTTTCTGTTTTGCAATTAAAAGTGATTCGTAACTATGACTTGAGGTTTTCCCAGGTTTGGACGTGCAAGATTGGAACTGCTCCCCTGACGAAATGACTGTCCCACACTTTTCAGATGTTCCTCAGACAGTAGTTGATTAATTAGTTCTCCTCTGAAGCCGGCATTCTGTTTTCATAATACAAATAGGACCAACACTCTTCATGATTTCTTCCATTTGGGAAGATGCACATGTGGTTTAACTTCCTGCCATCACCTAAAGGGAATATTAAAGTGCAATGAGGTGCTTTACCTGTGTTTTTGCTCTTCTTTTGCTCTACATTGTAGATTTCAGAAGGTCTTGAGGATATCTTGTTCCTGTAAAACCAAGAAGACACTGTGGATTCAGACCTGTTTTGAACTTAATTAAGCATGAAGTCACAACGGTTTGAGTAATTGTTTTTTGCCAGGAAATTCACTCACTGGTTTCACAATACTCATATGGTTCTCATTTATTCATTCGCTCAGAAATTGCTTGGATTTGTATAGGTCAAGAGGAGAGTAACTATGGCTCCTAATCTACATGGATAACTGTTGATCCATCTTCTGCTAAATACTTGTATGATTAGATTGAGCCTTACATGGTTAACACCAATTTTTTAAGCTGAACATGTGTCCTAGGATTGTGGCCCTCATTTCCACTTCCTCTGTTTTGTAAGGATTGATGTGCACTCGGTTAAAACGTTCAGGTTGTGTCTCTGACAGGAAAAGGAAAACTCATTATGAGAACTTGAAGAGCTAATCTGACTTAATGTCCCCTAAAGTGGAAACTAAATTTGAAGTGAATGTTTACCTCATTTTTAGATGCAGCCTACTTGCTCTTTTGTATGTCATTTCAGGTTTAAAAGTTCAGGTTTTGTATCTCTTTGACAGGCAAAGAAAAGCTCATGAGGACTTGAAGAGTCAGTCCTATAGGACTTGATGTTCCTTG
Organism: Ceratopteris richardii; assembly: GCA_020310875.1. Classification (NCBI taxonomy): domain Eukaryota; kingdom Viridiplantae; phylum Streptophyta; class Polypodiopsida; order Polypodiales; family Pteridaceae; genus Ceratopteris; species Ceratopteris richardii. The sequence goes on along the minus strand of CM035426.1, from coordinate 22,583,275 downwards.
AAGTGGAAACTACCAATTA
>CM035426.1:22570756-22573256 GCA_020310875.1 Ceratopteris richardii | reverse complement strand
ATTTGCATCAACAAAAGCTTCTTAGAGGTAGCTCACATCAAGGGGGAGCTATTCTACTCAAAGTTTCAAGAGCACAAGGTGTCCATCTAAGGAAAGCTTTGGATTGAGGTAACCTCAGAGCCTCATTTTCATTTTACACACATTGGAGCATTAGCCAAGGGCTAGGTCAAGTATCAAAGACTAGATATGGGAGACTTCAACACTCAAATTGAAAAGCTAGACAAAGGGAACTATCAACCATGGAGATTTAGGGTCTTCAACTATCTTATGGGCAATGGCCTTTGGGGGTTGATTAGTGGAAGTGAACCAAGACCTAGGTTGGATGAGAATCCAACCAATGACCAGAGAAGGGACTTTAGGGAATGGAATGAAAGAGACAAGAGGGTTATCTTTATCCTTTCCCAACACATTAGCAATAGCATGATCGGCCATATCCAAGACTTGGATTCAAGCATGAAGGTATGGGAGACACTTGAAAGGCTTTATTCAACAAGCACCAAAGCAAGGAAGATCCAACTCAAGAATGAGCTCAACAACCTTAGGAAGAGCTCAGGGAGTAGCATAAATGACTACATACTTAAGGTCAAGGAGTTATCAGATGCATTGGGATCCATTGGAAGCCACGTAGACGATGACGATCTTGTGGCTTATACTCTCAATGGTTTGAGAGATGATGAGAAGTGGAAACCCTTTACCACTTCAGTATATGTAAGGGATAATCTTCCCGATTTTGAGCAATTGGTTGCTCTCATGGTCACCGAAGAAATGAACATAGGTGGAAGTTCAACTAAAAGCAAGGATGCACAAGTTTTCTATGCAGGTAATCAAAGGGGCAAAGGAAGACGAGGACAAGGAAGGGGCAAAGGAAGGTTTGGAGGAAGGCAAGGCCACTCAAGCAATCAGTACATGACCAAGGCACCTCATCACAAAGAGGGAGAGGAAGAACAAGAGGAAGAGGAGGACGACATCAACAAAACAGGAATCAAGATGGCGAAGGATGTTACATATGTGGCAAGTTTGGCCACTATGCTAGAGATTGCTACCAAGGAGGAAACCAAAGGAGCTATAATCAAGGTTCTTCATACAAAGGCCAAGGTAATTATGCTTCTACAAGTTCAGAAAATGACAATCTCTTGATGATGCACATGAATGGGAATTCAAGAAAAGTAGATAACACTTGGTATATTGATAGTGGATGTAGCAACCATATGAGTTGCAATTCTTCTTGGTTTACTAATCTACATGTTCCCAAAGGTAAAGGACATGTAGAAACAGGTGATGATATAGCCCATGAGATCTCCCATGTTGGAGATGTAGCTTTGGAGGACAAGGAGGAAGGAAGATGTCTCAAGGGTGTCTTGCATGTACCTACCATCACAAAGAACTTGGTGTCTATTGGGCAAATGGTTGAAAGAGGCTATCAAGTAAGGTTCAACAAAGGTGGATGCTTTGTGGAGAACCCTAAGCAAGGTTACAAGGTCATAGCAAGAGGAAAGAAGCAAGGGAGCCTCTTCACTTTGGAGGTAAATTCTCATTCCACTCAACATGTCTACTTCACATATGGAAACAAGAGGATTTCGGAGTTGGACTTGTGGCACAAGAGGATAGGTCACATCAACATACAAAGAATGAAGGAAATGCAATTCAAGAGGCTGGTTGAAGATCTTCCCAACTTCCAAGGACAAGGTCTGAAGCATTTATGTGAATCTTGTCAACTAGGGAAGCAAGCGAGACTTCCATTCAAGAAGAGTGGCTACATAAGCCAACATCCATTGGAGTTGATACATACAGATGTGTGGGGGCCAACCAAAGAGCAATCCATTGGAGGTAACAAGTACTTTGTCACTTTTATAGATGATTGCACAAGGATGGTTTGGGTTTATTTCATCAAAAACAAATCAGATGTGTTTACAATGTTTCAAAGCATTCAAGGCAATGGTAGAAAAGGAAACAGGTACATATATCAAGAAGCTAAGGTCCGATGGAGGGGGAGAATATTTCTCCAATGAGTTTTTTGATTTTTTAATGGATCAAGGCATCAAGAGGCAAGTAACATGTAGGTACACACCCCAACAAAATGGAGTAGCAGAGAGAAAGAATAGATACATTGCCGAGATCGCTAGAGCAATGCTTAATGAGATGAATGTACCTAACATGTTTTGGAGTGATGCAACAAATACCATCGTCTTATGAATAGGGCTCCTACCTCAAGGATCCATGGCTTGACACCATATCAAGCCTATTATGGTAAGAAACCTGATCTTTCCCACTTGAAGATATTTGGATGTACTTGTTATGTACATGTGCCAAGTGAATTGAGGCACAAGCTACAACCAAAGGCAGAAAAGTGTGTGTTTCTAGGATATTCAAATGATCATAAAGGTTACAGGTGCTTCAACCCAAACACAAAGGACTTGGGGATATCAAGGGATGTAGCATTTGATGAGCTACTCCCTTGGTATAAGAAGTATGATTGTATGCAGGACTATGAAGAAGAAAA
>CM035426.1:22558256-22565756 GCA_020310875.1 Ceratopteris richardii | reverse complement strand
ATATATATATATATATATATATATATAGATTGGTTGATTCATTGATTGATTGATATATAGATAATGGATTTGTAAGGCCGCTGGATTGGCATCATGTAATTTATATTTTCCTATACCGCACGTACCGAAAGGTCGTAGCGAAGTGTTGTACCCTTTTTATCAATCAATGAAGAGACATTACGGTGGCTCTCCGGTAGAGAGGAGACGGGATCGCCAGACTGACTGTCTGGGCGATTTGCGACGCTGCGGAGACATTGTAGTGCAGATTTTCGTAATTCTGAGTATTGACACTTTACCTTGTTGAATTACATTAATTTCTGATTAACACAGTAATGTTGATTGGCAATAATAAGTCTATGCAGTGATAATTATTACTCTCTGTGTTACATACTGTGAAAAGCCTAATTGGAATACGAACAGTAATACTGTGTAGAAGAGATTATACTGGATAATAACATACTCCTTGTTTGATAAGTTAACTGGGAAAATAAGATACAGGGCCTCTAAATTATCAGACCCCTACCATCCCCAAGAACCCGAACAGAGATTAAAAGGCAGACTTGACGGTAGTCTGCACTTTTAACACGGGCGTCGTCTGTGGGAAGATGGCCATGGATTGAAGAATAATCTGTAAGGTGGAGCAGTATGTAAGGCAAGCGGTGCAGAGGTGATATATGCCAGTTACTCGGTCCGACGAGTCTTATCTGAAGTATCAGAGAGACCAGCATCCCTGGACAGTACCAAATTTGTTAGGGACACCCCTAGGTGGTAGAAGTGTAGGCCATTTAAGCCCAGTTGTCGAAGGATTGGAGCCAGTTAGCAGTGATTCCGGTACCAAATCGGTAACACATGATGAGATTCCGATAGATTCCGGTGTAATTCCGGTACGTTTTGAAGAAGGTGCAGTAACTTTTGAGTGTACAGGGACACGGTGCGCAGTTGATTCGATACCATCTGGTCAGAATTTGAACCTTTCCGAGGATTAAGTTGTGTTACCCAGAGAGATCGTTGCTGGTGGAAGTATACCCTGTTTCGGTGAAAGTTCGACAAGTTCCGGTGAAAGTTCGGTACCAGTTGGTGGGAATTTACAGTTTTTCGGTGAGAGTGTGATACTCCCTGGTGGATCTTTATTACATACACCGCTGTTCGGGGCAAACTTGCTTACCTTTGATACCAAAGCTGAGGATAGGCTATTTGATTTGGAGATACATAAGAGACTGAACACTATTTTTGAGCCGGAAGGTAAGCAATCTGATAATATAGATTCTGAAGGGCAAGAGACACCCCCTCAAAACTCAGGAAACAACAACAGTACCAATAATAGCACCATGAGTGGCCAACAATAGCAACAACAACAACAACAACAACAGCCACTTCCACTTCGATTGGTTCCAATAGGGATGACTACACAAAGTTCGGTGGATTTCCGAGGGACGATCCTGATGCACATGTGCGCACCTTTGAGATAAGCTATGCAGTGCTTAACCATCCACCCGACCCAGCGTACAAGGCCATCGTATTTCATGCCACCTTAATTAATGAAGCAGCTAGATGGTTGACTGAGTATGATATTAATCATTTTGTTAACTATGATGCTGTGAGGGATGCGTTTTTACAGAGGTTCCGGTTGAAGAAGAATCCTGCCGAAATCTCCGACTATTTGCAGAACAATCGACAGAAGCTGCACCAGACTGTTTAGGAATATGCAACATTGTTTAGAACCCACTTACGACAACTGCCTCCGGCACATGCTAATCTATCGGATGATGTTATAACCCAGTGGTTCATTAACGGGTTGACCCCACAGTTAAGACAAATCATGATCATCTGCTGTGTGGGTGCTATGACACTGGATGCTATTATTGCGATGACCCTACAACTAGAGCATAAAGTTGGAGGATTCACCAAAGACTTGGAGTGGTTGAAAGCCAGTAAGAACGTAATAGATGATCTGGCTAAACAGATGTATTGCACCAAGTGCAAAAATCTGGGGCACACCAGTGCTACATGTGCCCTTAACCAGATGTATTGTGCCATCTGCAACACAACAGGAGACTCAACGGAAAATTACGCGTATAATGCCAAGGTGCAGGGGTGAGCAGCTGTAAATGCCATCATACAGGAACCAGGGCAGCCAGCAGCCCATTACGTGCCACCACAAATGCGAACCAATCAGTCACAAGGATATCGGAATTATAGGGGTCAGCAGAATACCAATTTTAATTCAAATCAATGGCAGGCGGGTACATCAGTGGAAGGTACTTCTCTGCCACCACCTCGATGCCATTTTTGCAGTGAGATTGGCCACATTCGTAGGTTTTGCAAGGATGCCGCAGAGTACGACAAAAGGAAGAAGGAGCGACAAAATCCAATGACCAACATGGTCTATATTTCACCAGTTGAATCACAAGCAGTAGTGGTTCAGACTAGGTCAGGTAAGCAGTTGCAACCCGCCGCTGAGGTGTTCGAGCCTGGTATCCGTGAGCAGCAACGAATGTACACAAAGGCTAGTCAATGGACAGCTAAAGAGCCAACTGTATTTCTTGATCCAATTCCGGTAACACAGGTTCCCCTACCTAAGGCAAGAGCGAATGATCAAACTACTGCCCCAGCAATAGTAGAATCATCATCAGAATCAATGAGAAGTACGATCCAAACAGATCAGGTATGGGATATTCTAGCCAAGGCTTCAATTACACTCCCTTTGGCACAGTTGCTCGCCTTGGTGCCAAGAGTCGGGTAGCAATTTCAACAACAGGTTAGTCCCGGATCTTCCTGTACTCCCGTGACTGCCACAATACAACCGGAAGTTGATTCTACGGTGGATCATTCAATTCCATTGATCACTGTCTAGCATAAAAATCACAAGATTACTCAAGTGTTAATTGATGGCGGTTCGGGTGTGAATATTGCAACTGCAGCCCTCTACAAGCAATTGGGTTGGACCCAAATCGAGCCCATACAATTTTTTGTACGAATGACAGATCAATCCCGAGTCCATCCGGTGGGACTAGTACGGAATATTCCGATTACCTTGCAGGGTACCACGTTCAAAATGACTTTTGTAGTCTTAGAACTACCAGAATCCAACCTCGACTACAATCTGCTTTTTGGTCGGCCATGGTTGAAACAAGCCAAAGTTGTCCAGGATTGGTCAGCGCAGGAGTTGACTTTCAAAGATAATCACCAGAAATATGTAGTTAAATTGGATTCCATCCAGCCTTGCGAGCTTCATGCAAGACCATATGTAGCGGAGCCAGTCCACATGTTGGAAGGCTTATCTGACGATGAGGAAGAGGCGTTTTTGAAGAACAATAAAGATCTGATCTCCGTAGGTACTATCGATCTCCAATCAGTAGCGGACAAGTGGAGTTCGGCAGCGTGTACGGTTGTCCTAGTGACCAGAGATGTAGATGCAGATGATAGTGTTGCTATGGATGGAGCCACCCTACATCAACTTTTACCGTCAGCTGAGGATTTGGTGAAACCTCGACAATTTTATGTCCCGGAAGATCAGTTAGTAACATATAATTTGGGTGATGAGGTTAATCCGCGACCAGTTAAGATTAAGGCAGGATTGTCAGAGACATTTCAAGAGGATTTGATACGACTCCTGCGTGAGTTCTCCGATGTTTTTGCTTGGGACTATCGAGATATGAAAGGTATGGACCCGCGGATCTATCAACATCGGATAGTGCTCAAACCAGAAGCGAAGCCAATCAAACAGTCCAGTTACCGAATGAACCCCAATTATGCAGCACAGGTCAAAGAAGAACTCGATCGGTTACTGAAGGTGGGATTCATCGTACAAATCGAGCATGCTGAATGGATATCTCGAATCGTGATTGTTTCGAAGAAAAATAAACAGCTGCGCATCTGTGTTGATTACCGGAAACTGAATGCTGCTACTATATCGGATCCATTTCCTCTCCCCTTGCTGGACACAATGCTCGACCGGGTGGCGGGGCACAAGATGTATTCATTTTTGGATGGTTACAGTGGTTATAACCAGGTGAGGATGGCAGAACAGGACATACCTAAAATAGCCTTTATCACAAACTAGGATGTTTATGCTTGTACGGTAATGTGGTTTGGGTTAAGGAATGCTCCAAGCACATTTCAACGATGTATGCAAGAAGTCTTTCACCCTATTTGACTACTTTTATGCAAGTATATTTGGACGACTTTTCCTTATTTTGGCAAGACTATGGCGCACCTGTATCATTTACGGTGCTACTTTCAAAAATGCCGCAAATACCAGTTATGCTTGAATCCGACAAAATCTATGTTTGCGATCTCTTGTGGCAAAATCCTCGGCCATATTATCTCTGAGCAAGGCATACAAGTTGATCCGGATAAAGTTGCAACCGTGTTGCAGGCACTAGTCCCTACAACACCGAAAGAAGTTATGCGCTTCCTGGGTCAAATCCGGTCGCATGGTAGACATTTATGGTGGTTAGCTCATTTAGCAACACCACTGAATCGGCTCATGACTAGTCCTCCACGGCAGTACAAATGGACTTCAGAATGCCAAACTGCATTTGATCGTTTAAAAGGATTATTGACGAAGGCCTCAATTTTGCAACCCCCTGATTGGGAACGCCCGTTCCATGTCTTTGTAGATGCATCGGACATAGCCATTGGAAGCATTTTAATGCAGCAAACTAACAAATGGTTTTGGATTGTATATTATGCAAGTCGCTGATTAGCCCCTGCTGAAAGAAATTATTCAGTGACCGAAAGAGAATGTCTCGGGTTGGTGTACTCTGTGAAGAAATTCCGACATTATTTGTTGGGCCGAAAATTCACCTTCCACGTGGATCATGCCCAACTTGTGTATTTGGTCTGACAGCAACATTTAGGTGGTCGCTTGGCTCGATGGGTTTTATTACTACTGGAGTTCGACTATGAAGTTATTCATCGACCCGACAAAGCACATGCCTTGGCGGATTTTCTATCTCGTTTAGATTTCGGTGAAGCTCCGGTGGGAGTTGATGACACTACACTTGCAATTTACGCTACTGAGCCAATTATTGAAGAGTCTACAGAACCTCTTGTGCCCCCTACCTACTACGATATGTTACTCAATTTTCTAACTGATGGTTGTCTTCCTCGCCATACTCCTCCTGCTCAATGGCGGAAGTTTGTAGTTTATAGTTGTAGATTTCGGTTGATTGTAGGTCAATTGTACTACATGGATCATACTGGTGTTTTACTTCGATGTATTCCACCACATGAAGCAGAATCGGTTATTGCTATGGCTCATTCCTTACCCTCGATTGGACATTTCACAGCTGACCTTACTCACCGTAAAATTCTGCAAAGTGGGCTTTGGTGGCCTACCATGTACAAAGATGTGACTCAGTTTGTGCAGCAGTGTGATACCTGTCAACGGTCTGGACAGCCATTACATTGACACCTCTTTCCCCTTCAACCTGTCTTACCTTTGGAACCCTTTGAGAAGTGGGGGCTCGATTTTATTGGACCAATATCACCACCAGCAATCCTTAACAACAATCGATATATACTGACTTGTACGGATTATGCCACCAGGTGGGCGGCAGCTTGGGCTTTATGGTCCGTCACAGCTGTTTAGGTGGCAAAATCATCCCCGTGTTATGGATTACCTCTAGAACTTGTGATCGACCAAGGAACACATTTTGCCAACAATTTAATGCGAGTACTAACTCACACTTTTCAAATTCTGCATAAATTCAGTTTACCATACTATCCGCGTGCTAATGGTTTGGCTGAAAGCACCAACAAGATACTGTTGAATATGCTCCGCAAGTTGATCTTAGAATCTCCAGAACGATGGGACCAGTTATTACCCGCGATTTTGTGGGCTTACCGGACTACCTACAAAGTTGCTACTGGCATGACCCCATTCAAGCTTGCTTATGGATTGGAAGCCATTGCACCGATGGAAGTAGTAGTGCCAAGCCTACGCATGGCCCTAACTCAAAAATTGCTACTCGAAGACTTTTTGCCATTTCGGTTGGAAGCACTCCGAGCCTTGGATGAACATCGCTGGGAAAGTTTGCTGGTTCTTCAAGAAGTTCAGCTTCGGCAAGCCCATACCCATGATCATTTCCTCAAAACTCCTGTGTTTACAGTGGGCCAACTTGTGTTATTTTATAATGCTAAAGCAAATCATTCTGCTGGAAAATTTAAATTACGGTGGTTCGGTCCTTACTGGATTAGTGAGCAAGTGGGACCAGCTACTTTTCGGTTGACTACCTTAACCGGAGTTCCTCTTCCCAAAGTAATTATTGGTTCAAAGCTACGCCCATATCACCAACTGACTGATCACTGCTAACGTTTTCTTCGGTTTTCCGTGTGTCACTTATTTTCTTTTTATTTCCTTGTTCCGACTGAATATAGACCATAAGTCTCCTCATTTTGATATCTAACTATGATTAATCGCCGCCCTGTGTTACTGTGTCTACTCATGCATGCACGCCGTAATTATGAAGGTTATCATTTCAATATCGCGCGATGATTAGGGTTTTCGATCACCTCATGTTGCCTCTGTGTCTACTTAATCTTGTTCCTTTTACTGATAATCGCTATTGTGTTTGTGTGTTTCTGTGTTCTCTGTTTTCTGTGTTCTCTATGTTCTTGTGCTTTCGCGTGCGCGTCATGGAAGCACTAGCCAATGTCGCTACATTCCGTGAAGGACTCACCCCTGAAGTGAGTGAGTTTTTGCGTATCCGTGGTCTTTTGAGCTTCGCTGAATTGCCTTGGCATTCAGTGGAGTGTCAACCATTTTATGCGCAGATTATTTCCGCTATCACTGCCACACCTGCTACGGAGCAGAGTTGGCCTATCCTTTGTTTACCGTCACGAGTCGTGATCACTTTGGCTTCGTTTGCCGATGCCTTCCGACTTCCTCGGGATGGATTGGAGAATGGTCCTCTCCTTCCTATAGCCACCATGACCGCGTTATTCCCACGGCACTCATCTAATGAGTATGCCATTCTGTGTCGACCTGATCCGGAGCGTACCATATTGCAGTTTTTAGTTGCTATACTGAATTTGCAAAAACGTACCTATGGGATCTCACGTCCCTTTTACTCAATGATAGACATGGCTTCTCACGAGCCTATCAATTTTGCATCTTTTTATTTCCGGCGCATTCACCGTGAATGTGTTACGGTTATTAAACAAGTTAATAAGGGTGATCTTCCACGATCACGTCTTCCCCATATCCTCACTTTCCTCTTTCCTGCCATTCAAGTTGTGCAACCCTTGCCAAATGCTCCATTCCTGTTGCATGAAGAGTCTACTTGGATGCTCGAAGATGAGGAAGATGATGATGCAGATCTTTTTCAACTTCTTCGCCAGAAACGCAGCCGTATAAGTCCGTCTGAGAGCCAGGTGCAGGGATCTAACACCGGACATGAAGAAGAGGTCTTCCATGACACCGCCACTTCCATCCATGTTGATTCTTCCGTCCATTCCTCTCCAATCTAGCAGCAGGAACAAAGTGCTTCCACC
>CM035426.1:22388256-22553256 GCA_020310875.1 Ceratopteris richardii | reverse complement strand
CATGAAAACCAATTATATGGTCTAGAGCAAGCACCACATGCTTGGTATGAAAAGATACATGCCTATCTGATTGCACATGGTTTTGAGAACAGTCTAACTGAGAGCACCTTATATGTTAAGCATGCTAATGATGTGCTTCTGATCATTGTTGTGTATGTTGATGACATGTTGCTCACTAGTCCTCATGAGAGGCATATTATTGATTTTAAGGCTAACCTACATGCCTCATTTGAGATGTCTGATTTGGGGAATTTGCATCTTTATTTGGGCATTCAATTTATGCAGGTTCATGGAAGAATAACTTTGTGTCAAACGAAATATATACACACATTATTGCAATGTTTTGGCCTTCAAGACTGTAAACCTATCGGCAGTACTATGGAGACATGTTTACGATTGAGTCTTCATGATGCTGTAGTTGCATTTGATGTTGTCGTCTATTAGCGGGTTGTTAGATGCTTGAGTTATGTATGGATTACTCGGCCATATATATAGTTTGTTGTCTCATAGATGAGCAAATTTATGCATTACCTAGGTGTCAAGCATTGGCAAGCGGTTAAGTCCATCTTTCGCTACTTGAGTGGTACCCGACTACTTGGATTGTTTTATCCCAAGGGGGGATCACTACTTCCAAATTTGCATGCTTCTTTTGACCTTGACTGAGCTAGTTGCTATGACACTCGTGTGTCCACTAGTGGCTTTTGCTTCATTCTTGGTAGCTAGCTCATGTATATCTTGGTTGAGCAAGAAGTAGCCTAATATGGCCACTTCCAGTTGTGAGGCTAAGTATAGGGTAGCTTTCATAGCAATTGTTGAGTGTGTGGCTTAGATGCCCTATGGATGATTTGGGTGTTGGTCTGTCTTGTGCCACCGCCATCTTCACTGATAGTTAGAGCACATTGGCAGTTGCATGCAACCCTATGTTCCATGCTCGCACTAAGCACATTGAGGTGCATTATCATTATGTCAGGAAGAGGTTCTCTGCTGGAGAGATCAGCTTGGCATATGTGCCCATGCAGGAGAACATTGCATACCTTTTCGGAAAGGCTCTGCTTAGGGAGAAGTTTGAAGCTTTCCACAAAGCATGTGGATTGATTCCACATAGCTTGGCACTTCCTTATATATGAGTGCCACCTCCTTGTTCACCAAATCACTCCCAGGGGGATTTGTTGATATATTTAGGTAGTGATGTGTGTGAAGACACTAGGACCATTGGGGCACTTTTTTCCCTCTTTCCAAAGTATTTTCCCTTGGCTTATAGATGCCTCACCCCTATAGTGGAATTCTATCCATAAGACACAAGAGGACTCATAGTTAGTACACTTTCTTCGGATCCTTTGAGGATGCATGAAGACACACACATATGGATATGTAGAGTAACTAAGGAAGAGGAGAGACTTCTAGAAGCTAGAAATAATGGAGTTTCATAGAACACTAGATGGATGCAAGACCTTGCCTATGCACATATGATAACACCTGATGAGGACTTTGAACCCCATGGTAGGAAAAAAAATATTAGCAATAATGGACATAGCAGTGAATGAAGACCAATGGAATGCCCATTGTGATGGGGATGGTTACAACATATCTCCGTTTATGTGTGAATCCTTAGAAGAGGAAGAGGAGGAAGATCTAGAGTCCATCATTATGCTGATATTTCCCAAAAAAATGGCAAATTACTTGTATGTATTACTTGAACATATTTAATGCAGTGACCATCACAGATAGCTATTTACTTCTAATCGTGGAGCATTTATTAGAACATGTAGCGGGTAAGGAAGTATATAGTTTCCTAGATGCATTTTCAGGCTATCATCAAGTAGCAATAGCATGAAGATCAACAAAAGGTGGCTTTGGCTGCCAAATGGGGAATGTATGCCTTTCGAGTGATGCCCTTTGGGTTCACCAATGCCCATAATACCTTCCAATAACTCATGTGTCATGTTTTTAAGGAGTTTTTGTTCAAAATCTAGAATTCTATGTGGATGACTTGTGTGTTAATTCCCACATAAGCAAAATCACAACCCCGCACTAAGATAAATACTTGAAAAATGCAAAAAATACCAAGTGTATTTAAATCCTGAGAAATGCTTATTTATGATGCAACAAGGAAAAATCTTAGGTCATATAGTTTTGAGAAATGGAATATTGATAGATGAATATAAAGTGAGAGCCATTGTAGAGTTTCTATGACCTATGACAATGAAGGAAGTAAAAGCCTTCATGGGCCATTGTGGCTACTATAGAAGATTCATACATTTGTATGCAATCATAAGTAAGCTCCTATACAAACTTTTCAACAATTTTGAATGGGATGAAGAGTGCAATAAATCATTTAGAGAACTCAAACGAGGTTTGTGCTCAACCCCAATCTTAACAACACCTGACTGGAATAAGACTTTCCATGTCCATGGCAATGCTTCTAATTTTTCTATTGGGGTGTGCTAGCACAACCCAGAGAGAAGGGAAATATGGACCTACCCATAACTTATGTGATTAGACAACTAAACACTGTGAAAAGGAATTATGTCACAACCGAGGTTGAAGGATTAGGCATGATCTACATAGTAAAGAAATTCTAGCATTATCTATTAGCCAATAAGTTTAAATTCTTTCTAGACCATCAAGGGTTACTTTACATGGTAAAGAAGCCTTCAAACACAAGGATGTTAGTGAGATGGCTTCTCTTACAAATGGAATATTATTTTAAATTAGTGATGAGAAAAGGAGAAACCCATTTGTGGGCTAATCACCTCTCATGACTTACTTCAAGAGAATCCTTGCAAGGAGTACGAGATGAACTTCTTTGATGCATATCTATTCAACCTAAGAGTAGTTCCAAATTGCACAAAACAACTTGGGCCAATCTTGACCTTTGGACCTAGGTACCCTAAGAACAAAGGAAAGTGAAATGATCACAGATCATAGCACAAAAGTATTATATACTAGCAAAAAGTACCTATAAGTAAGATGATCAAGGAATGATAGCCTGATATGTGGATGAAGAAGAACATTACAGGTGGTTACAAATGGCACATGTGGGTGCCCGAGGACAACATTTCTCTAAACAAAGAACCCTACTAGCATTCAAGCATTTAGGAGTATATTGGCCAACGATGGAGTCTAATGTGCATAAGTTGATTAAGTAGTGTCCAAATTTTCACGAGAAAGGAGATAAGAAAGAGAGCTCACTCACACACTCTCACACTCAAAGAGGAGCACACACAGATTGAGGCAAGGAAAAATGATGTTCTTCTTCTTCTTCTTCTATTACATAAAAGGAATATACAAGAATGACCTAATACAACAATACAACTAGTGCAATATATAAAGAACAATACATAAGGAAAATCCTAAAGGTTGTGAATGAGTGAGCTAGAAAAATCTTCACAAGATAGTGTCAATCACACAACAAAATCATATTCTAAAAAACTAGGTACTACCCTCTCTAGTTTAAGGTTAAAAACAAGCAAATCAGATAGCTTCTATAGCATGGAGATCCCCATAACCAATTCGAGGTTAGTGTACACAAAAATTCTAGAAGGACCATACATGATTCAATTGAAATTCATCCATATACATCGATTAGATGTATATGGATGAATTTTAGAAGGACCATACATGATTCAATTGAAATTCATCCATATACATCGATTAGATGCTCACATCTATGATGATGGTGTTTAAAGATTAGTGGTTCAAATAAAAAACCTGGAAAAATCCTTTGGCATAAATCACTTGATGTTCAAATTTTAGGAGAGATCAATCAGACATTTGTCTACAAAGACCTTCACATGTGTGCGTGGGACAAGGGCTAAGGTTAGCCAAGATCCCTAGCTCACGCAATATCCTAAGGTACCAAAAGTGTAATGGGAATGAGTGTGCAGTATGTCCACATTTCCACATTAGAGCATTCTAGATAATTGCTATTTTGGATGCAAGAGGATAAAATGGATGGGAAGTGAGTAAAAACACAACAACTAGTCTCTAGTCTTCAAGTCTTCTTTAGAGAGAGATTTAAGGAATAGATTCCTACATTTGGTATCAAAGCAACCTAAATATCATTTTTGTTGGAAGTTTTTACCTGTATAACTACCGTCGATCGTCTTCTTTGGTGGAGGTTGTTGGAAATTAGAATGTTACACGGAGCAATGAGTCCACACACATGAGATCTTAGATTATTTTTGTTTTGCTTAGTTGAAATGGTCACGTATTTTCTAGATTTACAAACCTCTTATAACTTTAAGCATAGAGAATATATCCACAATAGGCATACATCCATGACATCTATCAAAAAAACATGCATATATTCACACCTCATTGTTCGTACATGTATCTCAAATTTCATTCACTTGCATTCTTTGCACCATTAGATATTAATGGTTCAAATTTCCTTCATTATCATAAATCACTTTCTACAAAGCATATATTCATAACTTGTGCTCCTTTAGCATAACTAATAGACCATATATGTTTTCTTACATTCAATGAAAGTCATATATAAAGTTCAGCCAACAGTTCATATATTCTTAGCATATACAAATCTTTGCACACTCAGCTATCAAGTACAGGTCATGTATAAGATAACTTCATGCATTAAATCCATGGATTTCCACCTACATATGCAATCGAGTCTCCTTTATATAGTTGGTTGCTATATTATTTCTCTCACAGTCCAAGTTCTTATGTGCATTTAGTTCCAAGATGCCTACATTCATGAACGCTTAATCTTCTTGCACACTTTTATCATAAAGTGTACTCATAACTGCCATCCAATTGTTGGAATACATGGATCATCACATCAAGAAGATCGATCTTGAATGTCATATAAGTTGTTTGCTTACTTCCAATAAGAGACAAAGTGTTGAAGTGCAATATTACCATAGAAATAGTCGAGGTGTTGCTAAATATATTTGATCATTTGATTCTTGGATCCTTTATTTTCTTGTATGCATCTCTAGCCCCTATGATAATCATCCTTCGCACAACTTTTATTTGTAGCACTATAGCAACTCACAAAAAACAATACTCAACATGTTTGTGTGTAGACATTGCCAAATGACTAGTCCTTGCAATACTAGAGCTTTCACATAACAGTGTACAGGTTGTAGATTAACTCTCAAGAGTTACCAAGCCTTCAAATAATCACAAACTTGCTTTCTCAACAATCTATAGAGATATCACACACACACACACATGTTGTCATGTTAAGTGCTGAGCATCACACAACTATTATAAGATGGCACACAAATAGCTCTAGATAAATTAACATTCACGGAGTTAATCTTTTTTATATCCTAGCTCATATGACTATGCTTTTCCTTCCTTGTATCATATTCATATAAAGAATACACACATAGAAAAGAGAACACTATCAGTTCATCACAACAAAAAAGAGCTTTTGCGTAGCAGTACATACATACGAAATTCCAGCCATATAATAGAAAGAACAACGTTGTACAAGGACATCTACAGATGGTGGTGAGGTGCCACACTAAGCACGATTCTTCAGCCTGATTATATAGAATGCGGAGCACAATAGTGGCACCCAAATTACTTGTGCAAACCTTCCTTAGACTCATGGTAGAACTTTACCTCAATTTGTTCAATCAATTAATCACATGATTCAAGGCACCTAATACATACATAACTTTTTTTTTGGACTTACATTAGCTTTCATAAAGGTAAAAAACTTAAGAGATGATTCCTATATAGATAATGTCAAAGCAACCTAAGAGATAATTTCTATGAAAGATAAGAGGAAACCTTTGCGAGAGAACATGCTCACTGAAAATCAAGCTAAATCCTGCAAATTTCTCAATATATGTTTATCTGAGAATGGTTGAAGGCAAGAGGTTTTAGAGAAGCATAAGTAAAAGGAGGATTGGGAGCTCCCTCGAAAGCTTATAAAGCTCCCATGGAGTCCTATTGTGCATGTCAACAACGTTGTAAAACACAACACCATGGTTCTACACATGCAAGCTTATAAAGTCTTCTTCAAAGATATATTTAAGGAATAGATTCCTACGATGAGAGAGAGAGAGAGAGAGAGGAAATAGGAAACATGGAGATAATAGAGATTTACCCTTACCTAGAAGAAGACAAAATTCTAGAATGTTGAGACCTTCCTAGGCAGTAAAGGCTATGAAAAACTACTTTTCCTTACAATCATATGGTTGATTTCAAGTACGTTTTGAGCATCAAAAAGGTGGAAGACTTGTTTAATCAATTTTGCCTTTGTATTAACCTTGAAAGGCACCACCTTTGCATGGTTTCAACCATTAAAGTGATGCCAGGTTTGATGCAAATGATGCCAGGTTTGGGGCATTTGCATCATTATTTGGGCATTTTGTTTATGCAAGTTGACAGAGGAATATACCTTTGTGGAAAACAAATATATTGACACATTATTGCAACATTTTGGACTTGAAGATTGCAAACCTATTGCCATTCCCATGGGAATAGGTTAACAATTGAACCTTCATGATGTTGGAGATGCATTTGATGTTGTTCTCTATCACCAGGCTATTGGATGCTTTATTTACTTATGCTTAACTCCTCCTGATATTCAGTTTGTTGTCTCTCAGATGAATAGTTTTATGCATTGCCCATGACTTGAGCATTGATAGGAGGTTAAGCGCATCTTTCACTACTTGAGTGGTACTCGACTACTTGGATTGTTTTCTCCCAAGGAGGTATCATTACTCCCATATTTAGATGGTTTATTTTTATAGCAAGAAGCAACCTATTGTGGCCACTTCTAGTTGTGAGGCTGAGTATAGGGAAGCTTTGTGTGTGTGTGTGTGGCTCATATGCCTTTTGCCTGATTTAGGTTTTTGTTAGTCTTTTGCCACCACCATTTTTACTAATAGTCAGAGTACATTGGCAGTTGCAAGGAGCCTTGTGTTCCATGCTCGGACAAAGCACATTGAGGTTCACTATCATTATGTCAAGGAGAGGTTCTTTGCTAGAGAGATCAATTTGATTTATGTGCCTAGACAGGATAATGTTGTAGACCTTTTCACAAAGGCTCTATGTAGGGATAAGTTTAAAGCTTTTTGAAAAGCTTTTGATCTCTTTCCACATAGTTTGGGATTTCCTTATACATAAGTGCTAGCTCCTGTTTCACCACATCACTCCCAGGTAGGATTTGTTGATATATTTTGGGAGTGATGAGTATAAGCACACATAGGACCATCGAGACACTTTTCTCCCTTATAAGGAGGTTTTTTGCCCAAGATGGCACGCATATATGCTTATAATCCTAACGGGTCACATATCTTTTGTACATTCACTTGGTAATACATTCTGCATTGTGTTGTGCTCCAAGCTCCTTCTTCTTCCTTGCACTATTTCTATGATTTCCCAAACCTCAAACTCCAACATGAATGAAATATCAAAATCCCATTACTCTTCTTCAATTCTAAGATGACAACATGGATTGGAAAATTGAACCTACAATGGACTAGTCCTTTCGTGGTCACTCCAAAGTGGGCCGCGTTCAAGCTCACTACTATGACTAGAGAAGTGTTAATGACTGCAATGAATTAGCCCAAGCTCAAAACTTACCGGATCTAGTATTAGGAGGGGAGTTCTTGAAAAACAAAAGTGTATATAGATGTATATATTCATGCGAAAATGAAAAAAAAAAAAAGATATTGGAAAAGCTATAAAAAAGTATGAATATTGTTTAATTAAATTGAGCATAAAATTGTGCATTCAAAGCTCATATGAAAGGTGGTGATTCTTCATGTGTAGTGACGACAAGAAATGGGAGGTGGCACTCATTCTAGCTCCACCTTAGAGGTAATGATGGGAAAATCATGTGCAATTCAAGGCATGGAATGCAAACTCCATGTGTGATATGAAACACATGCAATAAATTGAAGTGAGATACTTCAGAAATTTTCAAAGGAGATGGTCAATTTTTTGTGTGGATGTGAGTGCAACAGTGCATGCAACAAACTGTTGAGCATGAATTTCAAGCGAGCCACTGTGTGCACACAATGTTTCCCTTGTATAGAGCTGAGATGTTACTTGTCGCTGTTAGACGATGGTGGCAAGCAATGTGTTGAGTCCCATCAGCCTTTTTGGCATGCATAAGGTGCACCTAACTAATCGGTTATCATGAGTGCACATAGAGTGGCTAGAAGGTTGCAAACTATTGGATTATGTAATTCTTAAGTGGTAGGATTTTCAGCAAAAAGAAAGAGTTTATATATTGAGCTTCCATAGTATTTCACGACAACTACAATTGACCCACAAAGGAGTGATGGCGGAAGTCATTATCTCACTACAAGAGATGGAAAAAGTGTTCAAAAGGCCATGTTCTGAGGAGAACTATGCCCAATTGCCAATTACACTAGCAAAATTCAGATGACCAAAGCGTGCATGCCAAAGCTTTGCATCTGACGTAGCCTGAGAATCATTTACAGCACATGCCAAATCATTTTCATATCTTTCATAGTCTATGAGCTTATATAGCCCACGACATAAAATGCTAGAAGCAATAATAACATCGCCATTTGATAGATCATGAACTGTACATCTGTCATCAACAAATTTCACAACCAAGCCAATCTTGGCTAATGCACAAACTGATAAGAGATTCTTCTTGATCTCTGGCACAAATAAAGCATGTGACAAAGTATAAGAACAACCATCAGCAATAGTCAAAATGATCTTACCAACTCCCATAACAGGATAAGAGGAGTTGTTGGCACATGTAACAGTATTCCCTCTAGGGGTAGGCTCGAGTGAAGAGAAGAAACTGCACTGCGAGGTAATATGTTTGGTCGCCTCACTGTCAAAGTACCAAACATCTGAGTCTACTGCAGACATGCAATGATCATGAGAAGATGGGTCAAAACTGCAGACAGTAGTAAACGCCCATTCTTCTTCCTGCACAAGATTTGCAGACTCTGTTTTTGGTCTAGAGGCCTCTACAACAACCATTCCAACCTCTTTCTTCTTTGCCTCTTTAGCAGCCAGTTTTGGACAGTTCTTTATGATATGATCATTCCCAGAACATTGCAGACCTTTTCACGAAGGCTCTGCCTAGGGAGAAGTTTGAAGCTTTCCGCAAAGCTTTGGGCTTACTTCCTTTTGTGGAGTGATTTCCACATAGCTTAGCACTTCCTTATACATGAGTGCCAGCTACTTGTTCACCGCATCACTCCCAAGGGGGATTTGTTGATATATTTAGGTAGTGATGTGTGTGAACACTCTAGGATCACCGAGGCACTTTTTTCCCTCTTTAGGAGGTTTTTTTCCCCGACTTGTATATACACCTATTGCCCTAATGGGCTACTTATCTTTGTACATTCTCTAGTAATACATTCAGTATTGTGTGTTGTGCTCCAAGCTTCTTCTTCTTCCTTGTGATGTTCACGTGCTTCCGCAGACGTCTAACTCCAACAACATGATTTACATTGGTGATAAGCTTGTAAGTTGGTGTTCAAAGAAACAACATACAGTAGCATTATAATCAACTGAAGCTGAGTACAAAGGACTTGTGGAAGCAGCTAATGAGGTTATATGGATGTAGACATTGATCAAAAGCTTGGGCATTGATCAAGGTATACCTACAATACATGGAGATAATATGAGTTCACTTTATCTTGCAGCAAATCCAATCTTTCATGCAAGAACAAAACATATAGAGATACATTATCATTTCTTGAGAAAAAAGGTAATAGAGAAAGAAATTGAAGTGGAGTACATTTCTACAAAAGATCAGATAGCAGACATAATGACAAAGAGCTTGGATGGTGTGAAGTCCAGCAGATTCAAAAGCATGGCAGGAGTAAAAGAAAAGAAGATGATATGAAGAAACAGAGAATGTCAATTAGTGATTGAGGGGGAGCTGTTGGAAAAACACTCACTAATTTGGACATATATTTGAAGGTCAAAGCTTTAGAAGAAAATCACATGCCTATGCGAAGGGACAAATTCACAAGTGTATTATATTTGTAAAGTTAGTTCACTTTAGTTCTAGAAGTTTTTTAAAAACACGACAATGAGAAAATCTATATAAGCTAGTTTGTATCAAGTGACGCGATGAGAGAAGAAGTGAAAGAGAATGAGAGAATGTCAGTAGGAGTTCATTTTATATGACTGAGTATAGTCGGCTTCTCTGAGTGAGAAAGCACTTGTAAGCTTTTGAGTTTTTCATAGCTATGATAAGAACTAGTTAAAGTTATGTGTATAAGTCTTCTTCTTCTTCCATCTCCAGAGTTTGTTTTGTGTGAAATGATTTCAAAAGTTGAAGTTTTCCAAGCAAGTCGATGCCTGGCATTGAGTTTGTGCTGATAAGTCTATGTTTTATTCTTTGAGTTTTATGTACTGCTAAATCTCTTTGAAAATATGAAGTTTGTGGAGCAACTCGATGGCTGACATCAAGTTTCAGCATAAAGTCAATGCCTAGCATCGACTTCCCACATAAAAGTGGTTTTCTTCACACTTGTGGTTTACATGCCTATTTCAGGAACAAAAAGTGGTTGAAAAAAAGCACAAAGTTGATGCCTGGCATCGATTTTTGGTTGCAAGTCGATGCTAAGCATCGAATTTTCATTTTTAGACACTCAGATTTACTAAAACAAGCAAAATTTCCACTTTTGGAAGTCATATAGGGTCATCTTGTGAAGGCTATATCTTGAGTTCTGGAGATCCGTTTCTTGCAAATAATAGCTTGTTGGAAAGATCTACTCTTCAGATTTCATGCACCCAAATATTGTGGAGAAATAGTATTTGTGCTAAGAGAAATTAGCAAAATACTGAAGGTATGTCATTTCAATGACTGGGAAAAATCCGAAGAAGTAAAGTTCTTGGTTTTGGCTATCATTTCTCAAAGTTTTGAGTGGCAATGAGTTAATTGTGACCATAGAGGTTTTCTATTGTCACATTAATTCATTTCTTGTGATGTTTCACACATCAACATATAGAAATTTGATATGGTGTGCCCTCTACCCAAACTTGAGGCACATTGTAAACATGTCTATGAAGGTTATATTTTGGGCAAAGCATAGCATTCTTCCTTCCCTAAAGATGGTTCAATTATAGTTGCTCATTATTGCAGCTTGTTCATAGTGATGTCTATGGTCTTATGCAAACACCTTCTTTTGGGAACTACCTTTACTTGGTGACTTTTATAGATGATTTTTCCAAGCATGCATGGGTCTATCCATTGAAACAAAATTCCGAAGTGTTCATGTTCTTTAAAATGTTTTTGGTTATGGCTCAAAATTGGTCAGCATGTAAATTAGGCACCCTCCATTCTGATTGAAGGGGGGAATACATGTCCTCTGATTTTAATGCATTTATGATTGAGATGGGGATAAAACATTGGTGTATAATGCCATATACACCTCAATAAAATGGAGTTGCAAAAAGAAACAAGAGGTCTCTCATGGAGATGGCAAGGTGTATGGTCAAAAGTCAAGCTTTACCACACAGCTTCTGGCTTGAGTCTATTATGTGTGCAACATATGTACTTAACAGGTGTCCCACCAAAGCACTACAATCTATCACTCCATATGAGGCTTCACATGGTTCGAAGCCATCTATTTCCCATCTACATGTCTTTCATTGTCTGGCATATGCATTAGTGCATGAACAACAACAAAAGAAAGTGGATGATAAAGTAGTGAAATGTATTTTCATTGGGTACAGTTTTGAAGCTATCGTTTGTATCATCCACAGACTAAACACATTTTGGTTAGCTATGATGTTGTTTATGTGGAATATGTAGTTCAATCTTTACTTTCATGTACTAAAGAGAGATTAGTTAGCTCCAAAGATGTATATGGCACTCTACTACCTCGTTTTAGAGGTGTATAGTCAAGTACTAGTCAAATGAGGAAATTTATCAACCTTTATAGGTTCAATATGATGATGAGATCATTCTATTTCTTATGCAAATTTACATGATGCACTTGTTGATGAGAGGGTTGATCTAGAGGAGGTAAAAACTATGCCCAAAGGGATGGTACAAACTTTGCGAGATAGCAAATTAGATGCACCTCTATCATATCATACTCGTTCAAAATCTCATAGTGCTTTTGCATCAGATTGCTATGCAATGGTTGGCTCTAGTCATTATGATGAGAATGAGCCTATTTCTTTTGATGAAGCACAAAAGAGGCATTGATTTTGATGAGACCTTTGCATCCACATGCCAAATGACCACCATTCATAACATCTTTGCACTTGTAGCACATCATGGTTGAAATGTACATTAAGATTAAAACTACATTTCCAAATGGTGACTCACATGAAGAGGTGTATGTATTTCAGCCCCATGGTTTTGTGCAAAAAGGGTATGAAAAAAGTGTACAGGTTGCATGCTTGGTATGAAAAGATACATCCTACTTGATTGCACATGGTTTTGAGAACCATCCAACCTAGAGCACCTTATATGTTAAGCATGCAGATGATGTACTGATCATTGTTGTGTATGTTGATGACATGTTGCTCATTGGTCCTCATGAGAAGCATATTGTTGAAGTTAAGGATGATTTTTATGCCTCTTTTGAGATGTCAATTTTGGTGTGATTGCACCATTATTTGTGCATTTAGTTTATGCAAGTTAATGGGGGAATAGCTTTGTGTCAAAAAACAATATTGACGCATTATTGCCATGTTTTGGTGTTGAAGATTGCAAACCTATTGCCATTCCTATGGAAACATCTTTATGGTTGTGTCTTTATGATGTTGGAGATGCATTTGATGTTGTTCTCTATTAGCACGCTATTGGATGCTTGATTTACTTATGCAAAACTTTGCCTGATATTTCGTTTGTTCTCTCTCATATGAGCAAGTTTATGTATTTCCAAAGTGTGAAGCATTGGCAGGTGGTTAAGAACATCTTTCAAACTAGGCTGGTTGCTTTAACACTCATGTATCCACTAGCGGTTTTTGCTTCATGATTGGTAGCTCATGCATATCTTGGTTGAGCAAGAGGTAGCTTATCATGGAAACTTCTATTTTTGAGGCTGAGTATATGGTAGCTTTCACAATAGCTATTAAGTGTGTGTAGCGTAAACACCTTTTGGTTTATTTGGGCATTGTTCAATCTTTTGCCACTAGCATCTTCACTCATAGTGAGAGTGCATTGATAGTTGTGAAGGACCTTGTGTTCCATTCTCGCACAAATCACATTGAGGTGCATTATCATTATGTCAGAGGGATGTTCCTTTTTGGAGGAATTAGTTTGGCATATGTGCCCACACATGATTGTTGGAGAATTCCTTGAATTAGTTTGGCATATGTACCCACACATGATTGTTGGAGAATTCCTCTCCTATGCACAATGAAAAGTGTAGAAGACCTTCTCAGGATCAAGACTTTTACCTATAGCTGAACCTTAGAGACAATTGGTATCAATTGAAGAAGAAAATGAACCTGAGCCTTTGTTCACTCAAACTAGACACTAATAGCTTTCAAATGAGCTATCAAACACTCAATTTGGAGTAGTTTTGTTTTGGAAACTCTTTGCTTCAAAGCAGGTTGCATGTCCACTCAGTTAGGCTAAAAACTAGGCTTTACTAAAAACTTAATAACTCATAGGCTATAAATGATTTCAAAAAAAAATTTAGATAGAGCAATTATACAAGATAATCTTTCCAAAGAATACATACATTGAGAGATATGACTCTCGCAATCAGGCTACCTAGAAATGGTGAGCGACTGGACATAGTCTATGAGATTGTAGAAAACAAAATGACTGAAACCAAATGAACTACGTACAAGGGCACTTCAATGCCTTCTTGCTCTGTACTTGAGTGACCTCCCTTGCCTCTTTTGTAGCCAAGTGACCACGAGCTCTTATGATGACTTCGTGAGCTCTTCTCCATAACTCCTCCACAACTTTGAGCAGCCACTCTTCACGTTCGTTTCAGTTTTTGGATTGATTCTCTTTTGGCATCCACTACTTGCTAAAGTAAATGCTTCCCTTTTTCATTTTTGTATTTTCCTTGTATTAGAAGAAAATACTTTTTGCAAAATATATACGACCTTGCTTCTTTATTTTTTAACACTCCCCCTCAAGCTCACATGTGAGCTTGCACCTCAGCCATATCCTGCAAATTGATGTCATCCTTTAACCTTTTTAGTTTAGAAGCATCTAAGGACTTTGTAAACATTTCTACAACTTGGGCATTAGTTCTAATGAATGTTATATCCACATCCTTTCTGAAAACTTTTTCTCAAACATAATGATAATGCACTTCTATGTGCTTACTTCGTGCATGTGACATTGGATTGTTTGTCAAGTGAATGCTTGTTCTTGAGTTGCATCTTTCGAGACCTTGTTGAGGTAGCATAAACCTTCTCCAATGCTTCCCAAACTTTGTTGGATGTCTCTAGGCTTTGCACATGACCAATCATAGTGTTAGACATAATTTGTGAAATGAGGAACATCACCCTTCGATTCCTCTCTTCCGAATCTGCAAATTGTCTCCTTTGTGTTGGAGTGATGTTGGGATCTTGAAGGTCACCTATTTGTGGATCATCTCCAGTAACTAGACTCCATAAACCCTCACCTTTAAGGTAATTTGTCATTCTATACCTCCAAGATTGAAAATTATCTTTATCTACCTTCTCAACTTGCTGTCCCAGATCAACCATTGAAAACTCCCAAGTTTGAAGTTTACCTCAAATATGTTGTGGTGCTCTTTCTTGAGTTTATGAAGCTCCCCCTTGATTTGTAGCTTCTCCTTTGCTTTACTTCAGTTCCAATGCTTTGCCTCTTCATGCTCCAATGCTCTATTGTTGAGCTCTGATACCAACTATTGGAGAATTCCTCTCCTATGCACAGTGAAAAGTGTAGAAGACCTTCTCAGGATCAAGACTTTTTACCTATAGCTCAATGTTAGAATGACAACTAGTATCAATTTAAGAACACAATGAACTTGAGGCTTTGGTCACTCAAACTAGACACTAATAGCTTTCAAATGAGCTATCAAACACTCAATTTGAAGTAGTTTTGTTTTGGCAACTCTTTGCCTCAAAACAAGTTGTCTGTCCACTCAGTTAGGCTGAAAATGGGGCTTCACTAAAAACTTAATAACTCATAGAGTATATAAATGATTTGAAAAAACTGTTTTAGATAGAGTAATTACACAAGATAAGATTTCCAATGAATATTTAAACTCTAAAAATGGATACACACATTGAGAGATATGACTCTCGCAAGCAACTTTCCTAGAAATGGTGAGTGGCTGGACATAGTCTATGAGACTGTAGAAAATGAAATGACTGAAACCAAATGAACTACCTACAAGGGGACTTCAGCGCATTCTTACTTTGTACTTGACTGTCCTGCCCTGCCTCTTTTGTAGCCAAGTGACCACAAGCTCTCATGATGACTTCCTGAGCTCTTCTTCATAACTCCTCCACAACTTTGAGCAGCCACTCTTCACGTTCGTTTCAGTTTTTGGATTGATTCTCTTTTGGCATCCACTACTTGCTAAAGTAAATGCTTCCATTTTTCATTTTTGTATTTTCCTTCTATTTGAAGAAAATCCTTTTTGCAAAATAAATATGACCTTGCTTCTTTCTTTTTCAACAACGATGACATTATAGACCTTTTCACAAAGGCTGTTCCTAGGGAGATGTTTGAGGCTTTCCACAAAACTTTGGGCTTACTTCCTTTTGCAGATTGATCTCTCTACATAGCTTGGAAATTCCTTATACATGAGTGTCAACTTCTTATTCACCGCATCACTCTTACGGGGTATTTGTTGATATATTTCAGTAGTGATGTGTATGAACACACCTAGGATGATTGAGGCACCTTTTCCCCTCTTTAGAAGGTTTTTTCCCATGGCTTGTATATATGCCTATAACCCTAATGGGTCACTTATCGTTGTACATTCACTTGGTAACTTATTCATCTTTGTGTTGTGCTCCAAGCTTCTTCTTCTTCCTTGTTTTGTTTGTGTGCTTGCACAGACCTTGAACTCCAACACATTGCACTAATGATGCACCCCGCTCCTAGGGGTCCAAATGGTTTGTATCACATGGATACATACAAGAAGGTTGGCTCGAATGCCTTGGTTGCTCATACTTATTCCATGGCTGAAATGGAGCTTCGGCATGCTCGTTTTGGTCACTTGAACTTCAATAGTTTGCTTTACTTGCAAAACAAGGACATGGTTATTGGTTTGCCTACACTTGATTCCAATGAAAAGCATGCATGTGAAGGTTGCATTCTTGGAAAAATGCATCGTGCTTCTTTTCCAAAAGATATTCATACACACACTACAAGAAAATTGCAGCTTGTTCATAGTGATGTGTATGGTCCCGTCAAGACTCCATCTTTTGGGAAGCATGTATATTTTGTTACCTTCATTGATGATGCTACTCGCCATACATGGGTGTATCCTATGAAAGCAAAGAAATGAGGTATTTTCTTGCTTCAAAGCATTTTTAGCTATGGTTGAAAATTTTTCTTCACAAAATCTTTTGACTCTAGGAACAGATCGTGGTGGTGAATACATGTCACATGAGTTTAGTGCTTTTCTTCGTGAAAGAGGTATTTCACACCAATGTACGATGCCATATACACCTCAGCAAAATGGTGTTGTTGAGCGTAAAAATAGAACTCTACCTAAAATGGCATGATGTATGGTTAAAGGAAAGCATCTTCCTGATAAGTTTTGGATGGAAGCAGTCATGTGTGCAAACGATGTGTTGAATCGCTGCCCTACAAAAGCATTGAGAGTCATCACTCCCTATGAGGCTTGGAATGGTCATAAGCCTATGGTTAGTCATATGCGTGTGTTTGGTTGTTTGGCATATGCTCTTGTGTCATCACAACAACGTCACAAACTTGATAACAAGGCAAAGAAATGTATATTTGTTGGTTATAGTGCTAAAAGTAAGAGATATCGGTTGTACCATCCATTGACGAACACAATTATTGTGAGTCGAGATGTGGTATTTCCTGAAAATTTTGTTTTTCCTCTACTTGAATGCAAAAAACAGCCGACAGTTAGCTCACAAGATGTGTTTGATACACTCATGCCTTTGTTCCAAAACGGTGTGCTTGACTATGGCCATGTAGACCAGCCAATTGAGGCTCAAAGGGCTAAAAAATTCCAACCAAATGGGGCTGAAAATGCAGAGAATTTCCAGCCAAACATGGCTGAAAAATTTTAGCCAAAAATTATCAAAACTGCTAGAAATTTCTAGCCATCTATGGCTGAACATTTGCATCAAAATATGGCTGACAATGAGCGTGAAATTCAGCCCACGCATGATATAGATGTTGAAGATGTATTACATAATGAACGCATGTTTATCAAGAGTGCATAATCTATGCCAAAGTGGCTGAAACAAACTTTGCAGGACAGCAAATTGAGTGCACCTTTACTTGGTAGAACAAGATCAAGCTCTCACCATGCATCAAGTAATTTTGTGGATTATTCTCTTATTTCTACAGCATGTAATGAAGAGCCACTTTCTTTTGAAGATGCATGTGAGGATCCACAATGGATGAGTGCTATGCAATCAGAAATGGATTCCATACATAGGAATGGTACTTGGGAGTTATGTGAATTGCCAAAAGGAAAGAATGCCATTGGTACAAAGTGGTTTATAAGATTAAGAGAAAATCTGATAGTAGCATTGATGGCTACAAAGCTAGATTGGTTGCCAAAGGATATGCGCAACAATATGGCATTAATTATGAGGAAACTTTTGCACCTACTTCATGCATGACTATCATTCATACCGTGGTTGCATTGGCTGCCCATCGAGGTTGGAAAGTGCATCAGTTGGACATAAAAACAGCCTTCTTGAATGGTGATTTGCAAGAAGAGGTTTATCTGAAGCAACTTCCTGGATTTGCTATGAAAGGGAAAGAGCATATGGTTTGTTGCTTGCATAAAGCCTTGTATGGTGTCAAGCAAGCTCCACGTGCATGGTATGACAAAATCCATAAGCACTTGATTGCTCTTGGCTTCACATGTAGTCCGATTGAAAGCACACTCTATGTACGCAAAAATGGGGCTGATCTTATAGTGCTTGTTCTTTATGTCGATGACATACTCTTGACTGGGTCATGTGATGCAAAACTTGACATTCTTATGGCTGATTTGCAGCATACTTTTGATGTCACTTATCTTGGTCTTTTGAGCTACTATCTTGGCATCCAGTTTGTATCCGTTGAGGGGGGAATTGTTATGCATCAAGCAAAGTATGCTAAAAAACTACTTCAGTGTTTTGACTTTGAGGATTGCAAGCTAGTTTCCACACCAGTTGAGACAGGATTCAGGTTCTCAGTGGAGGATTCCAGTGATGCATTTGACACTCCTCTTTATCAGCAAGTTGTGGGATGTCTTATATATGCATGCAACACAAGGCCAGATATACAGTATGCAGTTTCCTAGTTGAGTCGATTCATGCATAGACCTGGCACTAAGCATTGGCAAGCAGTGAAACGTGTGTTTAGATATCTCCAAGGCACTTTGAGCTTAGGTCTCTTTTATGGCAGAGATATTCAGCCATGCTTGCATGCTAGTTGTTATGGTACTTGCATGTCCACTAGTGGTAATTGCTTTTTCCTTGGAGACTCATGCATATCTTGGTTGAGTAAGAAGCAAACTCCAGTGGCGACATCGAGTTGTGAAGTTGAGTACAGGGTAGTTTTCACAGCTACAATGGAGTGTATATGGTTGAGACGCCTATTGATGGATCTTTGCATGGAGATTGATGTTGCTACGCATATTCTCACTGATAGTCAGAGTGCTTTGGTTGTTGCACGAAACCCAGTGTTTCATGCACGGACCAAACATATTGAGGTGCATTATCACTATGTGAGAGAGTGCCTTCATGCAGGAGATATTGATTTGGTATATGTGCCTACACAAGATAATGTGGCAGACA
Organism: Ceratopteris richardii; assembly: GCA_020310875.1. Taxonomy (NCBI): domain Eukaryota; kingdom Viridiplantae; phylum Streptophyta; class Polypodiopsida; order Polypodiales; family Pteridaceae; genus Ceratopteris; species Ceratopteris richardii. Next base: position 22,534,368 of record CM035426.1, on the reverse strand, counting down.
TATTCACCAAAGCTCTTCCACGGGAAAAGTTTGAAGCTTTTCGCAAAGCTTTAGGCTTGTTACCTTGTGGAGGCTTGTTACCTTGTGGGAGCTGATCTGTCACTCCTTGTATGTGTTCACATCATGCGCTCCAGGGGGGTTTGTTACACTTATGTGTTTCTCGAGTAGCTTTGATGTGAACCTTTTCCCTATACATGGGCACTTTTTACTCTAGTGCCGGTTAGAGGTTTTTTCCCCATGTTACCACATACTTGATACTCTCATATGTGGTGGTACTTTGTAATTAGGGATATTATTCAGCTCTTACTTCAGTTTAGTTCATCATCAATAGAGAGAGCTATTCTAGCCATCGTCTCCTCCGTGTGTCTTGTTGCGTTTGTGCTCATTGTGTGTGCTTCTTGTGTGTCTCTCGCACTTCTACACACACCCAACAGATCTCCTATCATCAATCTCTTGGTTTTATTGATCTGGCATTTTGTGCATTTAAGCACACACTCTAGGATTTCCTTATCAAGTCCAAGCTAGTAAAATTACCTCTTAACAAGAACATGTCTTTTTAACTCATCCCATTAACCTATAAGAGCTTTAGATCTTCTTAGGTTTGTCAGGTTTCATCTAGGAGACAAATAAAAACAATCTATGGAAAAGTTGAAGGCAACAATCACTATAGTTCCACTTTTACATATAGTGGATCCCAATAAACTCTTTGTAGTTGAGATTGATGTGAGTGATTTTGCTATAGGATCAATTCTAGTTTAGGATAGTCAACTAGTAGCTCTTGAGAGCAGAAAGCTAGAATCGGCTCCCAAGAATTACTTTGTCTATGTGAAGGACTTATATGCAATTGTCCATGCTTTGAAGAAGTGGCATCATTACTTATACGATGCTGAGGCTACAAAATTGTTTGATTAAGAAAGCATTAAGCAGATATCTAATCAAACAGACCTTGAAGGTCGTGCGGCCCAATGGGCAAAGACCCTTTAGGAGTTTGACTACGAGCTAAGGTATAGGAAGGAAAAATTTAATGTGGTGGTTAACTCGCTTAGCCACCTGCCTATGCTCAATGGCGCATTTTATTCAGATCACGAGTGAGCAAGTTGAGTCCAATAGAGGGAAATATAGGCTTGATCTTGCATATTCCAAGATTCGAGAAGCCATAGAGAAAGAGGATCTTGACACATAAGTTTCCAATGAGGATGGAGTGAAGGATTCTCAAAAAGCATTCAAGTGGAAGAACTACAATATCCATGATGAATATTTGTTGTACAAAAGTAAGGTGTTTGTCCCTATAGATTTTGAGATGAGACGACATATATTGTATGAGTTTCATTACATACCTAGTGTGGGATACCCAATCTAACATTGGTATACTTTCCTCAAGAGTTCAATATGTTCCTTTTTTTATCTACTATAGATCAAAATATCATCCAAAATGTCTACTACAAATTGCCCTAGGTATGGCCGTAAAACACTTTCAGGATCTTCATAAAAGTGGTGAGAGCATTGGTCTTGGTCTCACCAAGAACTTATAGTGCCCATATATAGTCTTAACGATAGTTTTAGGGCCATCCTTTTCCCTAATCTTGGTTTGATGATATCTTGACCTAAGATCAAGCTTGTTAAAAAACTTAGCTTGATGTAACTGATCAAATAGGTCTTCCAACCTAAGCATTGGAAACCTATTTTTATCTTTACCTTTTTTTAGTGCTCTATATCCTATACACAGTCTCATAGGGTGCTAGATTTATTTAGACCTCCATGGTCTACCATTGGTCTATCTACATTGGTCGAGGACCCTAGCTAGATCAAGGACCAGAGCTCAAGGGAGCCAAGGCTCTAGCCCAAGTCTTTGAGGTTATTCCAAACACTCCTCATAGTGTGGGAATTGAACACAAGACCTAATGGCTAGGAGTACAATGGGCTAACCACTTGCCCCAAAAGCCATGGTTGAGGATTATTTCCTAATCCTCCCTCTTAGGGCATGGTTCAACTATCTCTTGCACATCATTTCTTGATTCAAACACTCTTCCCCTTCTAGAGATCATTGTCCACAATGATCGATCCTTGATCTCCCCTTGAATTGATGTCCTCACCCTTGCACAATCTCTTGAACCTTCTTGTTCTCAACCTTGGTCTCTTGAACCCTTTTCACTTCTTGGCCACTTGCCTACGAACTTGCCTTTATCTCAACCTTGGTGTCTTGAGCCTTTCCTTTCTGCTTCTTGGCCACTTGCCTACGGACTTTCCTTGCTCTCAACCTTGGTATCCTGAACCTTGCCTTTCTACATCTTGGCCACTAGCCTACCAACCTACCTTGCTCGCAACCTTGGTCTTGAACTTAGTTCTCATACATGTAATGTATCTTGGGTCCTCAATCTAGTGCTTTCAATGGAACACTCATTCAGAGATCTTTCCAATGGTATCTTATACGTCTAAATCCAACCTACGCATTGGGAGCTACACTCTAATGCTTGATGGGCTCATCTTTGAAAGCCATGCACGCACCTTCCATTCACCTTGCCCAAGCCTACTTTCTATGCTTTAATACCAGTTGTGGGAATTGAGCTCATGACTATTGTCTAGGAGTACGATGAGCTAACCACTTTCTCCAAAAGCCATGGTTGATTATTACTTCCTAATCCTCCCTCTTAGGGTGTGTGTGTGTGTACCTAAGTATCGACTTAGGAACTTGTGGAGAAAGAGACTATACCTCGATCTCCCTCAAGTACATATAGTGGGGACTCATGCTTTAATTATCAATCCAAGGAGTATCAAAACCTGACGAGTGTATGAAGACATGCATTCACTTGATGGTCAATGCAAATGAACTCTCACAAAGTGCAAATAAGCATAAATCTATTCCAAACAAGTTTCAGGGGTCAAATATGGTGTCACGACATTTGGAGCAGTAGCCGACAGTAATTCAAGCTTTTCTCTCAGCTTTGAATTCTGAATATAGGAATAGCAGCTTCATTTTGAAGCTCTCGAGAAGATGCATCCAATGATGGTCTTTTCGCTTGATTCTGACACTTCTGCTTCAAGATATGAGCAAAATACTGAGCCGCGGGAATGTACTTCCTATGCTTCAGCACTTCCTACACTTCACACACACTTTACCAATAGCAAACAAGCACTTCCATCCATAGACAATACTTCTAACCACTCTTTTCAAGCTTCACACATGTATGCAAGCTCACAAGGAAGAAGATATAGAGAGGAGAAGACACAAATTCGAAAATTAGTGCTCTTGATTCTCACAATGGCAAAAATTCTCTACAAAGAGTCACATATTGACTTATATATATGTGCCCTAAAAATGTTCCTTTCACACAAGAGACCGACACTTTATTAACTAAAAAGGATAATTTCCTACTAATTTACAAGGGTAAGATACAAATCTCTATGGGTATGCATCTAGAGGACTCCTCTAGTGCATTTGCATCGGAAAATATATTACAAAATGGCTATAATACAAAAATAAAGTGCCCAATTCAGAAAAATTTTAGGGTCCTTTTTCTCTGCCTCTTTGCTCTTCTTAGCTCTGCAACACTCTCCCCCTCTTTGTATCTGTCGTCCCTTGACAGGCTTCACTTCGTGTCTCTAGTGTTGTGCCTCTGGTCGACCACTGCCCGCTTCTATGGAAGTTGTAATGATATAGTTTTACCAGCGGTCAAGGAACAGATCATAACTCGGGACCTGTTGCATTGGTCGTGGCCTCTTCTTCTCTTTTCACCATACACAACCCGTGGATAATTTTCCAATCGCTCCTTTTAAATCTGGGTTGTTGTGTTAAGTCGGGCTGCCACGCACGCAACCAGTGGAAGGTATGAAGGTGTGGATCTTCAGCCCTCGATCTGGACCTTCCGAAGACCCAGATGTTGAACGACCTTCTTAAGGATCAGGATCTGCTAGATATCTTCTTGCACTTCTTCATGGATTCTTGTTGGCCTTGATCCGCCCTTATCGCTTACGTGCCTTCCACTATTGTATGCCCCTACGGAGCTCTATGTAGAGATGGGTGTTGCGTGCCACTGGGGGGCTTCTTGCAGAGATATGTCTTCAGATATAATACCTTTAGTGAAGCTTCTTTCTTGGTCTTCTTCTTCTCTTCTTTTTGTTGGACTCTCCTTCAACTTTTCCCCCCTCCTGAACTCTATCATCCCTGACAGGCTTTGGAATGCGGCAGGAGTACGTTCTGTAAACCTTTTGCTCTGTCTCATTAAGCAAATTAGCTTCATGTATCAGTAGTTGCTTCCATTGTTCAGCTTTCACACAGTCATGTGGTGGCTGTCTCTGATCTGCAAAGAAGCTCAATTCATATGCCACCATTCTAGCATTCAGATTCGTTGATATTTTTAAGAAAATCTCGAAATCAATTTCAAAAAATCCGATAAAAAATGCTTCCTTGAAGGTTTGCATATATTGACTTGGTAAGAACATGAGCCTTGAATAATACGCCATGATTGTTGGGCGTCTGGGCATAACAGATAGATAAATAAGGATATACGTGCCCTGGTTGATGCCAATGAAATTTAAAAATGTATATGCTACATGTTTGAACACTTTCAAAACTGTAAGTATCATGCTGAGGATTTTATTAGTCATCTTGATAGTTAGATCGGGTACTGTTGCATATCGATGTAGCCAAAATTCAATGGTTTTCACCATGTAATCCTCAGTCGGTAAGTAATTGTGAGGTGGACTTGGAAGCAGAGGATAATTTAGCCACTTTTTATTGAGCACACCACTCTTTTGCATATCCAAAAATTTGTGTGCTTCTCTGCAACGTGGTGTTGGGCAAAAAGAAGGATGTACCTGTAATAAATATGGTGTTGCTTGCCAGTGCACCCGCAAAGTAGGATTTTTCTACAAAAATTTTCTTCTCCATAAAGGTTGTGCAGCTTCAAATTCTTCTTGAGTGTAATTGAATGTGTTTTCCTTGAAGTGCAACTGCTCATCTAGATCCTTTTCTGTGATCTTCTTTATATATTGTCGTGTTTTCTCTTTCAAGAGCCCATACGGAATATTGAAGGGCTTCATGATTGTATCCAAGTCTTTTCCTTTAATTTTGGCTTCTTTCATTACTTTGACGACTTCATTTTCAAAATTTTCTGTCAATCGGGACACCAATAGTGCCCGTTCCTTCTGACCTATTTCTGCAGTATATGGCATGGGATGATCAACCCATGGTTCCACCATCTGCTCTTTTATGGGAGAATGATAGATCGGGGGAGATAGAGGACATACCTCTACCTCGTCAGTAGGATTCTCTGGTTGTGGCTCTATTGGTGTCTCGATGTTTACTTTTTGTTCTACTTGAGCTTCCAATTGTACAATACACTCAGTTTTTTCTTTAACTTCGTGAAGGGCTATCTGGAGTGCATCTTTGGCCGTGAGAAGCTCATTGCCAATTTTCGCTATTTGATTTGCATCTTCATTATAAATTACCAAGATTTTTTCTTCAGCATCTTTGAGTTGTTTCCTAAGCTCATTTGTGTCTTGTATGTACTTTTGTTCCCATTCTTCTTTTAGGTTTTGCTCTTGTTTCAGCCGATTTGCATATTTTGCAATCTGATCGTTCAATTCCTTCTGGTCAGTTGTTGTTGTCTCTTGTTTATCTATTGGTTGGTCATAAAGCAGTGCCTTCATCAGTTCTTTATTCCTGTTGCGTAGATTATTGTTTTCTTCCATATATGCTTTGAGCTTCATTTCTAACAGACTGCTTCTAGTCTTCATTCTTTCTTTGTCTGCTTCACTTGCTTCATATTGTCTTTGTAGCTCTATCAGTTGTTCCTGTAGCTTGTGATTCTGCTCCATTAATGTAGTGCATTGGCCTTTGACTTCTATTATTTCCATCTCTTTAGCTGAAACCACTTGTTGAACTTGGATCAACTGCACAGATAAGTGTTCACTCATCACTTGAAATTGATTCTTTTCTCGCATGGCTTTGTCATAATCTGCGTCTGTTTCCATCATTGTTGTTGTGTATCCATGGCCGTTTGTATCATTTGTTTGACTATTGGTTTTAGTTGAGTAACATCGACATTTAACCATGTTGTTGGAATGCTAGGTTCTTCCCCTGTGGTAACATCTTTTCCTTGTGCCACATGCAATGTTGTGTCGAGGGGCTGCCGAATATGAAGTTGTATCTTTGGCTCAACCTCCTTACTTAATGTCTTACCTTGTGGCGTGTCAATAGGTATCTCAATCACAATTTGTTCCATATTTTGTTGTAAACATATTTCTTTTTCCACGTATGTTTGTATTTCTTCTTTTATGGGTGGCAGTGCATCTTTATGTGTGATTGAAGATTCCTTTATGCTCATTTGTGACTTTTCATTCAATTGAATGAGGAGTGTTTGTTCAGTGGATGCTTCCTGGTTCTATATCTGTGACTGTTGATTGTCGGGTGTGACTTCGACCTGGTTTATCTCTATCCATTCCTCATTGTTTGTTTATGTTCTTATGTTAGTGTCCAATGTATCCTTCTTAGGGCTAGATTCCTCATTAGAACTTGAATCCTCCAGTCCCAATTCTTTATACCTGGCAGCTAGTTCTGGAGTATGTTCTTTGTCCTTCTGTTGATGTCCTCGTCTTGCCTGTCTATATTGATGTCCTTGGACATTGAGGTTCACTTGACCCCACATGTACGTATGCATTTCTTCTAGTGCCGCTGAGAGATCTCTTTTTGTGATGGGAAGTTGTGTCAAAGGGAGCTTTGGTAATGTATGTGCCCACTTGGATTGTGGTGTTTCTTGCACCACTTTGTCTCTAGCGTGCTTAGTCCTTCTCATTGGTTTCTTGGAACTTGTTTCCACTTCTTCTCTAGAAATAACTATTTTCTTTTTCTTTGGAACAGTAGCCAACTTTACATATTTTGCCATTTCGGTGGAGCTTGGCATGAAGCATAGACATTCTTTCATCTCAAGAGCCTCATAGATTTCTTCTTAGCTTCGAATAGGAAGTCTTGAATATAGGGAGTAAGATTTACTTGATTCCCAACTTGCCTCATCACATGGGAGAGCAATTGAACTACAATTTTCTGAGGTGTTGTATACATGTTCATGTTGGGAAAACAAAAATGTTGATGCACCAATCTAACCGATTCTTCTATATCTGTCTGATTGATTTCCAAGAAGGTTTTCTTTTTAGTATCATGACATTCATCTTTGACATTAGTGAGACCATTCTGACTCCATCCAAAAACCTTGTTGATTAGTTCATGTGTGAATCGAATGGTTGTCCATGAACCTGTTTTGTTGAGCACTTTAGCTTCCGGGATTGACGGCTTATCTGCTGCGGACTGGAGTGCTTTCATAACTTGTGTGCATCTCTGAAAATCTGGTAAGTATATGGGAAGTTGCAGGAATGCATCTATTCCAGCTCTTGTCCAAACATCCGTGATGTGCGGTAATCCCTGTATTATAGTTTGGAAATCTTGTGACATGATTGGGAAGTAGTGATCCCTATCCATAATCTTGATGGTGGCCATGAAAAAAAGATCCGACACAGGTTGGTCTTCAAGGAACCAGTGACCTCTTGCCTTAAAATTCGATTCCAAGGGAAGAATTAGGACTTCTTCCTCTTGCGTAGCCTCAGAATTTGAAGATGCCATCTGCACTCAATCCATACCAATAATCAGTGTAAAGTTGGTATCATGAGCTATCCTTTACTTATCCTTCATGGAATTAGCAACTCTCTGAGTGACATGTGTCGTCCCTTTCCTGTGGGTGTGAGAAAGGTAGTACCTGGGATTTTTCTTCATACATATTTTTTTTCTTTCTTTCTGAAAGAAAACAAAAGCGTTAGTACCTAGCCGAAGCTTTTATTGTACCGTTAGTTATTTTCCTTGGGATTATTGTACAAGTGCTCTCCTATTCCCTAAGAGGTAAATGTGCTTCACTATCCAGTAGAAGAAGAATTAGGTGCCGAATGCATGGCCTTGTAATGTGGCCCTATTATGCATGCTGGAGACTCTTGCAACTCAAGATGTATGCAAATTTAAGTGTTTGGTCGTTGTATGCAGATTGATCGACTTTTAGGTATTTAGATTTGTTTTAATTTCTGGCGACTGATTGTATCTCCATAGTTCCTGGTGCTCGGCATAACTCTCAAGTTGTCCTTCTGCTTTGTCCGCCTTTCAAACCTTTGAATGGTTTTTGTTGCGTATTTCTGTTTCTGACCATTCATGTAGTTATCGATTTCTTGATTCTTCATTTTCATGTCGTACTGATCCTTCTTGTTTATTGATGTTTTGCCTTTGATGATCATCATTGTTGCATATGATTTGGGAATCCATATCCGCGTTCTCGCCGGTTGGGTGGCAATCACTTTCTTTGGTATCCATATTTTAGCAATTCGTTGTGGATCTTGGAATCAAGCTTGACTTGTGTTCTTGTACTGTTGTTGTTTCCTATGTATAATATAGCTCCGTTGATGATGATATGCTATCACCTGATCTTTTCTGATCCTAGCCTATCTAGTGTGAGGAATGGGGTGGATTTTAATGCGTGAAAATTCGTGACAGTCTTGCTGATTAGTCCCTCTTGTGCTCGATTCCTCACAGAGGCTTTTATTGGAAACGATGCTAGCAGTGAGGTTCACTGGTTTAGGAGAGTGTGCAAGATTGAGATTCGGTGTATTCTTACATGAAGTACTTGATGGTGGGGTTTCCATAGTGGAGGTGAATGTACATTCATCATCATGCATGTGTGACTGATCTATTAGGTCTATACATTTGGCTTTGATAGGTCGTTCTTCTAACACATTGAATACCTCACGGTGTCCTATCTTGGCCGATATGTAACCCAAGGCTAATTGGATAGTCACTTCATATTCATATATCCAATCTTGACCCAACACAAGTTCTTCTAATAAGTCTTGATCATGACACACCAAGAGTTTTTGTTGCATCGTGTTATTTCCGAGATGTAGTGACAAGGTAATCTCGCCTATGCATTTAGTAACTTTTCCCTATTCAATCAACTGTGCTTTAGATGGGCGTAATTCTTCCTTGAGTTTCTGATTCAATGAAGACTTGATACAACTAACAACTGCTCCTGTGTCAACGAGAGCATCCACCAAGTGGTACTCTTCTGTTCCAGCACCCAGATTCAAATATGGTTGCTTTGTTTGATGTCCTAGGTTTTCAGAGGCTCTAAAGTTAGCCATCGGAATGAGTTCCTCTCCTTGTCGATATCTTTCATCCCTCTCTCTCATCCATTCCTTTCGTTTCGCGATTCGTTCTAGAGCTTCCTGTCTTTCTTCTTCTCGTATTCTTTCGTCCTCTTCTCGTCTATTTTTAGCCATTAGAAGTCATGACATCATTATTTCCTCTGTCAATGACTCTAAATATTTTTTTACTCTGCAACCACTTATATAGTTTGGCAATACTTCTCCATCTAGGGTTGCTAAGCTGATGGCTCCACTGGTAGATATACGATTGATTATCAAGGGGCCATATCCTCTTTTTTGTAGTTTCTTTGCATGTTGCTTCAAAGTATAAACCAGGACCAAATCTCCTTCCTTCACGTTTTTATCTTTAATATGAGCATCAAAATATGCTTTCTGTCACCTTTTTGTAGCTTAAATACCTGTCACAGCTTGTAATCTTGTTTCGTGTAACTTTTCTATTTGATCCAATTGAGTTGATAACTCATGTCTAGTCCATTCATAATTTGCAGCTACTCTGAGAGTAGGCACCAAGAAATCAATTGGCAAGATGGCATTCTGTTCGTACACTAGGTTAAAGGGAGTAGTTCCTATGGCTATTTTGTAGGCTACTCGGAATGCCCATAAAGCGTGATGTAATTGCTTGTCCCAATCGGATTTGCCATTGTTATCAATTTTAGTGAGGACTGTGCATAAGATTTTGTTCGAACTTTTCGCCTGTCTATTGGCTTGTGGGTGATAAGGGGCTGATTTCTTATGAATCACTAAGAATTCATTCATTAGGGTTTCTATCACTTCATTGACGAAGTGTGTGCCCTACCACTCACAATTTCAATAGGCAATCCAAACCTAGTGAATATGTTCTCTAAGAGAAACTTCGTCGTAGTCCTCGCATCATTTTTCTTGGTTGCTTTGGCCTCTACCCATTTGGTCAAATAATTCGTTGCTACAATTATGTACTCGGCATGAGAACCTTTAGCTGGTGGACTAATAGGTCCTACAAAATCTATTCCCCATTTGGTAAACGCTCGGGCACTCATCATAGGTTTTAGTGGCATTTCATCTCTTCTAATAGGATACTTTGTTCGTTGACAGGTATCGCATCTTTGGACATAACTGGCTGCATCTTGATGTAGAGTTGGCCACCACATTCCTGCGAAGAGAATCATTTTTGTAGTTTTATCTGCAGAAAAATGTCCTCCTGCAGCTCCTGTATACGCCATCTCTAAGACAAAAAGATACTTGTCTTCATGAATGCACATTCGTAGATGATTGTCTCTTCCTCTCTTGAAGAGTTGTTTTCCTATAAGAACATAGTCCTTGCTTTGCTCTGTGAGGGCACGTTTTCTTGCTAGAGTAGCTCCTTCTGGGTACTCCTGGGTTTTCAAGAATTTTACCAGAGACACACTCCACCTTGGTGCTACGGTGGAGTAACATAGAGTAGAGTTCTCTTCTGGCATTCGTTCTTGACAAGTTGGGCAGGTAGATACATAGCTATGTGTATCCCTCTGCATGGTTGGCTAGTATATGCCTAATCTCTTCAATGTTTTCCATGTTCCATTTCGCATTTAGATGAGTTTTCCACTGATTTACATGTGCTTTTTGAAGCCACGTCTCTTGTTCCTCTTCCTCCACACATCTCAAGAGTAACCCACTTGGATCTTGGTGGTATAAGCTTCTAGCAATGATGTGGAGATTTTTAGTCTTCCATAACTCTTGACTTTTGTTTGTAATGATCCCATGTTTAGGTCTGTATGTGAGGATAGGGATCAACTTTTCTGTCCATTGTGGACATACTTCAAGATTGAAAAGATAAGTATCTGGTAGATCATCTGGTACTCCTGTGGGGGGCTCTCCATGTGTCATTCTTGATAGGTGATCTGCTCTGATGTGTGTATTCCCTTTCTTGATTACTACTTCAAAATCGAATTCCATCAGCAATAGAAACCATCGTATTAGTCATCCGATATTACAAGGTTTATTGACTAGGTACAGTAGGGCTTGATGATCGATGAAGAATTTGAATTTGTTTGCCAATAGGTAGTGTCGAAACTTCTTTATTGCATACACCATCCCTAAACCTTCTCGCTCCGTAGTGGTATAATTGCGCTCTGCTTGATTTAATTGTCTACTGGCATAGGCTATAGGGTGGTCTAACTTTCCTGTATATGTTGGCTGCGTTAAGATGCATCCAATGGCAAACTTGGAACCATCAACATGAATATGAAATGGTTTGTTCCAATTAGGCACTCTAAGGATAGGTGTGAAACTCAACCGACTCTTTAATTCGTTGAAAGCCTTTTCACATTCTTCCGTCCAAATAAACTGAGATAGTAATGCATAAAGGGGTCTGGCAATTATGGCATACATGTGTATAAATCTACGGTAATATTCGTAATGTCCCATAAATGCTTGCACTTCTTTAGCAGTCTTTGGTCTCGACAAATCCAGAATCACTTTGATTTTGTCTTCATCCATGGAAATCCCATTTTTAGAGACAATATGTCGTAATATCTTCCCTTGTCAAACCATGAAGACGCACTTTTCAGGATTAAGGCAAACTCTATACTGTCGACATTTGGCAAAAATCTTTCTTAGTTCAGGAATATGTTCTGATCGTATAGCCGAATAGGTGCATAAGTCATCCACGTATACCTCCAAGCTCTTCCTTAGGAATTCCTTGAACACGTGACACATCAACCTTTGAAAAGTGGCTGGGGCATTGGTTAGACCAAAAGGTCATTTAGATGCAAAGGTTGTCTTATGTTGGTCCTCAGGAGCAATTGCTACCTGATTATACCCTGAAAAAGGCATCCAGAAAACTATAGACTTCCTTTCCTGCGACCCTTTCCAAAAGATGATCAGTGATAGGTAATGGGTAACTATCCCGTATGGTGGCAGCATTTACTTTTTTCAAATTAATGCATACCCTTAACTTGCCATTCTTTTTCGGCATGACCACTAAAGGTGATACCCATTCCGTGTGGTCGATCTCATAAATGAAGCCCACGTCCAACAACTTATATATCTCTTCCTTAATTTTTGCTGAGTAAACATCATTATATGTGTATGGTCTTTGTTTGGAAGGTTTGGCTTCTGATGTCATAGGGATCCTATGGGCACAAATAGAGGGATCTACTCCTTTTAAATCCTTATATGTCCAAACAAAGATGTCCCTATATTCTCTTATGAGTCGTATTAACTCTTGTTCTTCCTCCATTGAGACATCCTGTCCCATGAAAGTACATCGCTCTTCTCCTTCCTGCAAAGCTACTACTATTTTCTTGGTCTATTCTTTGTTGTCATAAGCTATTCCTGGTTGTGCTTCCCGTTTTGGCATTTGGATAGCAATCTTCCTCTCTTCTACCTCATATTTCTTGAAGTGGGCAAGTACTTCGAATTGATCTTGAGGCTTGTTTTCTCCCTCTTCGTTTCTTTATCTAGTTCAAGTTCTTCTCCTTGTGTCATTCCTTGATTCAACCCATTAGTTATGACACTTACTCTTTGATTTTCGCTTTCTGCCTCAATTTCTTCATGTTCCATTTCAATGCTCTCATAATCCTCCTTCCATTCTTTTTCAATTACTTCTCCTTCTTCGGCTTCTTGGAGAACAACCACGTATAAACTTACATCATATCCTTCCTCATCAATGCATTCATTCATGGTTATTACCTCTTCATTTACACATACATCAAGAGTAGGTAAAATCTCCATCCAACCATGAGGTTCGAATTCTTCATCTAGGAATATTTGGGGCATGTAAGCTAGATCTTGTACAGATCTAGCAACTTCTTGCCTTTGCTACCATCCTTTCTTCCTTGCTTCTTCCCTTTTAGCTGCATGGCATATCCATAGATGAGTGTCTTCGTTCATCCATGTTTGGTGACTCGAACCTATACTATGAATCGATTGATCGTCTTCCTCCTTATGAATCAAATTCCATTGTAGGGGGGGAACCTCTTGATACCTATATGTATGGAAATTTATTCTAGTCGTGGTTCCTTCATGCTGCAAGTATACAACGTCCTTTCCCCAGTCTTGCACTACCTTAAGCTGTCTCATGAAAGGTCTTCCAAGTATCATCTCATAATTGCTAGCCATTTCAAAGTGACAGATTGCTAAGGTGTGCTCGAATTAAACTCTGCAGGTAGTAAAAGTTACTTTTTCCAATAATCCTAGGGGTCGTTCAGTGTGTCCATCTACCATTTGAATCTTCATCCTAGTTGGTCGCAAAGCTTGTTTTCCCCATTTTTCCCAAATTTCCTTGGTAGTGATTCCTACTCCTACTCCCAAGTCTAAGATGGCTTTCGTGGTGTAACCTCTATAAGTGATGGGGAGGCATGTGTTTCCTTCATCTCCCTCACTAAAATCTCCCACCTTATCGACCAGAACTTTAACTGTGGTAACTTCATCCGGCATCTCATTTTCATATGACTTTGTCTCTAATTGACTAGTTAGCTTCTCCTTCAATTGTGGTTTTACCTTCAAGAGTTCTTCCAATGTCAGAGTACAAGGGGTTTTTACTTTTTTAAGATGTTGTATAATGTCTGATGTTTGAATCGATGGGTTCTGCTCTTTTCTTCTCACTGAGGGAATGCAATATAATTCGGAATTATGTTCGTATTCCCCTGTGTAATTTGGCAAAGCCTTCACACTGTCTTCGTCATTTTTGCTCTCATCCAGTTGTAACAATCCTTCTGAGTTTAATTCAGGTATTGATGCTTCAAATTCGCCTTCTACTTCTAACTCCTCAAAGGGAGGTTCAATTCCCTTCCCTCTCTTCCATCTATCTTCCTGGAGTCTTGCCCACAAGTTTTTAGGCCATTCCCCGTCGACTTCAGGGATAACGGATCCTTCTCTTTTATTCTCGCAATAATTTTCACCACAGGTTTCGTCTTCTTCTCCTTTCTTGGGATCATTAGGGGTAACATACTCTTGGAATTCTTTTTCGGGAATTCTTGAGTTGGGTAGTCGCTGCACAGGTTTTTCTAGGGTCTGTTGAGCCACTTCAATTAATTTCTTACATATCTCCAACCTTTCTTTCTGATCCTGCCTCTTGTTTTTTACACTTTTCTATCTTATTGTCTCCTTCAAGTTTTTGTTTTTCTTCTTGGCCTTGTTCGTTATTCTCGTCCTCCATCTTTTGTTGTAGTTTCTTTTCTTTCATCCTTTCTCTACGATTCTTCCATCTTTGGGTCCGTTTACTTTTAATACTTTTCCCAAACTCTTCAGAGTCTGCAACTACTTGAGGTGTGGGTATGTTCAAGTCTTTGTTGGCATGATCATTCTCTCTGATTCTTTCTGAGGTTTCTCTTGCTTTAGCTCTTGTTATTGCTTTTAGTGGCACCGTGTACTCCTTATCACTCCCGGATGACTCTATCACTTCTATCACATTGATCTGCACGTTTGAGTTAACTTTGTTGGGGTTCTTGGGACAATCTCTAAAAAGATGTTCTTTACCACAGTCGCTACAATATCCTTCCCGAGTTCGCTGCGGTGATGGTGGGTTGGGTAACGTACATTCTTTGATAAAATGATCTCCTCCACATCTATAACATGGTCCTCTAGGTGCAGGTGGTCTATTCATTGGTCGGGAGGGTAAGGGTGCTCTGGGAGTTGTGTACATTAATGACACATAGTCCTGCTCATATCCGTAAGAGCTATCTAGTCCTTTCATACCATAAGCATATGGCTCGTATGATTGTCCGTATTCAACTATAGTGCCCTCATATGCGGAATAATTTCCTGGACTATGGTCATAAGATGGGTCATAAGTAGCCAATGGCGTGGCTAGGACTATTGCTCTCTCTAGGTTCTCTTCCGGTTGAGTCATTTTTACTGGGACAACATTCTGAGGGTGTGGTGGTTGTTGTCCTAACATGCGTTGTGGTTGAGTGTACCCTTGGTAAGCATAAGGTCGTGGTGCGGGTGTCTGTTGCTGATATGTGGGATATCTAAAGGCTTCTCCTCCTTGATCTCTCTGAGGGTATCCATAAGGTCTCATGGGTGGTTGTACCGGTCTTGACTTCTGATTGTAAGGACAGTTTTCTGTGATGTGATTTGTGTACCTTTGTCATATGCTACAATAATGCATAGGGCCCGAGGCAGGTGGTCTATTGTAAGCATATGCAGGTGGTGGAAATACTCCCCTATTGCACAAGTGAGAAGGATGATCACCTCCACAGTGCACACATATTCTAAGCATGGGTACTCTTATAGGATTGTTTGGGTAGTTCCTCTGTCCTTGAACGTTCAGTTTTTTTGCCACTAAGTCCGTTATTTCCTCTACATTGTTCCTGGGGTCTGACGTGCTGCTGGCAATATCCTCACTCTTCACACTGCTTTGAGGTATTTTCAAATCTTCCGCTAGATTGTCCTCTAGGTCAATACACTCTTTCATACATTCTTGCAAATTTTGGACTCTTTTCACATATACTAATGATCTCAATGATCCATTCACTAATCCTTCCAAAAACAGTGACACCATTTTGTTTTGAGTGGGTCTCTCTTCAACAGGGCATCTATCCACATATTGCTTAAATCTTCTTGCTGCCAATCTCACTGATTCCGTAGGAGCTTGTTTAAAACTATGGATTAATGAGGATGAGTTGTTTTTTATTCCAGACTTGGTAAATTCTTCAATCAATTCTTGATAGACTTGTTTCATGTTTTGGAAGTTATTAGGGTCTAAGGGCTGGAACCAAGCTAAGGCCGTGTCTGTAAGGGTTAGACCAAAGGATTCATATTGAATCAAGAAGTCTTCCACTTGTTCGGCTCTTATTACTTGCTTGAATTCAGCTATGTGGTTGTATGATCCACTAGAACCATCATAGTGGTTTCTCATGCATTTGGCAACTTGGATGGGTCTTAATCTTCTTCCTGGTTCAGGTGGTCTAGGCATTATAGGGAAGACCGGTCGTCCTATTGGTATTCCTGGTCCTCTTCCTGCTAGTGGTCTCTCATGGACAGGAGTTCTATTCCTCGGTTCCACGTGTGTAGGTGGTCGATAATTCAGATTATTGTCAGGTGTAGCAAACTGCACGTGGGGCCTAACTGGGATGTTCGTTTGTTGTGTTTGTCCAGAATGCTGATAAGAATTATCTTGATAGGTTCCTTGGGGGTTTTGCAAAGTTGTGGCTTGATCCCTAGGTGGGAGCACTGGGATCTTCTTATATTTCAATCCTGCTCTTTCTAATTCCGTTAAGTGCCAGTACCTCCTCTGATTCTTGTCCAGATACGTGATGTGAGTGGGGTTTTCAGGATCTTGCAATTCATAGATGGTGGTTGGATTGATGGCTTCTTCCCACAATGAAGAGTGTGTTCTGAGTAGATGCTCCATCTCGTTGATTAAATAAACATCCATCAGGGAATCATCTTGGGGGATTAGGTCTCCTCTCCAAACCCTAATTACAATGGACTTTCCTCGAGGTGTAGATACCTATTCTTCATGTCCCTCTCCATTAAGATTGTGGACATTGCCTTCTTCCCTTTGCTCATTGATGTCTTCAGGATGCTCTGTCACTACATACAGAATATCCCTTTTGTCCATGTAGAATCCTCCTGCATACTTAACAGCTGACCTAGGTACGATGTAAGCATCTGTAGCTTTCTTCAACCTAGCCACTGATCTGTTTAGCCCATCTAGGTAGATGGGTAAACCGTGTTGATTGGTGTTCACATATTCTAAAGATGTTCGATATTCACCCTCAATAATTGACATCATGCCAATTATTGATACAGAATTTTGCATGTCCTCTAAGGCCATAAGGGTTTCCTCCTCAGACTCACTCGAGGTTTCAGAGTAGTGTGAGTGACCACTTGGTTCGGTTACACTTCCCACAGAAGAGATTACACTTCTTCGGCTCCCTAGGGTTCTTCCGGATCTTAGATTCATTCACTTAAAAGCTCTAGTCGAGTTTTGACAACCCCCTAGCTCCCAGTGCTCTTTGCTGAATCTCATAGTTGTATGAAATATTTGGTTGACTTGGAAATTCACACTGAAGTATCTGAAACTCTCCCTGCACGACACCTGACACGGGCTAAATTCATGACACTCAACAAAGGACAAATATTGTTCTTAGGACTCCACGACACTCGACATTCACCAAATGTCGCGATGGCAGATCCACAACATCCGACACCTGCAAAGTCACGATATATGACACTCGACAAATGTCGCCAGAGAAATCCGCGATACTGGACACCTAACAAATCTCGCGAAGAAAGTCCCACGACACACGACACTTGAGGAATGTCGCAAAGAAAATCCACGACACTTGATATGCAACAGACATCGCAAGAAGAATTTCACGATACTCGATATTAGACAGGTGTCGCGAGACTAAGTTCACGACAGTCGACACTCTTCAAGTGTCGCGAAGCCAAGTCCACGACACACGATATTTGCCAAATGTCACAAGGGAATTCCCACGACACATGATATTCCATAGGTGTCGTGAAGCTAAGTCCACGACACTTAATATCTGTCAGGTGTCGTGAGCAAAACTCCACGATATCCGACGTGGCTAGGTATCGCGACACTCAACCACAGGAGATCACGACATCTAGATGTCGCGATACTCAACCGCAGGAGAACACGACACTCGACATTTTTCCAAACTTTTAACAAGTAGTTTTGAGTTTCAACTTAATCTACGTATTCCTAGAGCTTGTCTCCCCTCCTTCAAATACCTGAATCAAAGAAAAATACTCTCCTAGCCCCTGTAGAATCCTTCACGACACTGGTCGCAGGTCGTATTTTCTTCCATTGATGGACATTGAAGGAAATTTTAACAAGGATGGGATGTGCTCACCTCTCTAGTGTCCTCAAGCTCCTTTTTTCAACTCTGCTCACACTATCTCTACTCCACACACCTCGTTTTCTCGCTCTTGCGATATCTACCAACCGGGCTCTCTCTCTCTCTCTCTCTCTCTCTCTCTCTCTCTCTCTCTCTCTCTCTCTCTCTCTCTCTCTCTCTCTCTCTCTCTCTCTCTCTCTCTCTCTCTCTCTCTCTCTCTCTCTCTCTCTCTCTCTCTCTCTCTCTCTCTCTCTCTCTCTCTCTCTCTCTCTCTCTCTCTCTCTCTCTCTCTCTCTCTCTCTCTCTCTCTCTCTCTCTCTCTCTCTCTCTCGATACTTGCTAGAAGACAAGTGAACTGAAGAATACTGGTTTTTTTGGTTTTTATACTTTTGGAAAGTTCCTAACTAAAAAGGCTAAGAAAAACAAACTTGAAAACTACCCTATCTTCCTAGCCTGCTCCCACTCTTCTCTCTACTCCCTTCCCTAAACTATCAACTCACTACACATACTTCCAAAAGCGAGAAGTAGTAAGTGCGGATGAGAGTGACTTACCAAAGAAGAGAATTTCACAACTCCTCTACTCGTTTCAATGCTAAGAGCTATTCACCATCACACGAATGCCTCGGTTTGATTCGAAACTCCCCAACAACGGCGCCAAAAATGTGTGTATGTAAGTATCGACTTAGGGACTTGTGGAGAAAGACACTATACCTCGATCCCCCTCAAGTACATATAGTGGGGACTCACGCTTTAATTATCAATCCAAGGAGTATCAAAACCTAGCCAAGTGTATGAAGACATGCATTCACTTGATGGTCAATGCAAATGAACTGTCACAAAGTGCAAATAAGCATAAATCTATTCCAAACAAGTTTCAGGGGTCAGATATGGTGTCGCGACACTTGGAGAAGCAATCATATATATATATATATATATATATATATATATATATATATATATGTATATAATGAATACAAAATCTATTTCCATTCTTTCCAAAATCGAGTGTTATTATAATAGCTTCGTTTAGGTATGCATGTAACCTCGAAAGCCACTCTCTTGCCTAACACAAGGTTTGTCCTCTCCATGTTTAATAATTTGGAAGTCCATATGATCTATGTATCCCTCAATCTCAACCTCTAAACCGAAGTGAAGACCATAGTGCCCCATATCCTCGTATCCTCACGTTGCATCATAGATACATTGTATTTATGTGCACTAGGTCATTGGGGAATCTTCAGTTTCTTGACCAAAGTGTAATTTATGAAATTATGAGTGGTGGAATCATCTATCATGACTCTAATCCTAGTCCCATATACACTACCATGAAGCTTAACCAAATCATGTGGTCCAAACTGAAGTGACTGCAATGAAAAAGTCAAGCAAAAAGTATGCTCTATGTCCTCATGCATCACTTCCACCTCCTTGCAGCTACAGTTTCTATGTATTGGAAGTCTCTACACAAAGTGTGCTACCTTCTTAGGAACCATATTGGTCCCTGGTCCCTGGCCCCCTTTAGTTTTAAGATAATCTCTCTATAGTGGGATATGTAGATTGATAATGGTCTACCTCTCTATGTGATCCTCTCCCCACTCATCTCAATTCCTCTTCGCTTCATTGTCGGAAAGGAAGAAAAGAGTTTCAGATTGGTTCTAGTTTGTACGGATGGAGTTCGCCTCCTTGAGACTCATCCACCACTTATAAGCTCATGGGCCAAGCGAGAGACTGGCCTCACGCACATGATACTCAAGTGGGGTGCCCTTCAATTGATGCAAGTTATTCCACTTCTGCAAGAAAGTGTAGATTGCATCCTTATTTCTTTCTCGATCATTCCTCGTGAAGGTTGGTGGCTTTAAGTCTTTCAAGAGGGAAGTCTCTGTAGGGATTTTCCCCTTACCTTTGCTAGGTTGGAATCCCCTTCCTAATCATCTCATGCATAAAAAGAGTAGGAGCTTCTCTTTCATTCCTAATAAGGAAAGAGCTAACATGTGTCTCTAAAGAGACCATCTAGGCTTTCAACTATTCTATAAGAGAGGTCGTGTGACCTACGACAGTCTTTATCCTTTGAGTTTGTTCCTTAAGTTCATCAAATTGTTTGTGTAACAAACTCATCGTAGAGTTCAATGTATTCATCATCCTTTTGTTCGACCTCTCCCATCTTTTAATCTCGTCTCTCTAGAGTTTGGTCGTTAGGTGCGGAAGTATGTGCTACTGCCATTTTCCATGTTTATGCCCCCAATGTAAAAAACCAGAGAGAAATGAAATGGAAGAAAACTTTATATAACAAAAGATTTGTAGTTGTAATAGGGCATGCTTCAACACCCTACAAAATATTCTATACTCTCTTTCTAACCAATACATATAGCATCATGTATGCTCACAATGGGTAGTCTAAACCATCCAACTTATCCTCAACACCAACATGCAAAATACATATTGTTCTCGACCATGGTTGGCGATTGTACCTTGATGTAAAAAACTACTTGTTTCTCAAAAAAGATGAAACAAAATAATCCTATGGAGCTCCATTACACTTGTAGAAAACTTCAAGGCACAAAAAACCAATATAAAAATTGGCACAAAATGACAGAATTGCCTACTAATAAGTTCAAAAGTCAAAATGAGCTTGAATCAATTTTTGAACAAGTTCTTTAAGTATCCATCACCTTGAGAATGCTCACTAGTTTCCATAAAAATTGTAGAAAGTGAGCGACAATGTGTCACTAACATGCTGCAAGCAGCAATGACCTACTCTAATACCAATTGGAATTTAGGGAGAAGGAATGCACACAAATGATTGTGCAAGTAAAAGAAGCTTAGAAGCACAACACATAGTGCATTATGTGTGAAATGCACAAAGATTATTAGCTCATTTGAGTTATGGGTGTGCATGCAAGCAGAGGGGAAAAACCTCATGAAAAGAGAAAAGTGTCTTGAAAGTCCTAAACGAGCTCACACACCTCACTACCAAAATTTGCTAATAGAAGTTACATGATTGATCACAAGTCCAATGATGAATGTGAAAATGTCTTTAAATAATCAACTGATCTTTAAAGTTAATAATACTATTAATGATTACAGAACATGTGTGACAAATTTCTTGCAACCCTTTTTAGTCTCATAGAAACATGGCTTCAAGCCAGAAGTGTGACTGATAGTCACATGATTCATATGAAGTTCGAAACAAGTGCTATTGGAAAGATGCTACAAATAGAAGGTTCCTGCCAAAAAGGTTCTAGACTGACTGCACGATAGACGTATCACTTACACATAAATAAGTTCAAACTCTTCTTTGTGCTTTAATAGCTACTGATCTCGAGCTTAAGTGCTTCAGCACCAAAGATGCTATAGATAGAATCTCCATCTATATCATATATTGGACCCCTGGCTATGTCATAGATAGAATCTCTAACTATACTTGGTAACTATGATCTGTTGAGAGAGAGAATCGAGAAGTTGACAGAATATTGGTTGAACTTACTGATCATCTATTATGAGATGTTCAAACCACATGGGCTGATATAACTGAATGATGATTCATACTTTGTGCAAGTTCATGAAGTTACATGCTTTTCAGTAATATTTGCCAAGCATATCAAGAGCTCCATACTTACGACCATATGATAAATGAGTGTTTGTTGACGGTTACTATTTGATGACTTCATAAAAAAGATGACATTTTCTGGAGCTCTTACCAGTAGCATGGATATAATAAGTCAAAATAAATAAAAGAACTTATTTGCCAACAAATTGATTCGAGAGCATTGTGGATACAAATAATCAAAACAAAATATGGAGTTGAGTTACCCTCCATCAAATTCACATTCAACGAGATATAGAAGTGAGAGATATAGTCGTGTCTAACAAAGCTTACCAAAAGCTTCGACTAACAAGATATAGTCGTGTCTAACAAACGGCATGTGGCAAGATAGATGTGCTTCATGAACTTGCACACCTGTTCAAAGGACATTTCTAATGATAATGCTAGACACTCTGAACTATGAGGCACTCTAAACCATTCCCAATTCACATCCGCATAAAGGAGGCTTCAACAAGATTTAGAAGTGAGAGATATAGTCGTGTCTAACAAAGCTTACCGAAAGCTTCAACTAACATTTTAATGTTATGAGCCACCGTGAGCTATGGGCCAGGATCGAAACAGCATATGGCAAGATAGATGTGCTTCATGAACTTGCACACCTGTTCGAAGGACATTTCTAATGATAAAGCTAGCCAACAAGATCATTACAAAGGATCATGTGTACGATAAGAACATAGACATGCTTATATAAACAAACAAATAATTAGCTCTTTTTGGCTAGGATTATGAATCTAGAAAACGACAGCTGACAAACAAAAATCTAGAGAATCTGAACGTACACATGATTTCATTATCCTACATTAACACCTCAACCCATTAAGCTTGTGCAATAAATTATTTACTGAGAACCTAATACTATGTGTTAGCCATATGAACCAAAGAAAAGGGTGCAATCATGGCCATCAGCATCACAATCACCCTTGACTACCAATTGAATCACTTGGGCTGGCCATTTGAAAGAGTCAATGAAGGCACATAAAGGATGCTAAGTCATGGGCATCAAGAAAGTCCTCGCTCTATGTTGAACTCTAATAAAAATAAAAAACATCCCCGTCCGACAACATATCCTACCTTCATAAAGGCACAATGTCTTGAGGTCTCGTGAATGAGCAAAAATGAAATACACATCTTGGTCAAAAAATGCAACTTCTACATCTTGTTCTATAAGCGTGGTGTGGAGCACCAGATTATTTCAAACAGTTCCAAAAGAATATTTCCATTATTTTGTAAACACCTCAGTTGCAGCTTCCGAGCACCATTTCTAGCTTTCAAGTGTCATCTCCAGTCATTCAAACCCCATTCATGCATATTCATGGAATTTGTCATTTTTTTTTCCCTGTTGTATGCTCCTGGAGGCTCACATAATCTGATAAGAAATGAACCCCATGGAAGAGAGGAAGTGTGTGCATGTATCCGCATGCATACACATGCATGTTTGCAGGGTGTGTGTGTGTGTGTGTGTGTGTGTGTGTGTGTGCACGCGCGCATGCACACGCGTGCGTGCATGTGTGTGTGTGTGTGTGTGTGTGTGTGTGTGTGTGTGTGTGTGTGTGTGTGTGTGTGTGTGTGTGTGTGTGTGTGTGTGTGTGTGTGTGTATGCGCACGCACGCGTACATGCCCATGTTTGCACACATGCATGGATACAGGGGTGGGATGGGTGACTGGTACTATGCACAGTAATTATCATAAATTTATAAACCACAAACCCTTTAATATAAATAAAGCAATAAATACTGGCAAAGAGAAATCAAATGTTTTGAATTGAAAATTTCAGTGTCCATGGCTACCTTTTGTTTCAGGTAGATGTCACACAATTGATCACTTTGTATGTAAATGTGGGTCAGCAGAAAACAATCGAAGGAATCCTATAAACACTTGAGGAATTGAACCAAAGGGAATTATGGGCACAAACCAAGCAGGCCTATGTCCTGATTATTCAGGTGATTGGCCATCTATCTCCCATGTCAAGGTCAGGCCAAATTGTTAGTGTATTTCCAAAGGAAAGTCATCATTGTGTAACTTGGTAGGTCAGCCAGATTGCCATTGCACAAGGGTGTTATATGGACACTAGTTTACATGAGAAGGATGTACACAGGTACAGAGAGAAATTAGCCTAGAAATTTCTACAATTTACAAATGGGGAAGGAAATTGTCCATGCAGACACTAATCATAAAACTCCTTGTTGCAAATCAAAGAGCCTTGACTTCCACACCCTGGTGCTTGGCCTGCTGTGCGGTCCAATATGAATGTGCTTGTATGACCCGGTCCAAGAGCCCTTGTGGTACAGGCTCTCCCCTGCGCTGGTGGGGAGCAATACTTGCAGTATGCACCAAAGTCTTCCACTTATCCTGTGCCCAGGAGATGAAACAAGAGTAGAAACTCTCAAATTATGTCCCATGACGATGACCTCAAACTTTTATCTTTCAGCCAAAGCCCAGGAGAATGACATTAGTTAATGAAATGCTGCACACAAGAACATACCTTCAAATCCACATATGTCCTATGCTTGGCCTGAGGGAAAGCATGCTGTTTCACATCCCGCCACCTTAAAAGATTTATAAATAAACAAATCAATCAGCAGCTCCAAATGTTTCATATGTAAGGGACCTGTGCAGGTGCATTCATCAATAACATGTTACAATACTAATGTCTGCCTTCCAACACATTACTATTCAAATAAACACAAAAGACGGTGCATATCTCACCCCAAGTCCTAAGATACATACACACACAGGCATACTCGATAGATCAGCCCTTGGAACTTTAAACTGCATTATGCAGCTGTACATGAATATTAATGCACATATCTTTCAAATATGAATACATCTATCACAACTGAATGCAGATTTGTGAAAATCTCAGACTATACAAGACATAAAACAAACATATCCATGCCATGAAGCATATCGATCAAAAACGACAAAACGCAAACAAGACTCACCTTCCAGTTCCAAGCCTCTCTACTGCCTGTACTAAAACCTCTACCTCTGCAACACTGAATGGCCGCCTCATACGACGCTTGTTACTTCCTACACCTCCAGGATTCTGACTAAAAGGCACAACAGCCAGCCCATTCGGGCAATCACTGTATTTTTGGCTGGAATGCAGAACAAGAGCACATTCAGCAGGCAAAACCAGCACGTTTGACTGATTTTCCATTGCCTCCTTAGTTGGACTCGCAGTGGTGGATTGCATCTCTATTTCCAATGCAAACAGTAAATTCGCCTCATTTCTGTAGAATAATCATAAATAGCAAAAGCATACAAGCCATCAACAGATGCTTTTATACCTGAACAACCATCAGGAGTTCTTAAAAATTCCTTTGATGTGCCCCCGTGAAAGCTGGCTGCATTGAACTCACTGTCTTTGGATAAGACAGGATACCTGATTCAAACAAATAAGTATCTTTACCATAGATATAAAAGCTTGATTGAGAAAAAATGTTTCAATCCAAATATAGATTAATTTTCATGCCGACACATCAATCCATCTCAAAGGTAACACGAGAGACAATCAATGTTAACTGCCACAAAAAGACATAAATCTGACTGCTGCAACCTTGATGTTGGATGATTGGCATCATGTGAGAGAACAAGGAATGTATCCTCAACACTTCCAGGTGTGGGTAATGAATTCGGCTCTAACATGAAATCTAAAGAATCCAGATCTCCTCCTGTAGAAATGCCGGCTTGGCGAAGGCTTTTCAATTCATCAGTGACCTTCTTGCCTTGAAGTAACACGCGGACACAGAGACCACCTCCAAGAAGATTCATGGCAGCATCCATGACCGCCTTCTGTAAAAAGGTATGTGTGAAGAGAGGAAAAACAACCTTGAATATTTGCAACTTCATGCCACTTTGAGAAGGAGATCACTATAAGTATGCCTTACCTTGAGGTTAGCAACAGTTGCAGACTCAGGTAGCACTACCATAAGCTCAGGAACTATGAAGGACTTTATACTCAGCTTAACTGTTGAATTTTAATTTCCAAGCAACATTAATTCGGTGTGAAAGGTAAGGCTAATTCATAGATCTCATTGCAGCATGTACCATTAGTATCATCTAGCTTAGTCGAGCTTGATGTAACTGATGATGATGAAATACTCGAAATTTTTTCTGAATGAAAGAAATGGATCGTTACAGCAAGATAAGAAATAAAAAGGGCACCCATAAAACAAACATTCTCAGGACCCCCTACCTCCTTCCAATGCATGGAGTTGCTTTTCAGTCTCTATATCTGGCAGCATGCAATCAAATTTATTGGCTTTCTTCCTTGCCGATCGAGCAATTTCATTCTGGCTTGCTTCACCATCTGTTCAAGAATAACTTTAGATTCGCATATGAAACATCCTAAGGTTGTCCAGATATAGTCAATAAGTGAATTCAATGACAGATAGACCATAAAGTGTAGAGATATAAATGATCACCTTCCACCTTGCATCGCTTTCGCCTATAGCCGACCCCCATTGCTCTTCTCTTGGCTGTGCTGGCTGTGCACCTCCTCAATTTCAATGCTCGGATATCTGTGGTATGTACTGATTTTGTAAGGCAGTTCTTCGAAAACATTGAATCAGAAGAATTGCTGTCATTTTCACTTGATTTCCAGCTAGAGAATCCCCTCTTTGCACCGTCCTGCCCGATCGGCTCAAAAACAGACGTCAAGTAAGATTTGGGCTCTGAAGTAAAGGGAGTCTCCTCACTGCTACCAGAACTAACCAGGGGAGGACTGTCAGTAATCATCTGAAAAGGTGCAGTCATATCAATTGCATGCCGTTGCTTGATCTCTTGGGCACTAGAATCCTTCAAAACTGTTGAACGATCCACGACCATATTTTCTAATTTACCCTCGTTAGCTTTTGGGATGCACTGCTCAGATTGGCACAGACTTATGTCACTGGTACCGTTCTTGAGCTTACTTTCAATGCAAGCCATAGCTGCTGAGCCTTGGAAAGAAAACTCAGTAGGTGTCTCGCGTTTCCTAGGAAAGTAAGTTGCCTTAATGGAATTCGGAAAATACTTAAAGTCCTGACTTTTTGATGCTAAAGGATCCGAATTATCGAGAGAAAAATGGGTAGAAGAGTCATATTTTGTCTGTAATGTGTGCGTCGAATGTTCTGGATCTCGATCCATCGTAATAATCTCTTCCTTCTTTGGATGAAATGTAATATCTGGTCTACGTGTATCATCAGAAGAAATGTCATGCATAATGCTATTATCATTGCCAAACTCCACACTGACCTTGGGAGCCCCAAGATCGAGAAGGGATCTCTCATTCAAGTCACTCCCATCCTGTTCTTGAAGAATCTGACCTGCTACTGCGGCCAAGAGCTCAAAGAAACACGTATCTTTTGGAAGCTCGCTGCCTTCACCAGATTTTCTTCTGATATGATCAGATCTCCCCTGACGAATACAGACATGTGCACAAATGATCAGCGCACGAGCAACCTGTCATATAGCGTATAACCGAGTCGCACCCGCAGATATAAACCAACTATTTGGCACAACATTCAGATCAAGTCTATCGATCAATATTGTTTCTCAAAAGATGACAGTACGTATCCATTCCTGTAATTTCTTGACTAAAAGGACACGGATACAAAGCAGGCAACTCAAAAATGAAAAACGGGTACATTCGCACTAGACAGTCAAGAATTCTGAAGGACATGCTATCCGAACGGATTCTCTGATATATTACACCAAATTATCCTGGAAGATCCATTAAATGCATGCATTCCAATCGTGATAGTCGTTATACAAACAGTGAAAGAGAAGTGGAGCAAATACCCGGGATGTACGCATAGCCTTTGGATAAGGACCATCATAACCGGGGAACCTCGCCCCAACACTCTTGCTACGCGCCTCCATTGATATTATACGGCCTCAAGCAGAATTCATCTCAGATATCTTCTGCTTTAAGCCCCCTCGAGCACATAGCCATGTTGAATTGCCAGCTGGTAGCGCTGTTCATTGACGCAGCAGGATTGTACAGAGCAATTCATTCATAATATTGGTTTTTCTGGATCCTACGTGCAAAAGCAATAACAAATACGTCCAAGGTCCATCAGAAAAGACTTCGCACGGTCAGAATTGACATGACCTGCGATCACAATAGGTTCATCATTAGAAACTGATAGCAGAACAATGCATGCCCAATGCGACTGACAATCTACGAAAAAATAAAGCACGGATCTCACTCATAAACCAGAGTAATCACCTTTGATAAGTGATTCTCGAAAAGGATTCCGCAGACCTCGACAGAGGTGACGGAGGCACGCAGTACGTTACAACACATACGTTGTTGAACATGGAGATCGCTAGGCCGCAGGGGTACTGAAAAAGAAAAGGAAACAACAAGAAGCAAGACGGAGAATAGGGAGTAGAAGAAGGGGTTGGGGTTTTAGTGCATAATGACAGAGAACGGGGGCGATGTGGAGAAAACTTCAAGAAGAAGCAGGACTGGGAAAGAGAGGCACAATGAAGAAGATGATGACGGAAGGTAGGTGGCTGTAAGCGCAATTTTACCCGCATACGCGAGCCACAATACACCATATCAGATTGCTATATCTTCTGTGTATGTGCGAGCAAATGCGTCCCTCTGTGCTGAGGAGAGGTTTCAAGGGGGAGGGGGTTTTGAGCGATCGAAGGAAGAAAACCGATCAACATGAAAAAGCCCGATCAAATTCCCGATATCCACGAATTGCAGATTTTCAAAGAGAGTATTTTTTTGAAGCGCGGATAAAGTCGGGAAAAAGAAAATATTACCTTTTTTTCATATCAATAAATTCTGAAATCCTTTTAACACCTTTAATGCTTTCATGCCCATCTTGCCAGAAAATTATGTTTGTTGGAATGATTGAGACCATTTAATAGATGTATCTGTTAAGCGTGTGTTCCCACGGAAGATAAGTTTCAGCCAGCAAGGGATAAAGTATGTTGTTGGTGTTCCAATATAAGGAGATAGATGTCATTCCTATGGGAGTTCCATAGCATACCCAATGGGAGTATATGAAGGGATTGTGTGGATATTGGAAGAGGGCAATTGGAACATGTTAATATAGCCTTTCTTTATCCCATTAGTGCTTCTTTTTTTTGGATGTTCGGTCTTCGACCTACTCTTCCATTAGGCTTGAGATTTGAAAGTACAATTCACACATCCAAAGGACCCTCCTTATCAAATGCAAGTTTAATCGACTGCCAATAAGCTCCAACAGCACACGCTCGGTGCCATATGAGGGCTCAAGGCCAAGCAAACAAAGGCAACGATCAGCCTGACGGCAACCAACCAGACTCCATCCTTCTAGCCAAATGTCCTCAACACGTGGTTTGTACCAAAGTCTCACCTCTCAACAAAGGATGTGCCACCATGATCCATATTTCCATCCATGGCACCGACAGCCAAATGCTCCCCCTCCACAAACGCACTCCTGTTGACCGCACACACAACCAACAATCGCACGACATTTCCTTTGCCATCCACGTTGCTTTGCATGCAACACCTCGGATGTGGGCCAATGTGAACCACATCATTTGCCATCCATGGACAACTCGAACGAATCCACTTTAAGAAGTTAATATTGGGTAGATTTGTTGGTTTTGAACCCTATGTGTTTACCACTACACCATGCAAACGACAATATGTTATACTAGTTCATTATTGTGTCAACTTTTGAGCAGAGATTAATGTCTATAAATTAAAGAATATATTATAGGGTGTGTATTTTACGTGATTCTCCCAAAAAAAAAAAAAATCCCTCTTATGATATTTTAAAGAGAGGTGTATTTTTCTATGTGTGACTTCAAATAGCATCCAAAAATGGTGACGGCAACATACATTTTGTTCAGTTTCTTCTCTTTCCTTTCCAAGAAACCCATGCATGATTCCTCTCCTTTTAGTACAAGCAACCTTTTAAAAAGGAGAAGCTTCTTCCTTATCATTATTTTGGAAGAGTGTGGACGGATGCCCCATTAACTTGGCTCTCTTCCTTTGTGAGGTGGTCGGCAAAGAATCTCTAGGTACTCAAGAGTGTCCAAAAACTTTTCTTTTTTCCATGATCAAGAATAGCAAGTAGCAAGCTAGGGTGAAGCTTGAGATTAGATTCCTTGGAGCTTTATAAGAATGTACAATGTGTCTTGTTTGTTTTGTGATTGTGCTCTACTACATTAACGAGACATGGGCATAGGATCAACCTTGGTATGAATGGGATGGTAATAACGATGTCTAGGTGGAACTCATAATATCCCACTCTAATGGTGAGTGTTGATAAGAGGATTCATAGTTGTGTTACATGTCTCTTTTTTGAAGAAGGGACTCCGCCATATGTGAAACGTGCCTAAGCTATCACTCCTTTTTCTTTTTTTTTCTTTTTTTTTTTTAATGGAGGTTCGGCAGAGGCCTACTCCCCTAGACTTTAATTTTGAAATTGCAACTGTACAAGGAATGGCATAGTACTCATGGGACCCCCCTTATCCCACAAGAACAGGGGTTTACAAGATTGGGTTAAACGGCGGTCAACACTACCGCAGGGATAGACAAATGGTGGCACTCAGCCACAATGCAACATCATTCCAGATTTCATGTCCCTTACATGTTGCTGCCAGGGATTGAACCCTCGCCCCCGCCTCAAGAGACGAGAGGCCCAACTACTAGGCCAGCGAACTGGGACAAGCACTCTTTTTTCTACATAGACACAAAGCCCTCTGCTTTAATAACTTCTTTGGTTGAAATAGGTTTGGACAAAAAAAAAAAGAAAAAAACAGAGTCTTACCTGGAGTGGAGTTCCATTTTGAATTGCGCTATCTTCTACACACACGTGGGAAGCCAGCTTTCCTGTCTATGATCTTGTTATAAATGAAGACATCAAGATCGATCGCTTCTTCAACGGGACTCGGGAGACCAAGATGCATTAGATGTTTACACGTGGGAAAAGCCTAAAGGTCCTTTGCGTAATGGATATGCCACGTCAGCAAGAAAAGTGGCCCCGCTTCTTAGGCATGCCAACGCAATGGACACGTCATTTCTTAGAACGGGCTGAGCTTTATCCTGACGCATCCAATGAAGCAGGTTCAAATATGATACCTTTCCCTTTTTTTTTTCTTTTTAAATAAAGACTTGCTGTCGTCAGCTGCCTTTCACGATACCCATATGAGGACACTGAAGTATATAGGTCCTTCGATTGCGTAATCAAGCAAAGAAATGCACATCCACACAATGACCCCATGAGGCTCTTCCATAAATAAAAGCCTGCTTTTTTGCGTTTTTTTTTTTGGAGTCCACAAGAGAGTGTTGGAAGATGTTACTTGTGGGTTTGCGAAGGACCCCTTTTTTTTTGTTTTTGAAACAACAAGAAAAGAGAATCAAATTAATGAATGTGTGTTACAGGGTGTGGAAGTGGCAAGACCCCAACAGAGTTGGGCCACATAGCAATAGAGAACATAACACTAAGGCAAAGGTATAGAAGGGAGCACCTTCTTAATACAAAGAATAAACCATGATAAGCCCCTTTATTTTGAGGAGAATTGCATTTAGAGGTATTCATGATATCAAGGATGCCCGTCCTGAAGGAACTCCAATGTCTCTATTATTTTAGAGGAAGTTTGGCTGAAGCCTAATCTCCCTAGGCTTGAATGTATAAAAACAATTGTACAAGTAAAGGTCATAGTACCCATGGGGTCCTCGTATCCCACAAAGCAAGGGTTAGACTGTCAAAGCATCACAAGAAAAAGCCTATACCAAGGCATCTAGTTTCAACGGCGCGAAGACAGTGCATGCATAGGCTGGCCACATTGGCCCAAGTATGTCCAACATCCCGAAGGGGTTGAACGCACAACCTCTGCCTTGAGAGGTGAGAGCACAACCAACTCACCTATGGGTTTTGGACAAGTCCAATGTCTTTTGCTATCAGACATACCCATCCTAATAAATGGAAAGATTTTTTATTATCGTTGCAAAGGACCTATTTGCCAACACTCCCATCCAAACATACCACTTTTTTGAATCAGTAGGCTCTTCTTATTCATCCACATGAAAATCACACTTGCAAAGTAGCATAGAGACTTGATCTTTGTATATTGGGGATTGATAGGATGTTCATTTGTAAATTCTCCATATTTTAGGGTCTCTATATTGAGGAAATGAGAGGAAACTCTCAACGGGTTTTAAGAATAGCACATCACGCCTTCATCACCAAAATCCCTTCATACTTAGGATAAGGATGAGAATTTTGGTCTCCATATTAATCCTACACATCGTTTGTGAGAGACATGAATGTCACTCCGAGATAATAATAGATATCTCCGTTGTTAAAGTATGAGAAAGTGCTTGAGGATCAAAGAACACAATATTAACTTGAGATGAAGAGCTCAATGTCCCTTATACATGGATTACATTCCTCTCATTGTACCAACTAAAGCTATGATTAGAAGACCTTCATTTGATGTACTCATAAAAAGCTTTTTGTCTTTATACGGCCAAGTTGAGTGTCACCTTGTTTGCCACTGTCGTTTAAATGTGTGTGTGTGCGTGAGAGAGAGAGAGAGAGAACACTTCATTCTGCTCCTTGGTGTCACATAGTCCTCCAACTTCTTCTCTCCCAAAGATTGTGTGATGTCCCCATTCAGAATCACAAGAATTGAGAACCATGAGGCGTCTTGTAATTTAAGTCTCTCTCTCTCTCTCTCTCTCTCTCTCTCTCTCTCTCTCTCTCTCTCTCTCTCTAACACACACATAGATCTTTGGCCAACCCCTTGCTTTCCCGTTTCTTTAATTCTACTCCTATTCCCACCTTCCCATGTGCAAAAGTGTCGCTACTTTTGCCATTCTTTAACGCCGCTGCCTCCAATTTTGTGATTTCATGCGTGTCACTCTTCCTAACTACTCTTCATACATCACCCTTCCCCCCCCCCCCCCCCCCCTCCCTCCTACTCCCTCCCATGCAAAAGCGCCCAAGGTTCCTTCGCCAAGAAATCCTATGCTGCATAGTTATACTCTAACTACTCCTCCTCATGTAAGCCCCTGAAACCCCCTTCTAAGAACAAACCCCATGTAAGCTCTACCATGTGCTTCGCTCAAAAATGAAGCTCCACACGAGCCTCATGATGTTGAAGAGCCCTTAAACACCATCTAATGAGAGGTCTTGTCTACATCCACCTCATCAATCATCTCCAACAACCTCACATGCCAAACGTGACATCATCCCTCTCTATTGCATTAGCATACAATGGATAAAGCAATGCTTCGCTTGAGAGTGAGGGTGCGTCCAATCCACATATGCCACGTACGTGGCTTTCAATACAGTCCACAAATACCCATATCCTTGCTTTTTTTTTTTCTTTTTTAGACTGGAGCACAATATTAGCAAAAGTAACATTGGATAAAGGCCACATGGGGGGTGTTACATCAGGTATAGGGAATGGGTCCTTTCACCTTGTGATAGGAGAAAGATTCCTACATTTCATAAAATCATGCATGTGATTTTGATCCCCTTTTCCGATTTCGAACACACAGCATTGAGTGAAGGCTTTGGGGGCTCCCACACACATAATCTTGTCCATACATGCAATAAAGATCCATAAAGCTAAATAACCTCCTTTTCCTTATTTTATTTTCTGATTTTCCTCTTTCGGCTATTTCAAATTAAAGCATGGATTTATTTTTCCCCACAATCTTCAGTGTACTTAGAGGTGTCCAAAGGTAGCGGACTTGGGCAAAGATATTGTAGCCAACACCATCAATGGAGCTACTAGAGAATGTTCACACAAAATATTAGCCTTTTTTTTAATAGGAAGTTTGGCTGAAGCCTTATCTCCCTTATAGCTTGAATTTGATTGCAAGGACAGTCGTACAGATGAAGGGGCATAGTACCCACGAGACCCCCCGTATCCCACAAAGTAGGTGTTAGACTGCTCAAAGGGACAGTTGGAAAGGATTGCCCGAAGGCAAATGTTTTAAATCTTCCTAAAGGCAATACATTGGTCTAGGGCTCACAAATGTCATCTCATAGAGGGGGGCCCAACCAAATAGCCTAACATGCATGGAACATATGGAGGTTGAGAGTCAAGTTACAAAGAATGAAAATAGTACCCACTGGGGACCCCTTGTCCCACATAGGGTTCTTGAAGTTGAAATTACAAATACTTTGCATCATAGCCATGGGACCCTTCTCCCACATAATAAAGGAAGACAATGTCTTTATAGTACCACTTGAACCCAATAGAAGATCCTTCATAGATAATTGAATAATAAAAAGAACATTACAAGAGCTTTTCAATAGAGAGGCATTAATGCTAGATATGGAAAGGCTAACCAAGTGTTAGACTCAAGAAATGACATGCAAGAGATGGTTGAATCACACCCTAACCAGGAGGATTAGGAAGTAATCTTCAACATGGCTTTTGGTGCAAGTGGTTAGCCCTTCATACTCCTAGCTAGTAGGTCATATATTCAATTCCGTTTGTATACAACATCAAGAATAGAAAATGTTGAATATAAAGCATAACCAACTTGATTTTTGGGTGCATATGTATCCACATTTAGCTACGAAGCTACTAAATGTGCCAAACTTGACATGTCATGCTAGTATACATTATATAAATATGCATGTTATGGCTACTCATGTAATTAAGGTCCAAATATTTGTGGATCCATCTCAAGGACTTCTATATTGAGTGGACACCCAAAAATTCTTGGAGAAGATAAGAATGACAAACATCACCCTTGATGAAACACATGGAGATCATCACATGTAACGTACCTCCCAAAATTCATACTCTTGCATAGCTTGTTATCCTTGAATTCATATGACTAATAAACCACATCAATTCCTTTACATGCTAAAAAACTTTTCATTTATGTTATTGTGTGTGACACAAAATTCAGGTTTGTGGAGAAATTATATAGCCTTTTATGGTTTCAAAAACATAGAAGCTTAGACATAATATGAATTGGTGCAAAGTCCTTCAAAGAATCCTAAGACTCTCCTACTAAACAAAGTCAACATGGTGAGGGGGATATTGTTTATGCATTTACAACCATAACCATTTCTTTGTTACCCATGTTTTGCACATTTCCTCTCTTCTCATTACATTTCAAAACTTCTTTAAACACCCCATTGGAGTTCCCCACAATAGTGTTTAGAACATCCTTGTCAATTCTTTTCAAGAATTCATTATTAGCCCCCCCACATTCCCACATCCTTGTTGATATGTTTAGGTAGTGATGTGTGTGAACACACTAGGACCACCGGGGCACTTTTTTCCCTCTTTAGGAGGTTTTTTTCCCCCGGCTTGTATATACGCCTATTGCCCTAATGGGCTACTTATCTTTGTACATTCTCTAGTAATACATTCAGTAGTGTGTGTTGTGCTCCAAGCTTCTTCTTCTTTGTTGTGCTATTCGTGTGCTTCCACAGACGTCCAACTCCAACAATTGGTATCAGAGCAGGTTGTCGGTTCATATAGAGCACCGTCGACACTCCTCCGGTTGTAGTCTCAAAATCGCACGAATTTTGGTGAGCATACTCAGCATGTTTTCAAGATCTAAACAGCTTTGTTGTGTGGTGCCAAAATCGTGATATGAGCTCGTTTCGGCCTCCGAGCGCACTATTGCAGCGTTTGTGCAGGCTATTTCTATAAGAAAATAACAGCACAGTGGAATAGACCTATAGACAGAGTTGAGAGAAAAACGCAGACAAAGATAGATGCAGACTGAGAGATAGAGAACTCAAATTCTCAGATTGCCGAGCATAATGCAGTTTCAATGATGGTGTTGTCCACGCGTGCGCTCCCAATGTGGAGCTTAGATGGTGATCTAGACAGACTCTAGATGAAGGACTTACTAGTGTGCATTGCTATGTAAAGCTCAACATGGGTTGTGCTTATATAGCTTTTACAAGGCGATTCGGTATAGATAAATGTAGTCGGGAGATACAAAATAGTCGATAAAATATATGATCCGACAATATCTCCACGACCAGGAGTCCTATCGTCTTGGCCCTACGGGCCGGGCCCCCCTCTACACTCCCCCCATTAAGGTTCTATGGGGAAATCACGCGACGCCATAGGGCCTTTATTTTCACATTAAATGGCAACCTAATGGCCTGGAAGTTTATGCCCTACCTACCCTAATGGCTAGGCTCACAAAGATCATCTACAACCATCAACGGTCACACATAGACCTCATCTAACTTGGAAGTTAGGGTTCCATAAATGTCTGGGCTCTCATAATGGCTTCTCCTCATAATGGGGACCTTACAACTTAGAGCACCATGGATCATTTGTGGTCACATGAGGGTGGAGTATTGAGCATATCTAACAATTTCATCTTTTTGTGCCAAAGGTATATACCAGTTTCTGTTCGCCAGTATAAGCATCTCGAAGTCTACTACAGGTCTAGCGGAATTCGTCTGGGCAGTTCTGTTCAACTTTCTGAGATAGAGTCAATTTTTTGCATCAAGGTATTTTAGTCACTGGCCATGACTCAAAGTAGTGATGTATTCCATATGTTGGTTGTTGAGGATAAGTTGGATGGTACCAACTACCCGTTATGGGCTTATATGATGCGACATGTGTTGGTTGCAAAAGGACTGTGGAACATTGTGCAGGGTGTCGAAAAATGTCCTATCACACCTACAACTGTTACAACTGCAGGTATTGAAGCTGATGCAGAAGGTGTCAAAGATGATGATATTCTGCATATTCATGTTCGTGTTGCAGTTTCTACTACACCTACTGCAGAGCAGATTTGCTAGGATGGTAGAGATGCCCAGGCACATGCATTGATAGCTTTGTCTGTCAAACGTGCCATTATTCCTCACATTTGCTCTTGTAGAATAGCTAAGGATGCTTGGGATACACTTACCACATTGTACCAAGCTAGGAATGAGGCTTGTGTTGCTTATCTCCGAAAACAATTGGAGAGTGAGCACATGAATGAAGGTGATTCTATGGATAGTTTCCTAACAAAGATCAAAGACTTGAAGGAACAATTGATTTCTGTTGATGAGGTTATACCAGATAGCTCACTTGTGCAGATCGTTCTGAATGGTCTTCCTGATTCATATCAAAGTTTTGCTTCTACTCTTCGGTTGATGATGAAAGGCAATCCAAATGCCTTATCATTTGAGGAGTTAGTCTCTGTTCTGTTGCAGGAAGATCAGTCTAGGCAGAATAGGTCTATTATGCGAGTTGTAGATCAAGCTTTCCTGGCTAGTCAAAAGGGCAAAGGAAAATGGAGTTCTTCAATTAGTAAGCAAAAATCTGCTAACTTTGCATATTCGAAGAAGGAAGATAAAGATGAGAAGAAATCAAAAAAGCAGAAATTGTTTTATAAGTACTCTAAAGGGAATGATCATATCATAAAGAACTGTCCAAAACTGGCTGCTAAAGAGGCAAAGAAGAAAGAGGCTGGAATGGTTGTTGCAGAGGCCTCTACACCAAAAACAGAGTCTGCTAATCTTGTGCAGGAAGAAGAATGGGCGTTTACTACTGTCTGCAGTTTTGAACCATCTTCTCATGAGCAGTGCATGTCTGCAGTAGACTCAAATGTTTGGTATTTTGATAGTGGGGCGACCAAACATATTACCCCGCAGCGCAGTTTCTTCTCTTCACTCGAGTCTACCCCTACAGGGAATACTGTTACATGCGCCAACAACTCCTCTTATCCTGTTATGGGAGTTGGTAAGATCATTTTGACTACTTCTGATGATAGTTTTTTCACTTTGTCAGATGCTTTATTTGTGCCAGGGATCAAGAAGAACATGTTTTCAGTTTCTGCTTTAGCCAAGATTCGCTTGGTTGTGAAATTTGTTGATGACAAGTGTACAGTTCATGATCTGTCAAATGGCTATGTGATTATTGCATCTGGCATTTTATGTCGTGGGCTGTATAAGCTCATAGACTATGAAAGATCTGTAAATGATTTGACATGTGCAATAAATGATTCTCAGGCTATGTCAGATGCAAAGCTTTGGCATGCACGCTTTCGTCATCTGAATTTTGCTAGTTTGGTATGCCTACAGAAATCTAAAATGGTGTCCTCCTTGCCCAAACTTGAGGCACCTGGAAAACATGTTTATGAAGGCTGTATTTTGGGCAAAATGCAGTGTTCATCCTTTCCAAAAGATGGTTCAGTTTGGGCTACTCAGAAATTGCAGCTTGTACATAGTGATGTCTGTGGTCCTATGCAGACACCTTCTTTTGAGAATTATCTTTACTTTGTGACTTTCGTCGATGATTTTTCCAGGCATGCATGGGTATATCCATTGAAGGCAAAGTCCGAAGTGTTCACGTGCTTCAAACAATTTTTGGTTTTGGCTGAAAATCTATTAGCATGTAAAATGGGCACCCTCCGTTCTGATTGGGGGGGGGGTATATGTCTTCTGATTTTAATGAATTTCTGGCTGAACTTGGGATAAAATACTAGTGTGCAGTGCCATATACACCTCAACAGAATGGAGTTGCTGAATGAAAGAACATGCCACTCATGGAGATGGCGAGGTGTATGGTCAAGAGCCAGGCTTTACCACATAGTTTCTAACTTGAGGCTGTCATGTGTGCAGCATATGCACTGAATAGGTATCCCACTAAGCACTGTAGTTTATCACTCCATATGAGGCTTGGCATGACCGCAAGCCATCTGTTGCCCATCTGTGTGTTTTTGGTTGTTTGGCATATGCATTAGTGCCTGAACAACATCACAGAAAATTGGATGATAAAGCAGTAAAATGTATTTTTGTTGGGTATAGTTATGAAAGTAAAGGCTTCATCTATATCATCCACAAACTAAACACATTTTGGTTAGTCGTGATGTTGTTTTTGTGGAAGATGCTATTCAGCCATTGCTTTCATGTACTAAGGAGACATTTGTGAGCTCCAAAGACATGTATGATACTTTGCTGCCTCTTTTTACAGGTGGACAGTCTAGTGTTGGTCCTAATGAGGCAACTTCTCAGCCTTTGCAGGTTTCATCTGATGATGTAGATAATTCCATTTCTGATGCAGATGTACATAATGCACTTATTGATGAGAGAGATGATATTGAACAGGCAAGAACTATGCCAAAATGGCTGCCGCAGACCTTGCGTGACAGCAAATTAGATGCATCTCTGTCATATCGTACTCGTTCAGGCTTTCATAGTGCCTCTTTTGCATCAAATTGCTATGCTATGGCTACATCTAGTCTCTATGATGAGAATGAGCCTGTTTCGTTTGATGAAGCACACAATTCAAAAAAATGGATGGCTGCTATGCAATCTGAATATGATGTTATGATGAAGAATGGTATTTGCTCTTTATGTGACTTGCCTCCTGGCAAGAAGGCCATTGGCACTAAGTGGGTATACAAGCTGAAGCGTAAACCGGATGGTACAGAAATTACATCCACATCTTCCTATTATATTCATCGACAATCACAATGTAGGAAGATCCTCCCAAAGCATGTATAGACATCTTACCACACAAGCTAGCATATACCAAAACTATAGGAGTCTTTGACCTACTCTTGCTTTCTTATAGAAATGTCTCTCCCTAGTTCTTGCCCATCATACAAGCTCTACAAGGTTCCTTCATTCCATTCATTGTAGGTAAGTGATGAAGAAAAATACTTTGCTTTTGCATTTCCAATATTGTCCATGTCATTGCGATGGGTTCTTGTTGAGGAAAAACAAAAATAGATTGACCTCTCTCATTGGTCATGTGAGGAGATGCACCATTCTCTAGTACCCATGAATCCACAACTGACTCTTCTTGTGTTGAAGAGCATACCAACTTTGCTTTAGCTCCATGTATTGTCTCCTCCTTCACTTCTTCTATCCTCTTGACATGACAATCTACAATTGCATGTGCCTTCATTTTGCAATGGAAGCACAGTTCTTGAAATTTCTTCTTACTATTCATCCTCACTCTTACCTTTGGTTGAGGAACCATCTTTACCTGATGCATTGGTGGATAATGGAGCATCTCCATTGCTACTTGTTACTTGGTCTTGGAGCTACAAATCATCTTCCCATGGTAGTGAATAAAGCTCATCAAATATCAAAGCTTGAGGTCTCACTTGAGTGTTGAGAGTAGTTACCCTTCCATCATACTTTGGTGGAGAACTTTTAGAGAGACCTTCGAGCTAGCCCCTTGGTGGTATTCTCTATTCCTTCACAAGCCATTCCATCACATGTCTTCTTGATCTAATTAAAGGATGCCTTAGCCTTCTCTCATTCTGCAAACTTCTCTGCTTCCAATTGATTTTCTAAATTTTGAATGCATATTTGGTTTTCTACCTTGTAGCGACTCCTCAATATACTCCATGACTCACTTTCCTTGGATGTATGTTGAATGAGAGGTAGAACATAGTCCACACAATTGGTCACTATAGGATAAATTGCATTTGCATTTCTTATCTTCCAAGCTTGTAGAAGCTTTGCATATGGGAGAATTACCATGCTTGGATCCAATGGGTCAAAGGTAGGTTGTGGTTCTTGCTCACTTCCCATTATCATCTCCACGATCAAAAGAATCAAGGATAACTATAATCTTGAACTTCCAAAGAAAATAATTTTTACCATCTAACTTGCCTTTAGTGAAGGTTGGTGGATGAATTTTTGCATTGCCAAATCCATTGCACCAACTCCACTTCCACTTCTAGATGTTAACACCTCCATAGTGTTGAAGCCTTTTTGTCCCATGAACTTGAATCCTTGAAGGCTTTACCTCCCAATATCTCTAGCATTGAAGCCTTTAGCTCTTGAAAACTCTAGCATTGAAGCCTTTGCTTCCCACAAGTTATAGCTTTTTCCTCCCAAAAACTTCAATTTTGAAGCACCTATCACAAACTCTGGAGTTGAAGCATTTACCTTTCACAAGCTTAAATGTTGAAGCATTCCTTCCACAAAATGTTAGAGTTGGTTCCTTGGCCTCCATGATCTCTCCAATCTTCTATGGCTTCTTGAGCTCTAATACCATGTAAGAAAAGACAAATGAATGAATAATGATGAACCAGTGGTGCAACTCTAATACCATGTAGAGGTTACCACAACACACACACACACACACATACACACACACACACACACACACACACACACATATATATATATATATATATATATATATATATATATATATATATATATATATATATATATATATATATATATATATATAGGATCAAGGTTAGAGAGAAAGAGAGATATTGCTATTCAACTCAAACACATTACTCTAATACAATGGAAATAAACACTACAAAAGATATAAATGATTCTATCTGCCCATGCATATGTCAACACAATGAGTACAAAGATGGACACTCTAATGGTTCCAAACACTACAAACTGTGATCCTACATGGGGAGAGGACCATCCTTATAAGGTCCTACAAGCCTAATTTGGCCTACCCATGTTCTAGAGTTGTGGTAGCCATGCCAAAAATAATCTCCACTATTGATCTATGGGGTAAATCCAATAGTAGAAAGGTAGGATCAACAACCATTTGTTTGTAACCCTTGATCTTGCTTAATCCACACTTAGGATCAAGTCTAGATCCAATGACCCACATCAAATAGACCCTTCCCAAAGTTAAGAAACCTATTCTTGTTTCTCGCACTTGATTTAGGTTGATCCTCACATAGGATCAATCCCAAATCCAATGGATTAGAAGCAACCTTCATAACTATCCATCTATAATCTACTCTAGACCTCATCTGACCTAAAAGGTAGAAATCTACCAATGTCCAACGCTCTCACATGGCTTCTTTCATAACAAGGACCTTACAAAATAGAGTGTTATGGAACAATGGTGGTGCTACATAAGGGTGAGGTATTGAGCGTATCTAACATCAAATACTATGACTCATGCTAATTATCAATAATCGTAATATTCGTCCACTCTTACACGTGTCTAAACTTTGAAATTATCTTATGTAAGAAGATGTACTCGAAAAGAAATCTAGTTTTGATATTTAACCAAACATCTTCTGCAAGTATCTTGTTGACCACTAATCCTAACATATTTATGAACTTTTTCATATTTTTTGGGAATGCTCATGAATTTTCATGTTCCCCAAAATACAAGGTCATGTTCATTTGTTTTAGGATAGATCGATCTAGCTTTAAGGCTAACTGAAGCATGAGAGTATGACTTTTGAGGAAATTATAA
This sequence comes from Ceratopteris richardii, assembly GCA_020310875.1. NCBI lineage: Eukaryota > Viridiplantae > Streptophyta > Polypodiopsida > Polypodiales > Pteridaceae > Ceratopteris > Ceratopteris richardii. The sequence goes on along the minus strand of CM035426.1, from coordinate 22,492,659 downwards.
AGTTACATTTTTCCATTTCATGTTTGTACCTTAGTAATTTTAAGTTCTTATTTCTATCACGTAGGTGAATATAAATGCATGTACGTAAATGCATGCCATCAATGATTCTAACGATCCTTAACTTTATGCATGCTAATCATTCATGCGTTCCGTGATCTGGTTTGTGCACAATCACGTGCTTTTTTTCCATGCATCATTATGCCAATGAACATAAAATTGTACATCTAGAAATGCTTCTAATGAAAAAAGAGAACTTTGACTTGAATTTGCACATTTTAAATTATCCATTTGATAAGATGAAAATGCACACACATCCATTCTTTTCAATGCATTGATGCATGCAAGTGTTTGATGTGCTTAATTTTTTTTCTCAAAATATGTATGTAGGTATGTGAAGATAATGAAAAGTAATGCAAACAAACGTCAACCATAACTTAAAAAAATACTTAGCTTTATAATAAGATTTTTCTTTCCTTTGTCTTAGAGAAGAGCCATCTTACTTCTTAAGACTTCAAGAAGTGGTCACTTCGAGAATTATCTTATAACATACTTTGTGTTCATCTTTATGTTCCTTCTTCATGCCTAATATGAAAGATGAGGAGAGATCATGCTTCATGCTTTATTGTGATAGAAGGGTACATGAATAAGGCATTCCTGAAATATTTATTCGATGATCCACAATGCTAGACTCTCCTTCTCAAGAGCTCTGCAATGATGTCCTTGCTATAGAAAACTTGAACTGTAGTGCCACACATAGTACTCTGCACAGGGGGTGGAGAATACACAAAAAACACACATTACGCAGACTACGAACACAGATTTCTTAGGTCGTACAAATGTGGTCAAACTTAGAGAATGTGGATAACCCAACCACTATATGTTTTATTAAAGAACATATACAAAACTGTCATGTGGCCATTTGGCCTTTCACATGCACACTAGCGATAAAAATATCCCACAAAAGGCCAATATGGACAAAGTGATTATGGGAGAAAAATAAAGAATGATAAAGAATACCTGAGTGTAAGTATACAAACTATAACTCTCACCTGATGGGCATGTTACATAGTATACAAGTAATTATGTAAGATCATGAATCAAGTAACCCCCATCAAGTGACAATAGTGTCCAAAGTTATCTTGTGGTAGAGCATTAATCAATCTCGAGTAAGAACCTTCTCAAGTATAATGCGTTCAGTGGCTAATCAGTCTCTAATGAAGTGATACCACACCTTAATGTGCTTGGTCTTTGCACTGTAAGCCGCCGGACTGTATTTTCATAATTCCTATATTTTCCTATCCCACACAAACCGAAAGGTCGTAGCGAAGTGTTGTATCTTTTTATCAATCAATGAAAAGACATGGCAGTGACTCTCCGGTGACGACGAGCAGAATCGCCAGACTGTTTGTCTGGGCGATTGCGGTCATTGGAGACGCCGTGGTGCATGATTCGTGAAATCATGAGTACTGTTAACTCTTACTTTGTTTAATTACATTGATTTGTGATTAACTCAGTACTGTTAAGTGGCCAATAATAAGTCTGTGCAACGGTGTTGAATAACTCCTGTGTTGCGTACTGTGAAAAGTTTAACCAGAATCTTGATAGTAAGATGTATAAAAGATTCGATATTGAACACTAATGTACTGTTGATTGAATAAGTTAATTGGGAAAATTAAGATACAGGGCCTTCGATTTATCAGACCCCTACCACTCCCAAGAACCCGAAAGAACTTAAAATTGCCTATGATGAAAAAACGCACTTTTAACACTGGCATCGTCTATGGGAAGGTGGCATAGACGGTGAATAATCAGTAAGGTGGAGTAGTACGCAAGTGGTGCAGAGGTGATATATGTCGGTTACTCGGTCCAGTGAGTCTTATCCGAAGTACAGGAGAGACCAGCATCCCTGGACGGTACCAAATTTGTTAGGGACACCCCCTATCATGGACAAAGAAAACCCCTGACCTTAGATTCCATGTGAACTCTATATCTCATGATTGGTTCAGAATTATGAGAAACCAATGCTTCCATTGCGTCCGGAGCGTGCCAAAACCCTAAGATCGACTATCTACTTGCCTGATTCGGATATCCAGAGCTCATGTTTCGAATTGATGACATCATCGATGACATCATCAATTCGTAAATGCCTTTCATGAACCGCCCTTGAAAACCTATAAAAGGAGGGGTTGGCCACATTCATAATCAGTCTTGCCAATACCAGTCTTGGGAGCTCAAGGAGTCGTGGCCGCCAAGTAAGTACTCTTCAAGTTCTAGTTCTAGTTCTTGTCTTGTTCCTTATTCTAGTCTAGTTCTTGGACATCCTATCTTGTCCCCTTGTAATCTCGTAGTACGAGATCCTATCGAGTTCTTTCGTGTATCTAGTTCATCTCTGTCACTCTAGTACAATGGTGAGTACCAACGTGAGGAGATACACCTCATAAATGTCAATCCGTGGAGACGTGAGGACCAGTATGAAGACCGTGAGCAAGTGATGGCACGTGCGTGAGTGAAAGCACACAAGCATGCACACACATACACACACACGCGCACAAAGTAAGAGCAAGGAGTGGAACAATGGAAGATCTTCGATTATACAAGAGCTCTCTTACAAAGCTGAAATCTACAACAAGCTAACCTCAAAAATGAGCTCTCCAGCCCTTTTTATAGTTTTTGAGTGGTTTTGGCCCTGTCCAGACCTAGTGTCCGGCCTAGTTAAAAAATAGGTTCCAGGGCTTATTTGGGGGCTCAAACGGAGTCTAAAAATTATGAAAATTGGTAGGGTGGTAGTTCTAATACTCCTCAAGCTCGAGGACTCCTCGGCTTGAACAAAATGGAGTTACGAAAATGGAAAATGATATTTACAATGGTTTTTAGTGATAAAAATCACTATTTTTGTAGGGATTTCTTCTGAAAATTTGACAGGTGCTTCTTGGAGCTCCCTACTTGCTCCTTCTTCTTGTGTGTCCACTTCCTTGATGCACTTCCATTCTTTGTCCTTGATCTTGAGCTTCAACACTCCCCCCCCTCTTGAGTCTGTCGTCCCTGACAGACCCTTGTTGTAGTGGTCGTTCCATGTAGTACGTTGAGAGGTAGCGTCCTTTGCGTCCAACAGGGGCGATCCCTCTTCCCAATGTATCCTGGTCGTTTGTTTGGTTCTTCACTTTGCCACCGTTATCTCTTGCAGTTTGTAGTCCCTTTGTACGTACTTCTGCCTTGTATTCCATCTGGATGGTGCATTTGTGAGTTTTCCAAAACTACTAGTTGCTCAAAGGAGGTGTTCAATGTTGATTATGAGCAACTCTCAATGGTGGATGGCTCCCTTGTTCTTGTAGTGGTCACCGTGATGTCCTCTGATTCTTCCAAAGATGGCTTTCATAGTTTTCATGCCAAGTACTTGTAACCCATAATGGATGATGGGTAAGTGCTTTAGTGCGTGGGTTGAACAAAATATGTGCCTTGTGCATGGCCTTGTAATGTGGCCCTACGTATGGGTACTTGGAAAATGCATGGCAAGAAGTATGGTGCAAGAGATTGGGTCTTGAGCTAAGTGCTCAAGGGTATGCTGACGAAGAGGTTTCCTAATCGATCATGGTTATAGTGTTGTTGAAGCATACACGTCTTACCATGGTGAAGGGTCCTTTGATCTTCATCTCTTCGTGTTGTAGTTCCATCATGGTGTTTGACCATCGGCTTGTCCTTTTTGTTGATGGATGTCCTTGCTGAAAGTTCGCTGATGAGCATTTTCAAGCACAGTCCTCTTCTTTGCCCCTTTTTTTTTTTTGCACACGATGGCATCAAACAAGAAGAAAGAGGTTAGTATCAATAACATATTTTGCATGTGAAAATTGTGTCTCATGTGCCTGGGATTTCTCAATTGTGTCTATGCACGGCCATGTAAGGTGGCCCTAAATTGATGCATACTTTGGAAATGCATGACCTGAATGGTGCAAACGACTGGGTTATGCCAAAGGCACATGGTTGCTGCTGGTCGAGGCTTTTGATGTTACTTGCATACTTGATGAATTCTTTGATTGGAGGTGTCTATTGGATCTCGAAATGATGTAATCCTCCGGATTGGAACCCATTTTGGAATAGGGTTTGGTACTGTAGAGATCACCTCAGGCCACTTCATCTTTGGATGCTTTCCAAACTTTGGTATCCCGTGTGGTTGGCCTTTTGGTTCTGTGGATGTTGTTGGTGCTTTTGGCTTCCAAACCCATATCCGTGATGATTGCCTGCTTATTTTTGCAGAAGGGTTGATTTTATCTTCGTTTGGTCTTTGTGCTCTATTCTTACCTTTTTCTTTCCTTGGTTTCTTTGTTGAGACCTTTTGCATGGTGGGGAGCATAGGTTGTTGCGTATGTAAGAGCTTCTTAGGTACCCACATCTGTAATTGTCCTTGTTGAGCTCCAGCTAATTTTTTAGGCACCCAAATTTGTACCTTATTGTGGTTGACCTTCATCGATTGCTTCGGTACCCACAGTTGTTGGATTCTTCATGCTTGAGCATGTCGTAGGTTCTTGGTTCTTGTCTTCCAATGGTTGACTTGCCTGGGTGGGAATTGTGTTGGCAAGGCTGATGGTTGCCCTCCTTTTAGTACCCAGATCTGCTTCATGTCCGGAACTATTTTCCTCTCAAAGTATCTTCGTCTATTGTAGCGTTGTGCTTGCCTCTTTGGTTGAGTTGTGGTGACAACATTAGTCTTTGCACAAGAGGAGGAGTTCGCTTGTCTTTGGTCCTGTTCTTCCATGATTGAGTACTTTTGAAACATAGCGCCCTTGGCACATGCAACATCTTTTTTGCTAAGATTAGTCCTTGAAGAACTATGAGGAGGTGCTTCATCTGGAATTGTGAGCATGCAATTTTCTAACTCTAATGTAATGCATTGTTCATGTACCCAAACGTGAAGAATTTGACTTCTTAAGTTCAAGTTGACAGCATGGTCGTAAATCCAATCTTGACCCAAGACAAGTGGCTCTGTGAGGTCCTCATCATGACACACTAGCATTTTGACTTTTATTGGAACATCATGAAGGTAGATGGGAAGTTCCACCTCTCCCAAACAAGGGGTTTCCACGCCTCCCAATCCTATGAGATAGGCTTCTATGGGCTTGATGTCCAATTGCAGGTCTTGGCAGTATGAAAGTCGAACTACACTAGTTGCTGCACCTGAATCAACTAATGCTCTCACAGTCTTTACACTCTTTCCTTGTCCTACCTCTATAGTCACAAAGGGCCGTCGATCAATTATTTGAGAAGTAGTTATGCTCGATTTTTGGCACATGTCCATGTGATATTTTGGAGCTTTTGTGTTGATATCTAGGCCTAGCCGTCGTAGCTTATTTCTTCTGATGTGCTCTCTCTCCTCTGCTTGTGCTTCTTCTCTAACCCTTAACTCCTCTTCTTTTCGCTTCTTAGCAGTGTTGAGTCTCATGAGCATTTCCTCTGTAAGAGGTTCTTGATATAACATGACTCGGCATCCACTAATATAGTTTGGTAGGATATCACCTTCTAAAGTGGCCAATTGAACTGCACCGCTAGTGGAGAGTCTATTAATGATCATGGGTCCATATCCTCGTTTCTCCAATTTGCGGGCATGTTGCTTTAGCATATAAACCAGCACTAGATCTCCTTCCTTCAATCCTTTATCCTTTACATGGGCATCAAAGTATGCCTTTTGCCTTTTCTTTGCAGCATAAATGCCTGCTGCTGCCCGTAGCCTCGTCTCACCTAAGCGTTCTAGATCAAAGATCCTGGAAGACAACTCATGTCCATTCCACTCATGCTCTTGTGCTACTTTCAAGGCTGGGATTAGGAAGTCCAATGGTAGCACGGCATTCTGTCCAAAGACCATCTGAAATGGGGTAGCATTGAGTACCGTTTTGTAGGCAACTCGGTATGCCCAAACAACATGATGAAGTTGTTTGTCCCAATCAGAGCGTTTATTATTTACAAGTTTCGTCAATACGTTACATAGGATCTTATTCGTGCTCTCGGCTTGTCCGTTAGCTTGTGGGTGATAGGGGGCAGACTTCTTATGTATCACCATGAATTCTTGAAGGAGATTTTCAATGACCTCATTCAAGAAGTGCGTACCTCTATCACTAACCAACTCTATTGGTAACCCATATCTAGTGAACACATTTTTGAATAAGAACTTAGCCGTTGTTTGAGCATCATTCCTTGTTGTGGCTTTTACTTCTACCCATTTGGTAAGGTAATCAGTTGCTACAATAATGTATTCCACATGGGAGCTTTTAGCTGGGGGGTTAATAGGACCAACAAAGTCTATACCCCACTTCGAGAATGTGCGCCCTCCCATCATTGGTCTCAAAGGCATCTCATCTTTTCTTATCGGATATTGGGCACGTTGGCATGTGTCACATTTCTTCACATAAGTATGTGCATCCATATGAAGAGTGGGCCACCAAAGTCCTGAGAATAGAATGGTCTTGATTACTCGATCAGGCCCAAAATGTCCACCTGCAGCACCGTTGTGTGCAGTTTCTAAGACTTTCAAATAGTCTGATTCATGAACGCACAGTCTTAGGCAACCATCCTTGCCTCTTCGATATATGTTGTCTCCTACTAAGGCATAGTCTTGAGCCTCTTGCTCCATGCTCCGTTTTCTTGCAAGACTCGCCTGATTGGGTAATGTTCCCGATCTCATGAACTCAACCAATGGAGCACTCCAATCTGGGATTAATGACACATGATAAAGAGTGGCATGCTCCACTGGGGGTCTCTTCTGGCACACTGGACAATTCTGGATCCACTCTTGTATTTCTTTGTCCATGCTAGGCCAATACACTCCTAAACGTTTTAGATTCTGCAATGTTCGTTGTTTAGAGTAGTGATTTCCTAGCAGTCCCTCATGGGCTTGTTGCAGCCAACTAGTATGTTCGTCGTCCTCAACACAACAAGCTAGTACGCCCTCAGGATCTTGTTTGTACATGCTTCCGGCCAATATTTGATACTTTTGTGATCTTACAATTTCTTCTTTGCTTGTTTTCACATTTTTATTTGCAGGTCCAAAGGTTAGGACTGGTACCAACTTATTTGCCCATTTAGGAACAACTTCTAAATTGAACAGATAAGCATCGGGCAATTCATCAGACACTCCTTGCGGTGGCTCTCCTGAAGTGATACGAGAAAGATGGTCTGCCCTAAGATGGGTTCTACCTTTCCTGACAACAACTTCAAAGTCGTATTCCATTAGTAAGAGGAACCATCTCACCAAGCGGCCTGTATTGCAAGGTTTATTGACCAAATATAGTAAAGCTTGATGATCAGTGAAAAACTTGAACTTATTGGCCAATAAATAGTGTCTAAACTTTTTCACAGCGTATACCATGCCTAAGCCTTCTCTCTCCGTTGTGGTATAATTTCGTTCAGCTGCATTTAATTGCCTACTAGCATATGCTATCGACAAATCTAGGTTTCCTTCACCTGTGGGTTGTGCTAGCACACATCCTATTGCATGATTGGAGGCATCTACATGGACATGAAAGGGTTGGCTCCATTCCGGAGTAGTCAATATTGGTGCTGTGCACAAACGTCTTTTCAGCTCGTTCCTCGTTCCACTCAAAAGTTGTTAACAACCCATAAAGAGGTTTAGCTATGATGGCATACATGTGGATAAACCTACGGTAATATCCACAATGGCCCATAAAGGCTTGTACCTCTTTAACATTCCTTGGTCTTGGCAACTCTGCTATCGCTCTTACCTTGTCTTCATCTGTTGAAATTCCATTCTTAGAAACAATGTGACCTAAGATCTTACCTTGTCGTACCATGAACACACACTTCTCTGGGTTCAGACACACTCGATATTCTCTACACTTGTTGAAGATCTGTCTGAGCTCAGGGATGTGGTAACTTCTTTCTTGGGAATGAGCGCATAGATCATCCACATATACTTCTAAGCTCTTTCGCAAGAACTCTTTGAAGACATGACACATGAGCCTTTGGAATGTTGCAGGTGCATTGGTGAGCCCAAATGGCATCACACGAAATGCAAAGATTCCCCATTCTGTGGCAAAGGCCGTTTTGTGTTGATCTTCGGGGGCAATGGCTACTTGGTTGTAACCTGAAAATCCATCAAGGAAGCTATAAACTTCCTTGCCTGCAACACGCTCCAATAGATGTTCGGTGATTGGAAGTGGATAACTATCTCTGATCGTAGCGGCATTAACTTTTTTAAGGTTAATGCACACTCGCAATTTCCCATTCTTCTTGGGCACCACCACAATGGGGGACACCCATTCAGTGTGCTCAATCTCATAGATGAATCCAGCTTCAATCAGCCTGTCAATTTCCTCCTTTATTTTGGCTGCATAATTGTCATTATATGTGTAGGGCTTTTGTTTTGTGGGCTTGGCATCAGCGGTCATCGGAATCGTATGAGAGCAAATCTTTGGATCTACTCCTTTCAAGTCTCTATAGTGCCATGCGAACACATCCCTATATTCCCTTAATAGAGCTACAAGCTCTGCTTCTTCTTTTGCACTTAGGTCATCTCCTATGTACGTACATCGTTCTTCGTTCCCTTCAATGGTCACTACAATTTTTTTGGTCTTTTCTTTATTGTCATATGCTTCTCCTATAATGGCCTCTCTCTTAGGCATCCGTACCAAAATTTTTCGGTCTTCCACTTCATATTTCTTGAAATTTTTTGGTACTTCAAACAATGATTCTTCCTCTTCTTGTTTCACTGCTTTTCTTTTCTTTTTCTTTTGACCTCCTTCACTTCCTTCCTTTGAATTTATCGTTTTAATACTCGTGAGGGGTTCTTATTCTTTTTGGGTTAACACTCCTATGTCTTCTAAATAGTGTTCCTCTGAGTCAAAGTAAGTATCCATCACAATGGATTCTAGATCATCGTCATTCTCTTCTTCTTCTATGAACTCACTAGGATCACACTCTTCCAACAGGGGCTGACACATGAACACTGAAATATCATAACCCTCCTCATCACAATGAGGTGTCCATTGTTCTTCATTGACTGCAATGTCCATGGTAGCTAAGATTTCTGCCCAACCCTGAGGCTCAAATTCCTCATCTGGAAATATCATCGGTGTATAGGCTGGGTCTTTTATTGGTCTATCTCCTGGGGAAGTTCCTTCTTCTCTTGCTTTTAGACGCTTTTCCTCTTCCTCCGCGACCTTGCACATCCACAAGTGAGTATCTTCATGCAGCCAGGATGGATCAGGTGCACTTCCAGAATGCACAGAGATTGAATCTTCTTTTGCTTTGTGGATAGGATTCCACTGTAGGGGTGGTACATCTCTGAAGGTGTAATCCTTCAGATTGACCTTGGTGGTGACCCCTAAGTGCTGTAAGTACAAGGAGTTGGTTCCCCAATCCTGTACTATTTGCAATTGTCGTAGGAAGGGTCTTCCTAGGATCATCTCGTAGACATTATTTTTTTCAAAGTCACATATAGCAAATGTATGTTCAAACTCTACACTACAAGTGGTTAGAGTTATCCCTTCGAGCAATCCTAGAGGTCTTTCAAAATGACCATCTGCCATTTGAAGCTTCATTCTTGTTGGCCTTAATGTGGGTTTTGCCCCATCGCTTCCACAAGGAGGTGGTCGCAATAGCAACACCAGCACCCGAATCTACAATTGCTTTGGTTGTGTAACCTTGATAGGTGATCGGAAGATAAGTGTTACCTTCTTCACCTTCGCTCATGTCTCCTATCTTGTCGAGAGGTATCTCTGGAACTTTTTGCTTAGAGCCTACTTTTGGCAAATTGGATTCAAGTTCTGGAACCTGATCCTTCACATGATTCCAGAGCTCAAGTTTTGCTTTGAGCAGCTCTTCCACAGTGAGATGACATTGAACCTTAGTGTTCTTCACAACATCAGTATTTCTTGGAATCACTGAGTCTTCATTTCTTACCAATATTGTGGGAGCTCTGATCTGGAGAGATTCAGATTCCCATGGGCCTGTGAAATGAGGCAACTCTTGTAAAGAATTAGATTCAAAATCTAATCTCTCATCCTCTTGTTGCTCTGTTTGATCTCCATAGATAGACGGGATGTCTTGGGGAAATTGATCATGAAGATCATCAATCTCAGGAATAGGAGGGGAGTTACCCTTGTCCTTGGCCCATTTCTCTTCTTGTATTTCCCGCAAGAACTCTTGAGAATACTGTTGAATTGAAGGAGGTATTCTAGCATCCGTGGAATTAGGAACATAAGCTCCCATTGGTGGTGAGCTTCCTCTCTCAATAACTGGTTGAGCCTGTGGAGGTAAAGAAACTTGTGGTTTGTTTACCAATTGCTCTAATCTTTCTAGTAAGCCCTGGAAATGCAAATCCGGTTTGATAGAGTTTGTCTGATTGAACTTTTGACTAGTCTCAAGTATGGCTTGAGCTTGTTCTACCATTTTCATGCACATTTTCATCCGTTCAATCTCTAAATCTGCTCTCGGGTAACTCTTGTCCAAGTTTGCAATTGTTGGCCCTTCTTGAAGACGAGCCTGGTAGGCCTTGAACATCATGTCCAAGTCTTCTGGGGTTGGATCTGCAAGAACAGACCCTGGTTGTGGGTTATTTACAATGGGTGGTGGGGTGGAATGAGGTGGAGTGGATGGAGCTTCGGTATGTGAGGGGTTTTGAGATGCAATGTCTTCTATTTTTGTTTTGGTATCCCTTAGGCTTTCTTCTAGCTCGGATAGCTTTTTGTTCCACTTGCGATTAGCCTTCTCTCTGGTATCCTTCCATGTTCTTGGTTTCCTCTTACTAGGTTCTCCTGCCTCACTTGACTCCGATTGCTCAGATGGTTTTGCTTGTTGTGCAGCCTGTGCCCTAGTAACTACCTGTATAGGAGCCACATTACTGCTTCTTGAACTTGAATCTGCCACTAAGCCTACCACGTTGATGGGTGTGACCTTGGGTGCACTAGAGGGATTCCTGGGACACTCTCTAGGAAGATGTTCCTTGCCGCACTCAGGACAAAAGCCTTGTATTGTGATGTTTTGTCCTAGTCCCAGAGCTGGTTGGTGGGACATTCACGAATGAAATGATCGCCCTGACATCTAAAGCATGGTCCTCTAGGGGCTTGTGGTCTTACTTGTCTCAATTGGGGCCTATGATTTGGATTCGTATACATGACATTGGAGTATTCTGGCTCCCAATTTTGTTCCATAGGTGGTGTCTCATATTGACAATGAGAAGTCTCACTTTGCTCAGGTGACTCTATATAATAAGCATGTGGACTATCTTCATGGAAGTAGTTCGAACCATGAGCGTGAGAGTCATTTTCTGGTATCAATGGGGTTAGCGGTACCAATGCTCTATTAGGGTTCTCCTCCGCCATTGTATACTTAACTGGGATCACATTGGCAGGAACTGGTGGTTGGTTTCCTAGGACTGGTTGTGGCCTATATGGTGCCTGATATTGCTGCTGGTATTGAGGTTGATATTGTTGTGGCCTATAATATGGCTGTTGGTACTGATTCTGATACCTACCCTGCTGGTAAGGTTGCTGATAATTTTGTCTAACAGCCTGCCTGTTATAGGGACAATCTTGGGTCGTATGATTTGTATATTTCCTATCAATGGTGCAATATAGAGCATTAGGGTTTCCTTGGGGTTGAGTCGTCAACGGGCAAACATTAGCCATGTGATCTCCTCCACATGTACAACATCGCTTCACTGAAGTGACCCTTGGCATTTGTCTATTTTGAACTTCTAGCTTTTTGGCCACCTTGCTCAGCTATCTCATCTATCTCAGTGGAGGTTCTAGAGGTATGACTTGTAGAATTATCAGAGTCTTTATAGAGTTTGGATAGTCCTAACTCCTCACCCAAGTTGTCTTCTATGTCAATGCATATCCGTACACACTCTTCTATGGATCTAGGCTCTTTCAAGTATACATATGACCTTAATTTTGTGCTCAATAGGCCATCTAAAAACAGTGCCACCTGTTTGGCTGATGTGGGTAATTCTGGTACAGGGCATCTTTCCAAGTACTGTCTAAACCTTCTTCCTGCAAGTCGCACTGTTTCTTGGGGTGTCTGCTTGAAGCTGTGGATCAAGGATGATGTGTTATGCCTGATACCACTTTTGGAAAATTCCACAATGAATTCTTCTAGCAGCTGACCTATCTCTCTATAGTTGCGACTGTTTAGAGGTTGAAACCAAGCTAAGGCAGTACCCTTAAGAGTCAAACCAAATGCCTCGAACTGGGTGAATAAGTCTTCAACCTGTTCAGCTCTTAGCACTTGTTTGAACTCCGCCACATGATCATAAGGATCTCCAAATTCATCAAAGTAGTTCTTCATTGTCTTAACCACTTGAGAGGGTCTAAGGGTTCTTGAGTGCTCTCGTGGTCTAGGCAATGGGAAATCATGATCATCTCTTTGATGCCTATGAACTCTATGTCTCTCCCTTTCAAGTCTTTCCGTTCCATATCCTGATCTGTCTCTGCCCATAGTGTCTGCAAAGCTTACCTCCGGTCTCTCTCTAGTTCTTTCCCTGTGGGTTTCATGAGCCTTGGATGATCCAGCTCCTTGGAGGCCCTGGGAAACATTAGATCTTGGTGGAGGGAAAATTGATTCACCTTGCCAAGTGTAAGCATGTCTGTCATGATCTGATACCAAGAATAATTTTTGAGATGTGTGATCTAGATAGACAACTTTCCCTGGTGTCTCTGGATCCTTGAATTCATAGATGGTGACTACTGGGCTGGGTTGATCTGGCCTAAATCTCCAAAAGGCTTCCTCCGTTTCTCTATTCACGAATAGTTCTATGCTTTTATTATCTTGAGGAATCCATTCTGGAGTGAGCACTCTGGTTAAGACTGACTTACCTCTAGGGGTCTTGGGTTCTCCTCCTAGGTCTCCTTGCTCTAGGTCTCCTATCTCATTCTCAGGAATGATATTTCCAAACTCATCTGTCCTATCTGGTAAGTTGGTAACCACATACATGGTTCCTTCCTTATCAATGTAAGCACCCTCTTCAAACTTGACCACTGGGTGTTCAAGTCCAAAGGGTTGGTCAGGATTCTTGAGTTGAACCACTGATCGTCTTAGACCATCCTCATAGATGCGAGCACCTAATTGGTTGGTCCTGATATACTCCAATTGGGTTTTATAGGGACCTTCTGGTGTCTGTAAATAGGCAGTGCCTGAGCTGCGTGTGGGTCTCTCCATGCTAAAAGACATTTCTGAGTCACTGGTTTCTAAACTTAGCGTGTAAGGACAACCACTAAGCTGTTGAGCCCAAGACTTGGTTGTATGGTTGACACTAGCCTCAGATGATCTAATGCTTTGTCTATCCTTGCCTAAGTGTCTGCCAGATCTCAGGTTCATAAGCCTTGGCTTCTAGTCCCAAAGTTCTCTTATATTGCTCAAAATCCTTTGGAACACCTTGGTTTTCCAGTTTTCCTGAGGGTCAACTTCAAAATACCCTATCTAATAATCCTGGTATTATTTTTACCGTAACCAGTCGATGTTTTGGTTGTACTCCCCACGAGCTTTCCAACAAAACCAAAATCACAGCAAACGGATTTCGTATGAGAAAGTTATGCCAGTTCAGGGTTTTGGGGGTTAAAACAGGGAAACAGGGTCTCTCTGGGAACTCAGGACAGGCAACACGATACCAAATTTTCCACGATACGATACCTTTGTCTTACACGATACCCCTTCAGACGATACCACCTAGACGATACGATACCACTAGGATAACTGCGATCGCGACGCCAACCTCACGATACGATACTGCTCTCTTAGACGATACGATACTGAAAGTGGTCACGATACGATATCTCTAATTTGCACGATACGATACCACTTAACCTCGCGATACGATACCTGTAATGACACGATACGATACTGAGTTCTTGAGCGATACGATACCACGGGATTGGACGATACGATACCTTTGAGGCGATACGATACCAACTTGGCCGACGATACGATACTGAAATTGGAGGCGATACGATACCAAGACTAACACGATACGATACCAGAATCTCAGGCGATACGATACCACTTGGTCAACGATACGATACTGTGACCGTCGCGATACGATACCACTGAGGCAACTGCGATCGCGATACCAACACTTGACGATACGATACCAAAATGGTATCGCGATACCTCAAGTGGGCGTGCACGATACGATACCAGAATCTCAGGCGATACGATACCACTTGGTCAACGATACGATACTGTGACCATCGCGATACGATACCACTGAGGCAACTGCGATCGCGATACCAACACTTGACGATACGATACCAAAATGGTATCGCGATACCTCAAGTGGGCGTGCACGATACGATACCTCGACAAGTATCGCGATACACGGGAATTCTGGTATCGCGATACCAAAACTCAACCGGACACGATACTTGGAGATTTTCACACCCAAATTCAAAAATTTTTGCAAATATGAGTACCTTGTGTTCTCCTTGTCACTCCTATTAGCCTGTAGGTGCAAAAATCTATCTCCAAACTGGCGATACCTCCTGCGCGATACCAGACGCTGTTCTTGTCACTCCGCGATACTGAATCAGATTTCTTAAGTTTTGAGAGGTTTTCAAGCACGTTTCTTTAGCGCTTTTGCTCTGAGCACCTATTCCTCACAGCCGCAAGTGAAATACGAAGTGAATGTAGTGGCGAAAATGGAAAAAAATCAGAGAATGTGAAGAGGGAAGAAGATGGTGATGATGGTGAAGATGAAGAAGGAGAAAAATTCAGAAACTGAACTGAAAATGGTGATTTTTTACCTTCCAACGTCGCTACTCTACGTCTTACCGTCACACGCTCGTCCTCCAAGCTCTCTCCCCGGCAACGGCGCCAAATTTGGTGTCACTCTAGTACAATGGTGAGTACCAACGTGAGGAGATACACTTCATAAATGTCAATCCGTGGAGACGTGAGGACCAGTATGAAGACCATGAGCAAGTGATGGCACAAGTGCGTGAGTGAAAGCACACAAGCATGCACACACATACACACACACGCGCACAAAGTAAGAGCAAGGAGTGGAACAATGGAAGATCTTCGATTATACAAGAGCTCTCTTACAAAGCTGAAATCTACAACAAGCTAACCTCAAAAATGAGCTCTCCAGCCCTTTTTATAGTTTTTGAGTGGTTTTGGCCCTGTCCAGACCTAGTGTCCGGCCTAGTTAAAAAATAGGTTCCAGGGCTTATTTGGGGGCTCAAACGGAGTCTAAAAATTATGAAAATTGGTAGGGTGGTAGTTCTAATATTCCTCAAGCTCGAGGACTCCTCGGCTTGAACAAAATGGAGTTACAAAAATGGAAAATGATATTTACAATGGTTTTTAGTGATAAAAATCACTATTTTTGTAGGGATTTCTTCTGAAAATTTGACAGGTGCTTCTTGGAGCTCCCTACTTGCTCCTTCTTCTTGTGTGTCCACTTCCTTGATGCACTTCCATTCTTTGTCCTTGATCTTGAGCTTCAACAATCTCCCAGAAGGGAGTTCTTGTAATCCAGATATCTTGTCTCATACTTACGATTCCGGGTTGTGGGATCTCTTGTATCATCTCTAGTCCAGTTTTCCATAACTATTGGTCCCGGGTTGTGGGACATCTTGTATCAGTCACATATTCTTGTATCATCTTCCCTATGTGGGTGTTCTTGTAATCATAAGTGTAACTTTGTCTACTATAGTCAGAGAGCACAATCTAGTGCTCCCCTGACACCCCCAAGCGGCAGAGGTATAGATCGGTTAAGCCCAGTTGTCGAGGGAGCGGAGCCCGTTAGCAGTGATTCCGGTAGAATTCCGGTGACACATGATGAGATTCCGATAGATTTCGGTGTAATTTTGGTATAGTCTGTGGAGGGTACAGTAACTTCGGAGTGTACAGGGACGCAGTGCGTAGTTGACCCGACACCATGTGGTCAAGATTCGAACTTTTCTGAGGATAAAGTGCTATTACCCAGAGAGATCATTGCCGGTAAAAGAATACCCTGTTTTGGGGAAAGTTCGACAAATTCCGGTGACAGTTCGGTCCCAGTTGCAGGGAATTTACAGTTTTTCGGTGACCGTGTGATACTCACTGGTGAATCTTCATTTCGGACACCACTGTTCGGGGCAAATTTGCCTACGTGGGATATTAAGGCTGAGGATAAGCTCTTCGATTTGGAGATCCGTAAGAGATTGAACGCTATTTTCAAGCCGGAAAGTGAGCAGTCTGACCACACAGATTCCGAAGGACCAAAAACACCTCCTCAGAACTCAGGAGACAGCAACGGTACCACTAATAGCACCATGAGTGGACAACAACAGCAGCAACAACAACAGCAGCAACAGCAACAACCACTCCCACTTCGACTTGTTCCAACAGGGGTAACTTACACAAAGTTCGGTGGATTTCCAGGTGATGAACTTGATGCACATGTACGTACCTTTGAGATAAGTTATGCTATATTGAGCCATCCAATCGATCCGGCGTGCAAGGCCATCGTATTTTAGTCAACATTAGTCAATGAAGCAGCGAGGTGGTTAACAGAGTATGATTTCAACCATTTTGTTACCTATGAGGCAGTAAGAGATGCGTTTTTACAGAGGTTCCGGTTAAAGAAGAATCCCGTTGAAATCTTCGACTATTTGCAGAATAACAGACAGAAGCTGCACCAGACTGTTCAGGAATATGCCACATTATTTAGAACTCATTTAAGACAATTGCCTCCGGCACATGCTAATTTACCGGATGATGTTATCACCTAGTGGTTCATTAATGCTTTGACCCCACAGCTGAGACAAATCATGATCATCCACTGTGTGGGTGCTATGACACTGGATGTTGTTATCGCGATGGCCCTGCAACTAGAGCATAAGGTTGGAGGATTCACTGAAGACTTGGAGTGGCTAAAAGCTAGCAAGAACGTTATAGATGATCCGGCTAAACAGATGTATTGCACCAAGTGCAAAAATCCAGG
Source organism: Ceratopteris richardii (assembly GCA_020310875.1). NCBI lineage: Eukaryota > Viridiplantae > Streptophyta > Polypodiopsida > Polypodiales > Pteridaceae > Ceratopteris > Ceratopteris richardii. The sequence continues at coordinate 22,475,729 of CM035426.1, read as the reverse complement.
GCACACGAGTGCTAACTGCACCCTTAATCAGATATATTGTGCCATATGCATACCACCGGACACTCAACCAAAAATTGTGCGTATAATGCCAAAGTGCAGGGACGAGCAGCTGTAAACGCCATCATACAAGAACCAGGTCAGCCAGCAACCCACTATGTGCCACCGTAGATGCGAAACAATCAGCCACAAGGATACCGAAATTATCAAGGATAGCGGAATACCAATTTTAATGCGAATCGATGGTAGGCAGGTACATCAACAGAAGGTGCTTCCCTGCCACCACCTCCATGTCACTTTTGCGGTGAGATTGGCCATATCCGGAGATTTTGCAAGGATGCAACCGAATATGAAAAACGAAAGAAAGAGCGCCAGAACCCAATGACCAACATGGTCTATATTTCACCAGTGGAATCACAATCAGCAATGATCCAGACAAGATCGGGTAAGCAGTTGCAACCAGCAGCTGAGGTGTTTGAATCTGGTATCCGCGAATAGCAGCAAATGTATACCAAGGCCAGTCAGTGGGCCGCTGAAGAACCAACTGTATTCCCTGATCCAATTCCGGTGACACAGGCTCCCCTACCAAAGGTGAGAGCGCATGAACAAGACTCTACCCCAGTAACAGGAGAATCATCATCAGAATCAGTGAAGAGTGCAATTCCAACAGACCAGGTATGGGAGATTCTCACTAAGGCTTCAATTACACTCCCCTTGGGATAGTTACTTGCATTGGTGCTAGGAGTTCGGCAGCAATTCCAGCAACAGCTTAGTCCTGGGTCTTCCTGTACTCCGGCGACGGCAACAATACAACCGGAAGCTGATTCTACGGTGGCTCATTCAGTCCCCTTACTCACGGTATGGCATAAAAATCACAAGTTTACTCAAGTGCTAATTGATGGTGGTTAGGGTGTGAATATAGCAACTGCAGCTCTCTGCAAGAAATTGGGATGGACCCAAATCGAGCCTGTCCAATTCTTTGTCAGAATGGCAGCCCAATCTCGAGTCCATCCGGTGGGACTACTACGGAATATCCCGATTACTTTGCAGGGTACGACATTCAAAATGACTTTTGTGGTCTTAGAACTACCAGAATCCAGCCTCGACTATAATCTTCTTTTCGGTCGACCCTGGTTGAAACAGGCCAAAGTTATACAGGATTGGTCAGCGCAAAAATTGACTTTCAAAGATAATCACCGTAAATATGTTGTCAAACTGGATGCCATTCAGCCCTGTCAGCCTCATGCCCGACCCTATGTAGCAGAGCCGGTCCACATGTTGGATGGCTTGTCTGATGATGAAGAAGAGGCGTTTCTGAAGAACAATAAAGATCTGATTTCCTTAGGTACTATAGATCTTCAAGCTGTAGCAGACAACTGGAGTCCGACAGCCTGTACGGTTGTTCCTTTGACCGGAGATGCGGATGCAGATGATAGTGTTGCTATTGATGGAGCCACTCTACATCAACTTTTACAGTCAGCTGACGACTTAGGGAAACCTTGTCAATTTTATGTCCCGGAAGACCAGTTAGTAACCTATAATTTGGGTGATGAAGTTAACCCGCGACCTGTTAAGATTAAGGCAGGACTTTCCGAGGCATTTCAAGATGACTTGATCCGACTCCTGCTTGAGTTTTCTGATGTTTTTGCTTGGGACTATCGCGACATGAAGGGTCTTGGTCCGCAGATCTATCAACATTGGGTAGTGCTCAAACCTGAGGCAAAGCCAATCAAACAATCCAGTTACCGAATGAACCCCAATTATGCAGCACAAGTCAAAGCAGAACTCGATCGGTTATTGAAGGTGGGATTCATTGTACCAATCGAGCACGCTGAATGGATATCTCCGATCGTGATTGTTCCGAAGAAAAATAAACAGCTGCGTATCTGTGTGGATTACCGGAAACTGAATGTGGCCACGGTACCTGATCCATTTCCTCTCCCCTTTCTCGACACAATGCTAGACAGAGTAGTCGGGCACGAGATGTACTCTTTTCTGGACGGCTACAGTGGTTATAACCAGGTTAGAATGGCCGAATAAGACATACCGAAAACAGCTTTCATTACGAACCAGGGTGTTTTTGCTTGTACGGTTATGTGGTTTGGGTTAAGGAATGCTCCCAGCACATTTCAACGTTGTATGCAAGAAATCTTCTCACCCTACTTGACTACTTTTATGCAAGTCTGTTTAGATGACTTCTCATTATTTGGCAAGATTGCAGTGCACCTGTATCATTTATGGTGCTGCTTTGAGAAATGCCGTGAATACCGACTCTGCCTAAACCTGACAAAATTTGTTTTTGCGGTTTCTTGTGGTAAACTACTTGAACATATTATATCTGCACAAGGTATCCAAGTCGATCCAAACAAAGTCGCAGCTGTGTTGGAAGCACCAGTCCCTACAACGCCGAAAGAAGTTATGCGCTTCTTGGGTCAAATCCGGTGGCATGGCAGACATTTACGGTGGTTACCTCATTTAGCAACACCACTCAATCGGCTAATGACTAGTACTCCACGACAGTTTGAATGGACTATGAAATGCCAAACTACATTCGATCGTCTCAAAGGATTATTGACGCAGGCTCCAATTTTGCAACCTCCTGATTGGGACCGCCCATTCCATGTCTTTGTAGATGCATTGGATATAGCCATTGGCAGTGTTTTAATGCAACAAACGGATAAATGGTTTCGGCCTGTCTATTATGCAAGTCGCCATCTAGCTCCTGCTGAAAGAAATTATCCAGTGACCAAAAGAGAATGTCTCGGGTTGGTGTATTCTGTGAAGAAATTTCGGCATTATTTGCTCGGCTGAAAATTCACCTTTTACGTGGATCATGCCGCACTTGTATATGTGGTCCGACAGCAACATTTAGGTGGTCGCTTGGCTCGTTGGGTTTTATTGCTACAGGAGTTTGACTATGAAGTGATTCATTGACCCGGTATAGCACATGCCTTAGCAGATTTTCTCTCTCAGTTGGATTCCGGTGAAGCTCCGGTGGCCGTTGACGATACCCCACCAGCAATCTATGCTACTGAGCTAGCTCGTGACAAATCTATCAAACATCCTGTGCCGCCTACCTACTATGATACGTTGTTAACTTTTCTGACTGAAGGATGACTTCCTCCTCATACACCTCCTGCTCTGCGGTGGAAAATTGGAGTTTATAGTCGCAGATTCCGGTTGATCGTCGGTCAGTTGTACTACATGGATCATATTGGTGTCTTGCTTTGCTATATTCCACCACATGAAGTAGACTCGGTTATTGCTATGGCACATTCAATAACCTCCGGTGGACATTTTGCAGCAGATCTTACTCACCGGAAAATTCTGCAAAGTGGGCTTTGGTGGCCTACCATGTATAAAGATGTGACTCAATTTGTGCAACAGTGTGGCACTTGTCAAAGGTCTGGACAGCCATTACAACGCCATTTCTTTCCTCTGCAACCTGTATTACCTTTGGAACCCTTTCAAAAGTGGGGTCTCGATTTTATTGGGCCAATCACACCACCAGCAACCCTTAGTAATAATCGATATATACTAACTTGTACATATTACGCTACCAGGTGGGTAGAAGCTTGGGCCTTATGGTCCACCACAACTATTTCGGTGGCAAAATGTCTGATGAAGGACGTATTCCCGTGTTATGGATTACCTCTGGAACTTATGACAGATCAAGGAACACACTTTGCTAACAATTTAATGCGCGTACTAATGCATACTTTTCAAATTCTGCATAAATTCAATTCCCCATATTATCCCCGTGCTAATGGTTTAGCTGAAAGTACCAACTGTTGAGTATGCTTCGCAAATTGGTCGTAGAATCTCGAGAACATTCGGATCAGTTACTACCCGCAGTGTTATGGGCATACCGGACTACATACAAAGTTGCAACCGGAATGACCCCTTTCAAGCTTGCTTATGGGTTAGAAGCAATCGCGCCGATGGAGACTATAGTGCCAAGTCTACGCATGGCCATAACTCAGAAGCTGTTACCCGAAGACTCTTTGTCATTGCGGTTGGATACACTCAGAGACTTGGATGAACATCGTTGGGAAAGCTTCCTAACTCTTCAAGACGTTCAGTTGCGGCAAGCTCGGACTCATGATCGGTTCCTCAAGACTCCAGTTTTTACGGTGGGCCAACTTGTGCTGTTTTATAATGCTAAATCAAATCGTTCTGCTGGGAAATTTAAATTACGGTGGTTCGGTCCTAACCGGATTAGTGAGCAAGTGGGACCAGCTACTTTTCGGTTGACTACCTTGATCGGAATTCCTCTTCCTAAAGTAATCAATGGTTCAAAGTTGCGCCCATATCACCAAGCGCCTGATCACCGCTGACGTATTCTTCGTTTTTCCGCGTGTTACTTCCTTTCTTTTTATTTCCGCGTTTTGGTTGAATAAATACCGTAAAACTCCTCATTTTGATATCTAATTATGATTCATTGCCGCCCTGTGTTACTGATTCTGCACATGCATGCACGCCATAATTATGAAGGTTATCATCTCAACACTGCGCGATGATTAGGGTGTTCGATCGCCTCACGTTGCTGTGTATCTACTTAATTTTCTTCCTTTCACTGTTAATTGCTATTGTGTCTGTGTGTTTTGTGTGCTGTGTTTTTGTGTTTGTTGAGTATATCTTTGATCGTTTGATTTAACTTTGTGATCTCTGCGTCGGCAGCAATCAGTAAATCTTCTTTTTCATGCACTGCTGCCAGAGCCTTATCTCGTTGGCTTGTGATTTCTTCCTGTGCTTGGAGTGTGGCCTGTAATTGCTTTATCTGTTCATGGAGTGCATGGTTTTTTGCTTTTGCTGCCTGTAACTCTTCCTGGAGGGGGGTGATATCTGCCTCCATCACTTTCAATTTGCGTTGGAAGTCATCTCGTGCATTGTCTGTGATTTGCTTCAAATGTTGCTGCAGTTGTTGGGATAAGTTAATCAAGAGGCAACCCATAGATTCTAACTCAGAGAAGACTGGAATGGAGTGGGGTGGTAGAGGAGGGCGAGGTTGTGAAGAAGATGCAGTGAGGAGTTGTTGGGAATTCGGTGGGGAATAATTGAGGGAGGATGACGAGGATTCAGCATTTTTGGTAGGGTGACTGGGCTGGATGGGAATGCGGGGTGGTTCCGGTGGGGGAATGGGGTTAACTGGTGGTGGTTTGGGAAGGGCAGAGTCAGTGGTTGTTACCTTTTCTATTTGTTCAGTTTCTGCATTGTTGGCCTCTGTGGATTCGACTGCCTTAAGAAGTTTGTCTAGTGCTTCCCTAGCAGATTGTTGCTCGTCTACCTGTTGCTCTGATTCTTTTTCGGTCGAAATTGTTTCTGTTTCTGTTCGATCTTGTTGTTCTTGTTGTTCAGCCGACGATTCATTCTGCATTGAGGTGGCTGTATCATGGAATGTCTCCTCTTCGTTCTTCTCGTCTTCTTTATCGTTATCTTTATCTTTTCTGGCTGAGCCTTGTGCCTCACTTTTGGATGAGCTGATCCTGATGCGTTTCCGGCGGAATAATTGGTTGAGCTCTTCTTCATCTTCTTCTTCCTCATCCTCTAGCAGCTGTATCGACTCCTCATGTCTCAGGACGGGCCCCCGTGGTGGTGGTTGTGCTACGAGTATGGCCGGAAAGAGAAATGAAATAATGTGGGGTAATCTAGATCAAGGGGTAGTTCCTTTATTAACTTGTTTCACTATGGCTACACATTCTTGTGGATACAGTGAAAGAAAAAGGAGGCGAAGTTGACGGGTTCTTGGGCAGCTAGGTCGATGGCGGAGTAGAAAGGGCGGGATATGCAGTAGGTGCATTTCTAGAGGTTTAGGATAGCGACTAAGAACTGGAGTGCAGTTCTTTCGGGTTCAGGGCGGCAGAGGATGGCGTACTCGTTTGATGAATAGCGGGGGAAGAGTGCTGTCATTCAGGCTACGGGGATGCTTGGGCCATTCTCGCGGCCTTGTGGGGTGAGGCGGAAGGCTTCGGCAAAGGCTTGGAAGGTTACTATGGTTCGAGATGGTAGGGAGGGGAAAATCCATTTTCGCTCAGCGATGGGGGATTGGGCGATGGCAGGTATGATCTGCGCGAAAAAGGGATGGGCTTCCACTGAGTGCCAAGGAAGCTCAGCGAAGTTGGCCAACCCTCGGGTGCACAGGTATTCTCCTACCTCGGTAGGGATACCATCACAGAAAGCTGCGTAGTTCGCCAATGCTTCCATGGCGCACACGAAAACAGAGCACAGCACACGGATACACATAACACAGAAAACACAAGCACAATCACAAGAACACAATAGCGTTTTTTGGCGCAACCGAAGAGATTAAGTAGAGATATTACGGTGGGGGGGTAGGAAGTGATGGTTATCATTGTGCGGTGGTGGAATGATACTGCTTTCAATTTGGCGTGCATGCTCGAGTAATTAGTAAGGAGGGCGGCTTATGACAAAAACGTGGCTATTTAAAAAGAAAAGAAAGAACAGAAGGAAAAGTAAAGTAAAAAAAAATATGGTCCACCGCCGAATGTTTTAATGCGGGCTAGCAGCGTGTTGATACAGCCGCAGCTTCGAACCGTTGATTGCTTTTGGAAGTGGATTTCCGGTCAACGTAGTCAACCGAAAAGTTGCTGGATGGATTTGCTCTGAGATCTTGTAAGGGCCGAACCACCGTAATTTGAATTTGCCTGCGGATCTATTTGACTTTGCATTATAGAAAAGTACAAGCTGACCCACCGAAAACACTGGAGTCTTCAGGTTTTGATCGTGCATCCTTGCGTCTTAGTTGGACTTCGTGCATGGTTAAAAAACTGAGCCATCGGTGCTCGTCTAACTCTCTGAGTGTGTCCAACCGAAATGACAGTGAGTCTTCCGGTAGTAGTTTTTGAGCGATTGCCACTCGTAAACTTGGTATAACTATCTCCATTGGTGCTATTGCTTCTAAGCCATAAGCTAGTTTGAAGGGTGTCAATCCTGTTGTTACCTTGTATGTAGTCTGGTATTCCCATAACACTGCAGGTAGCAGTTGATCCCATCTTTCCGGTGCTTCCATGATCAATTTTCGAAGCATATTCAGTAAAGATTTGTTTGTACTTTCGGCCAAACCATTAGCACGAGGATAATAAGGAGAACTAAATTTATGTGTGACCTGGAACGACTGTGTCAGTGCCTTCATTAAATTGTTTACAAAATGAGTGCCCTGATCTGAGACAATTTCCAGTGGTAAGCCAAAACGTGGAAAGACATCGATTAGCAGACACTGTGCTACCGTAATGGTTGTAGCAGACCGTAAATCCCAGGCTTCTGCCCATCTGGTTGCATAGTCTGTACAGGTCAGTATGTAACGGTTGTTACTGAAGACTGCTAGAGGTGTAATCGGACCGATAAAATCTAGACCCCATTTCTGGAAAGGTTCCAATGGTAAGATGGGTTGCAGAGGAAAAAGATGACGTTGCAAAGGCTGTCCAGATCTTTGACAAGTATCACATTGTTTGACAAACTGTGATATATCTCTGTACATCGTTGGCCACCAGAGACCACTCTACAGAATTTTCCGGTGAGTTAAGTCTACAGCAAAATGGCCACCGGAAGGAATCGAGTGAGCCAACGTGATAACTGAGTTAACTTCATGTGGTGGAATACAACGAAGTAGGATTCCGGTATGATCTACATAATATAGTTCTCCAGCAATTAACCAAAATCGGCGGCTAAAGACTGCAATTTTCCTTCGTACTGCCCTAGAAGTCTGAGATGGAAGGCAACCATCAGTGAGAAAGGTCAAGATCTGATCATAATATGAAAATGGGATAGGTGGGTCTGCAGAATCTTCATTAATTGGTTATGACACATAAATCGCGGGTGTCATGTCATCTATGCCCACCGGAGCTTCACTGGAATCTAAGCGGGATAAGAAATCCGCTAAGGCATGTGAACTGCCTGGCCGGTGAATGACTTCGTAGTCGAATTCCTGCAAGAGTAGCACCCATCGTGCTAATCGACCACCTAGATGTTGTTGCCGAACTAGATAGACAAGTGCAGCATGATCTACATGAAATGTGAATTTACGGCCCAACAAGTAATGTCTGAATTTCTTGACCGAATATACTAGCCCTAGACATTCTCTTTCTGTTACAGAGTAATTCTTCTCAGCAAGAGCTAATCTTCGACTTGCATAATACACTGGTCTGAACCATTTATCAATTTGTTGCATCAACACACTTCCTATTGCTATATCTGAAGCATCGACAAATACATGAAATGGGTGATCCCAGTCCGGTGGTTGTAAGATAGGAACTTGTGTTAATAAATGCTTTAACCGATCAAATGCTATCTGGAATTCCTGGGTCCATTCAAATTGTCGAGGAGTCTTGGTGATTAGCTTGTTTAGTGGTATAGCTAGATGAGCAAGCCACCGTAAGTGTCTCCCATGCCACCGTACTTTGCCCATAAAGCGCATGACTTCTTTTGGAGTAACGGGCACCGGAGCTTCTAGTACTACCGAAATTTTATCTGGATCTACTTGGATACCTTGTGCAGATACAATGTGGCCAAGTAACTTGCCACATGAAACCGCAAACACAGATTTGTTTGGGTTCAAGCAGAGTCTATACTCTCTGCATTTCTGAAAGCAGCACCGTAAATGGAACAGGTGTGCTATCATCTTACCGAAAATTGAAAAATCGTCGAGATATACTTGCATAAAGGAAGTGAGGTAAGGAGAAAATATCTCCTGCATACATCTTTGAAATGTGCTTGGTGCATTTCTCAATCCAAACCACATTACCGTACAAGCAAAGACAACCCAGTTGGTAATAAATGCAGTTTTTGGTATATCTTCTTCGGCCATTCTCACTTGGTTGTAGCCACTGTATCCATCTAGGAATGAATACATCTCATGGCCTGCTACTCTATCAAGCATGGTATCCAAAAGGGGGATTGGAAAGGGATCCGGTACGGTTGCTGCGTTTAATTTCCGGTAATCTACACAGATTCGCAATTGCTTGTTTTTCTTTGGCACAATCACAATCGGAGAGATCCATTCAGCATGCTCTACTAGCACGATGAATCCGACTTTTAATAACCTATCAAGTTCTGCCTTTACCTGAGATGCATAATGGGGATTCATCTGGTAGCTGGTTTGCTTTATCCGCCTTGCTTTTGGCTTCAGCATGACCCTGTGCTGGTAGATGCGGGGGTCCAATCCTTTCATGTCTTTGTAGTCCCATGCAAAGACGTCAGTGAATTCTCAGAGTAGCTGGATTAAACTTGCTTGAAATGTTTCCGGTAAGTTTTGCTTTATCTTCACAGGACACGGATGATCTTCATCTCCTAAATTGTAAGTGATTAGCTGATCTTCAGGGACATACAACTGTTGATGTTTCTCTGTGTCGTCTATTGGTTTAAAAAGTTGCTGCAGTTCATCGTCATGTGTCGAAACAGTGTCTTCCTTCTTAGCCTCTTCTGTGATGGGTATTATTGTACAGACTGAAGCGTTCCAATTATCTACAACGGACTGTAGATCAATAGTCCCTAAGGAAATTAAGTCAGCGTTACTCTTCAGAAACTCTTCTTCTTCATCGTCTGACAATCCATCTAGCATATGGACTGGTTCAGCAAAATACGGTCTAGCGTGTAGCTCGCAAGGTTGTATAGCATCTAATTTTACCACATATCTACGATTGGCATCTTTAAACGTAATCTCTTGTGCAGACCAGCCATGTATTACCTTCGCATGCTTCAGCCAAGGTCGGCCGAAAAGAAGGTTGTAATCCAAAGTGGATTCCGGCAGATCTAGTATAACAAAGGTCATTTTAAAGGCCGTACCTTGTAAAGTGATGGGTACGTTCCGCACAAGTCCTACGGGATGGACTCTTGATTGATCTTCCATTCTGACAAAAAATTGAACTGGTTCGATTTCGGTCCATCCTAACCTTTTGCATAATGCCGCAGTCGCAATGTTAACACCAGAGCCTCCATCAATTAATACCTGCGTAATCTTATGATTCTTATACCATACTGTAATCAAGGGAACTGAATGATCAACCGTAGAATCAGGTTCCGGTTGAACTGCTGCTGTCGCTGGAATACAAGAAGGCATCAGACTGAATTGTTGTTGGAACTGTTGTCGAATTCCAGGTACTAATGCTAGTAGTTGGCCCAGAGGCAGAGTGATAGATGCCTTAGATAGGATTTCCCAGGCCTGTTAGATTGATCGACAGGCTCCATTGATGTTGAAGTTGATGCCTCTGCTGATGCGAAGGTATCTACGGTTGGTAATGTATCTGCTGCTGATGATGTCCCCGCTGCTGACTCCCGTTGTTGTGTTCCTTCCTTTGTTAACGATGGCTGGGTTACCGGAATAGGCTCTGGGAAGACTGGTGGTTCTGCTGTGGTCCATTGACTAGCCTTGTTGTACATTCTGTGTTGTTCACGTATCCCTGGTTCAAATATTTCTGCTGCCGGTTGCAGTTGTTTACTGGATCGGGTCTGGACTGCAGCAGCCTGTGTTTCCACCGGTGTGATTTGTACCATGTTGGCCATTGGATTTTGACGTTCCTTCTTCCTTTGATCATACTCAGCTGCATCCTTACAAAATCTCCTAATATGTCCAAATTCACCACAAAAATGGCAGCGTGGTGGTGGTAAATTGGGATTTTCCGGTGGTGGTCCATTCTGCCAGCGGTTTGCATTATAGTTGTTATTCCTCTGTCCTCGGTAATTTCGATATCCTTGCTGCTGGTTGTTTCTCATTTGTGGAGGCACATAATGGTTGGCTGGCTGTCCTTGTTCCTGGATAATTGCATTAACAGTCGCTGTTCCCTGTACTCTAGCGTTGTATGCGCAGTTTTCAGTGGTGTGTCCGACAGTGTTGCAAACAGCGTAGAATGTCTGATTAAGTGCACAATTGGCACTAGTATGTCCTGAATTTTTGCATGTGATGCAGTAGACTTGTCTGGTCATATCTTCGGCAACATTTTTGTTTGTTTTTAACCACTCCAAATCTTATGTAAATCCGCCTACTTTGTTTTCCAGTTGCAGAGTCATTGCAATGACTGCATCGAGGGTCATGGCTCCGACACATCTTATGATCATGATCTGCTTAAGTTGTGGAGTCAAGCCATTGATGAACCACTGAGTGATAACGTCATCTGGTAAGTTAGCATGGGCCAGTGGTAGCTACCTTAAGTGTGTTCTGAAGAGAGTAGCATACTCCTGTACGGTTTGATTTGCCTTCTGTCTGTTGTTCTGTAGATAGTCAAAAATTTCGGCTGGATTCTTTTTTAGCCTGAATCGCTGTAGAAAAGCATCTCGTACTGCTTCGTAGGTGCCAAAGTGATTAATATCATATTCTGTAAGCCATCTAGCTGCTTCATTGACCAGTGTGGCTTGAAAGACAATAGCCTTATAGGCCTGATCCGGTGGATGGTTGAGAATTGCGTAGCTTATCTCGAAAGTGCGTACGTGAGCATCCGGATCATCTCCTGGGAATCCACCAAACTTCATGTACGTCACTCCTGTTGGCGTCGGCCTGGGTGGACATAACTGTTGTTGTTGTTGTTGTCCGTTCATCGTGAGTGTATTATACCTTCCTTCTGTATCTCGGGGCTGAATATCTGCACTATCGGAATCTGTATCGTCAGATGACGTACTTTCTGGTGCGATGATCTTGCTTAATATGCTTCGAATCTCTGTTTCGAACAACTTTCCTTCCTTCTTGATGTCCAATGTATGGGAACTTGCTTCCAAGTGCGGTGGTTGGGCTGAAGATTCAGCAGAAAATGCTAAACCGTCATCGAAAAACTATGATTCTCTTACCGAAATATCACCGGAATGAACCGAAATTATGCCCGTTAGACATGGTTGGTTCTTGGGAGTGGTAGGGGTTTGTTAGACAGAGGCCCTGTACTTATTTCCCAAATCTTCGTCACAACAACAAAAGCACTAATACACGTCTTAGCTCAGTTACTAGCATTAACTGGACAATACTTGATTTCTATGTTCCTGGGTACCGAACTTCTTCAGACTAACCTGCTATTGGAACAGAGCAGTAGTCCGATCTTCAGACTCCACAGTATGTAGTAAATCAACCAGATCGAACACTATAACTGACAGATTCATCCGTCACAACACTTTGTAAAGGTTCACATTTATCGGAGGTACTAATTCTTCCTCGTATTCAGAGTCAACAGATAATAACACCGAACACCATGAATCCGGTAAAACAAACAGAACATACTTCAACAACGCTTCAAGTTACCTATTCAACTCACACAGTAATATCGCCACTCAGATTGACTTATAGTACTTAACAATCTGAAGAACACACAACAATGCAACACGACGATAGTAATCAGACACACAATCCGTTACTCAAACACTCGTTACGGTGAACTATAGTATACGCAGACGATGAAGAGCATACTCAACACCAACAATACTCAAGACTTCACAACAGTGTAAACAATACTCTCACAAATATTCAGGCGATCAATCTGGCAATTCCAGAAAAAACGTCTCTCTGACCATTCTCTTTACATTGCTTTATATAGATTTTACAGGATGCGCATACCAACTTTTCGCGCGTATTTCAAAACACTCCGTTACATCTGGCATCTGTTACATCTGTCCCACTCCGGCGGCAGACTAACAATCTGACCGGACATTCTCTTGAACATCCCTATGTGCAACATTTTTATGCATACTAACTGGAGGACTTGTATCCTCAAACACCACTCTTCTCGCTTCAACCTCCTTAATAGGTTGTTTTTGCATCTTAGATTCATTGAAAATGAGATCACTACTTCTAATCACTGACCATGTTTCAGGATCCCATAAGCAATATCCAAATTGTCCTTCTCGACCATATCTAAGAAAAATGCATTTATTTGAATTATGATCTAGCTTTTATCTAAGATTCTTGGGTATATGAACATATGCTTCACACCCAAAAACTCGAAGATGATCACAATATGGTGGTTTCCTTGTCCATAACTCTTGTGCCACTTTTGAACTTTGGATGTACTAGGCGAAAGGTTAATCATGTGAATTGCATTCAATACTACTTTTGTCCAAAAGCCTTGTGAAAGGTTTGCATGATGAAGCATAGAAACTACTCTATCCTGAATAGTTCTATTCATCCTTTCATCTACACCCATTTTATGCTAGGATATAAAGAGCTGTAAATTCTCTATGAATTCCTCTAGACTGAAAAAAAAGGCTGAATTCATGTGAGGTACACTCACTCCCATTATCTGAACGTAAAGCTTTGAGCTTAGTTCTTTTTTTAGTCTCAACTAAAGCAAGCCATTTTTTGAAACAAGGGAATACCTCATGCTTTGATTTAATAGGATAGACCCAGACTCTTATAGTAGCATTGTTTATGAAAGTGACAAATTAAAGAGAACCATCTAACGAACTTGTGGGCATAGGACCGCACACATCTATATGAACAATATCTAAAAGCTGAATCGAAGAGTTAATGTGCATTTTATGCACATTCCTATTTTGCTTTCCATATGCTCACAAAATGAAAAATCAGAGAAATATAACATAGGCAACTAGCCAGAACGGGAAAGATTTTTCATTCCACTATGAGATATGTGGCCCAAACAACCATGCCAAATACACGCCATAGGCTATTCAATAACAGTTAACAAGTTTTGTTTCTGTGATACAAATAAAGGATAAAGTGAGCCAACTTTGCAAAAGGATCATATTGCCTTTTGATATGCAAAAGGATTGAGCATAGAAAACCACCTTATAACCAAGGCCATCAAGTTGACCAACTGACATCAAACTACGTGATAATTGAGGTACATAGTCTACATTATGCATAGTAAATTTTGAACCATCAATGAACTACGCAACCACATCTCCAGTCCCCACAATGTCACAATGTTAAGAGTCACCAAGTCTCACAGTACCAAGAGACTTTGTTGCATAATTAGAGAACCATTCTCTATGTGGTGTCACATGGAAAGAAGTACAAGAATCTAGCATCCATGTGTGGGAAAGAGAATCAACAATTAAAGCCTCAATGGCATAGTGTTGTCAAGTCTCAACACATCAGCATCATTAGAAACTTGGGAAATATTTTTGTCCTAAGAAATAAATTTAGATATAGTAACTATAGGCACACCCCCAATCCTTATGTTTTAACCTAGAAGAACTTGGTTCATATTTTTGGTGGGATCCTTGCCCAAATGATTCAAAACACAATCTAGCTTTTCACTTGATAAATTGATCTAAATTTCAAGTAGGGGATGAATAATAAGGGTAGATCAAAACATCCCTAGCCATTTTTTTGTTTGTTCCTTTGTGCTATTTGGGAACTAACATGTGAAATGTGTGGATTCAAATTACTAGTCCATTTATGGGCAACATTACTGCATGAAGTTAGAAACTTAGGTGGGATTTGTATCCCCATCAAGACTTCCATTACTCTTGTTTCTCCTGAATTTGATTTGGAAGTCAAATTAGAAGTTTGGTTGACCCAAACTTAGATGTTTGTACTATTGTTCACTTACAATCATCACTTTCTTGATTTTTCACCCTTAGAATATGTTCAATAGGGCTTCAAAATCCTATAAAAATGTAGGTAAAAGTGTTCCATGTACTTTTGTTCATCTTTACTTTATCTTGATGAAAGAAAATTCAAAATGAACTTTGTCCAACTTAGGACACTTATCTTAAAGACTTTAGCTTTAAGTTCTTCGAAATTATCAATTCCTTATCTTTGTTTCAATTTGTTTCAATAGTCTACTAAGCTCCATGAAATTCATTGGAGTGATGCTATTGAACTTGAAACAAACTCAAATGAATAAGTCAACTTTGACTTAGCATCATTGAAGATTGAATATGTATTGTACACAACATCCATCTCTGATATTTAATTTGGTTACCTACTTCCATTGGCTGGCCCTGTCTTTTATTGAAATGAGTCAAATACTTTATCTGAATCATTTCCAAAAATATTGGAAAGCAATAAGGAAGAACCAAAACTCTATATAACCAATTCAAACTTCAAAGACAATCCTAATGTGAGTCAAACTCTACTAGATTCTCAAAAGGATCCTGTCAAGGGAGCACTAGATTGTGCTCTTTGACTACAATAGACAAGATTTTGGAAATACATTTTTGATTACAAGAACACCCATGTAGGGAAAATGATACAAGAATATGTAATTGATACAAGGTGTCCCACAACCCGGGACTGATAGGTATGAATAACTTGACCAGAGATGATACAAGATGTCCCACAATCCAGGACTGATAGGTTGAAGTAAGATCTTTGGGTTACAAGAAATCCCTTCAGGGAGATGATCTAGATACAAGAAATAACTAGACAAGATCTTGTACTATGAGATTACAAGAGGAAAAGGCTAGATGTCCAAGAACTAGACTAGACAAGACGAGAACAAGGAACAAGACAAGAACTGAAATTGGAACTTGGAGAGTACTCGGCAGTCACGACTCTTTGAGCCCCCATGAATGGTATTGGAAAGACTAAGAATGAATGTGGCCAACCCCTCCTTATATAGGTTTTTCAAGGGCAGTTACAAATTGATGATGTCATCTATGATGTCATCAATTCAAAACATGACCTTTGGATGTCAGAATCAAGCAAAGAGACAGTCGATCTTAGAGTTTTGGCACGTTCGGGATGCAATGGAAGAATTGGTTTCCCCAAATTTTGAACCAATCATGAGATATAGAAGTCACATGGAATATGAGGCTCAGAAGATCTCCTTTGTCCATGACATCACCTCCCCCTCAAGCGACGAGTTCCACGAGGAGCAGTCATGATCTCTGGTCTTGGCTTCATTGGATCTTTCTTATGAAGTTCTTGAGCCTTGATTGGTTCTCCCCGAAGGTTCTCTGTAGGTTCCCAAGAATGATCATTGATATCATACCCTTTCCAATGAACAAGGTACTCCAATCTTTCTCGAGATATTCTCGAATCTAGGACATACTTGACTTCGAATTGTTCGTGATCATCAATCTCGATAGGTGGTGAAGGATTGGGTCTCTCCCCCCTCAATAGTGAAATTTGATATGGTTCCAACATGGACGCATGGAAAATTGGATGTATTCTCATGGTACTTGGTAATTGGAGCTTGAAGGTGACTCGATTAATCTTGGCCAAGATGGTAAATGGACCAAATCTTTGATGGTCTAATTTTGCACAAGGCCTTGAAGTTTGCAAATTATTTTTGAGTAACCACACTTCATCTCTGATTTGAAAGGATGGATTTTGAACATGATTCTGATCTGCATAATACTTATACTGCTCTTGAGCTTTATGGATCTCTTCCTTGAGTTCTTTGTGAATGTCTATGAGTTACTGGGCCTTACTTATGGCAGCTGGGTTCTTCACATGATTTGAGAGTTGTATATCCATCCTTGGATGTTGTCCATAATTTGGAAAGAAGGGAGTCTGCTTGGTAGATGTATGAACACTGTTATTATAGGAAAACTCTGCAAAGGGTAGAAGCTCAAACCAATCATTTTGATGATAGTTTATGGTGCAACAAAGATACTGTTCTAGGACTTGATTCACCCATTCTGTTTATCCATCAGTTTGTGGATGATTGCCTATAGATAATTTAACTTGAACACCAAGGATCTTGCATAGACTGTTCTAGAAGTTGGATATGAATTATGAACCTCGATCATTGACAATGTCATCAGGTAGTCCATGAAGCCTAAATATGTACCTGAGAAAAAGTCTCGCAACGGCTGCACCTGTGATTGTCTTGGTAGTTGGAATGAAGTATGCCATCTTTGTAAATGTTCCACTATAACAAGAATGGCATCATATTTATCTAACCTTGGTAGATCTATGATGAAGTCCATGGATAATGAAGACCATGCCCTTTCTGGAATAGGTAAAGGTTGCAAGAGGCCATGAGGTTTATGTCATGGTACCTTAGATCTATTGCAAGTGTCACAGGTTCGGATATATTCTTTAACTTCCCTCCACACTTGAGGCCACCAAAAATTCCTAGATATGAGTTCTATTGTTTTATTCACTCCAAAATGTCTTGCTGCAAGGTTGTCAAGGCGTTGCTGAAGTACTTGGATCATAGCCTTTTCTTGGAGGGATGTACAATAGATTCTTATAGAATAGTAACCCATTCTTTTCTTGGAACTCATTTACTTCATGGAGTTTCCTTGCTTGAATTTTTTGCCTCATGTTACAAAACAATTCATCATGTGGTAAAGTCTCACAAACCAAATGGATCAAGGCCGAATCTTCTTGATGGTTTGAGGGGATAGCTGCTAGCGGGAGATATTTAGGCTTGAGTAAAATACTCTCTTGTTGATCAAAAGCCTCTTTGCCTTTCTTCGGTGCAAGATAAGATCTTCTTGACAAGGCATCTAACTGACATCAAGATTTCCTTCTATTGAGGATGTGCCTAGTCATAAAGTACTCTAAATTTTTATGATTTGTGTATACAATAACTTTATGAGCTGCTCCTTCTAGATGGTGATGCCAGGTATCAAATGCATCTACGATTGCAAGAAGCTCTTTATCATGGATTTCATAGTTAATCTTTGGAGGAGAGAATTTCCTTGAATGATATGCAACTGGATGTAGGTGTCCATCCTCCCCATGTTGGGATAGGATCGCCCCCAAGGCAATGTTTGATGCATCTATCTATAAGAAAAAAGGCTTGATAGAGTCATGGTGAACTAGAATTGGAGCGCTAGTGAATGATGATTTCGGGGTGTGAAAGGCTTTCTGTGCATCTTCATTCCATGAGAATTTTGTGCTCCCTGTAAGCTTGGTAAGGGGTGTCACTATTTTGGAGTAATCTCTGATGAATATCTTGTAAAAATTGGCAAACCCTAGAAAACATTGTACATCTTGAACACTCAAAGGTGGTTGTCAATCAAGGATTGTCTCTATCTTCTTAGGGTCCATAAAAATTCCTTTATCTGATACAATGTACCCTAAGAAGTCCACCTCTGTCTGATATAAAGAACACTTCTCCAATTTCACATATAATCCTTTTTCTCTTAGTTTCTCTAGGACTATCTTTACATGACATTCATGATCCTCTAGATTTTTGGAGAATATCAAGATATTGTCAAGGTAAACAAAATCATCTAATTACTCTCAAAAGATATCATTCATCATATGTTGGAAGACAACTAGAGCATTTGTGAGACCGAATGGCATAACTACTACATATTCAAAATGGCCATACCTTGTTCGAAATGTTGTCTTCCATTCGTCTCCTTCTATGATCCTGACAAGGCACAAAGGTCAATCTTTGTGAAGAACTTTGCTTTTCCAAGGTGTTCCAAGAGCTCTGATATGAGTGGTAGAGGGTATTTGTTCTTTATAGTGACTTTATTCAATCCAGAATCGTCTACACACATTGGGAGAGTCCCATCCTTCTTCTTTACCAATAAAATAGGAGCTCCTGTTGGAGACTTTGAGTGTTTGATAAACCCCTTTGCTAGATTCTCATCAATGTTCTTGTGTAGTTCTGTAAGTTCCTCTGGGGATAGTCTGTAGATTGGTCCAAAGGGCAATTGTGCTCCCTCTTGAAGATCTATGGCACAATCATAAGGTCTATGCTCTGGGAGGATATCCACATTCTTCTTTTCAAAAACATCTTCAAAACCTTTGTACTGATTGGGTAGCTGCACTGGATCATCTTTCTTGGATTCTTGAGCTGGTATGGCATAGATCATATATGTTGGTTCCTTCCTTACTACATGTATGAAGGCTTTGGCTCCAACATATGTCGGGTTCTTCTGGATATCTCGATGGATGATTTTATTATTTTCCCAATTAATGTATGGATTTTGCTTCTTTAACCAGGGCATTCCAATGATAACTAGATGTATTGGGCTTGATATTACATTGAAACATATGTGGGATTCATGGTCACCAAGGTGTACTCATAATGGTGTGGTTTCCATGGTTATATTCCTAGATGCTAGAGGTTGTTCATCTACTACTGGTTTGTTCTTTAGAAGTATAGGAATCCCATGTTTCTTAACCAATCCTTCATTGATGAAACCTGAGGAGGCTCTTGAATCTACTAGGGCTGTAAGATAAAGGGTCTTCTTGCTATAGTCTCTTTTACAATTGAAATTCCTCGTTTCCCTGCTCTACAAGGGTGGCTGCGACTCTGGAGTTTGTTCTCTTGTTCGGACAATTAAGTGCAATATGTCCAAGTTTTCCACAATAGAGGCATAACTTTTCATCTCTCCTTCTCTGTTTCTCTTGTGGTGTTAGAGGCTGGAACCTAGTTACATCTATTTGCATAGTTTCAGGCATAGAACCATCTCTAGGAGTGGGCAGGAAGGGTTGCCATTGGCGAGGTCTTCCTTCTACTTGTTTTTCTTGCTTCCTTTCAAAAAGTTGGCTATCACATTGAATATCTTGCATGATATATTCATGCAATGTTTTAACCTCTGGCATTGTGAGCAGAAGGTCCTTCACATAATCTCTTAAGCCCCATCTAAATTGGCTTATGAAATAATCTTCATGCCAAGTGAGATCACATATCAACTACCTAAATTCTGATGCATAGGTAGAGGCAAGGTGGTTACCTTGACGTAACTTCTGAAGTTTTGTTTTTGCTACTTGACTTGTGTCTGCATCTCCAAATGTGGTAGTGAGTTCTCGAAGAAACCCCTCATAGTCCTGAAGTACTGCCATGTTCTTCTCCAAGATTGGGGAAAACCATGATAATGCTTGGCCACAGAGCAAGGTTCCAATAAAACCGACCTTGGATGCCTCGTCAGGGTATCTATCAGGTCGCATACGGATGTACAATTTAACTTGCTAGAGAAATCCATGAAACTTTATGTGATCCCCATCGAACTTCTCTGGCATGCAAATCTTGGGTTTCTTCATAAAAGATGTACTAGGCCATTGATTCACTTGAATACTCCCTTGATTTGCTTAAAGACTCCCGATTCGTTCTTGTAATTCTTGGGGGAGTGCACCTACATGCACTGGATGTCCCATCTTGACTTGTGTCTGTCGATGAGTTAGGTCCTCGACTTGTTGTTGAGACTCTGAAGTGATGCTACAATCTGTTCATAAGTGTTCTCCATGATGCGTGGTCTTGGATAGAAGCGAGTCTTGCCAAAATGTCAAGGGAGCACTAGATTGTGCTCTCTGACTATAATAGACAAGGTAATTACAGTTCTGATTACAAGGACACCCACATAGGGAAAATGATACAAGAATATGTAACTAATACAAGGTGTCCCACAACCCGGGACTGATAGGTATGAATAATTGGACCAGAGATGATACAAGACGTCCCACAACCGTGGACTAATAGGCTGAAGTAAGATATTTGGGTTACAAGAACTGCCTTCAGGGAGATGATCTAGATACAAGAAATAACTAGACAAGATCTCGTACTACGAGATTACAAGAGGACAAGGCTAGATGTCCAAGAACTAGACTAGAAAGGACTAGAACAAGGAACAAGGAACAAGATAAGAACTGGAACTAGAACTTGGAGAGTACTTACTTCATGGTCTGACTCCTTGAGCTCCCAAGGCTGGTATTGGAAAGACTGAGAATGAATGTGACCAACCCCTCCTTATATAGGTTTTCCAAGGGTGGTTCAAGGGCGGTTACGAATTGATGATATCATTGATGATATCATCAATTCAAAACATGATCTCTGGATGTCAGAATCAAGCAAGAAGACAGGGATCTTAGGGTTTTGGCATGTTCGAGACGTAATAGAAGCATTGGTTTCCACAAATTCTGAAACAATCATGAGATACAGAAGTCACATGGAATATGAGGTTCAGAAGATCTCCTTTGTCCATGACAAATTCTTGGAGTAAAGCTTCAACATCAACCAACCACTAGAGACTAGTGTGGTATCCACTCATGATGTTGCAAGCCACCAAGCTTTATTGATAATGTTTTCTTGTTTACCCAAGATATTAATGTATCCTCATAGACTAAGTTAACAGTTCTTTTGTTCAATCTCTTAAGAACATTTACTTGGAATGTAATTATTATGCATTAGTAGCCAAGATATTGATGTTAGCAAGTTGGGGTGCTTTCAAACTAACTTAGTCTTTCCAACCTTAGTTGAAATTATCATTTCAAAGTCCTATTTCTTCAAAATTTATTAAATATTTTTGAATAAAAAATACTTTACCTTGATATCTTCCATAATTCAAATAAGAACATGCTTTGTCATATTTGGATTATAAATGAAGGTTTTGGAAGTTAATTACTTCATGATCTTCTTTTTTTATCTTGAAATGTCTTGTAAGATCATGCTTCTATCCTCCTTGAATTTGAATTTTTCCTTTGAAGTTTTAATTCCCTTTGAAGATCCAATCTTACTTCAAGGTTCATTCTAGGACTAAAAGATAATTATCATCCTAGGGTCCAGTGTCCCATACCATCTTTTGTACATCAATCTGAGTATCAAATCTGGTGTCCCATAACACCCTATTTTATATTCACATTGACATGTGAGTAATGCTTATCATAAAGTCCAAACATCTCTTTTTAAAAGTATCTTCTCATTTAAATACTTAAAAAGTATTTAAATTTTAAGGAATTACCTCTAACTTAATTTTGTAGATTTTGATTCCTTCACAAGATCGTTTTGATGTTCTCATGCCTTGACTTACACTTTATCTTCGAAGCTTGAAAAGTTTTGGATGGAACGTCCATCCTTTTCTAGGGTTTCCAAAAGAAAACCAATTATAGCTCCAAGTTCTTGAATTTCATAAGTTCAAGAGCTATTGGTTCTACCTCAACAAATTTTGTAGGGACAATGGGTTTTACTTCTTGGCTTCAGATTTCTTTCTTACTAAAGCTTTTAAGTAGCTACCTCAAGGACTTTTATAGGAATCTTTCCACTGCTTTAAGTCGAAGCATCCCCTAATGATTTTTGATTTCATCTTTAAGAAATCCCTTTAAGGATAGGTAAACTTTATATTTTACCTTATACAAATTGAATTACCATCATCATGGTTGTACAATACATCTTTGTTGCTCTAGCACAACGGCAATCACCACGTTAAGAAGCTCCACCTCCTTAATCTCAGTCCGCAAAAGAGATAGGAGTGATATGAAGATCGTGAATGCAAGATGTAGTGAGAGTGAAGGTGAGAAGCATGGAAATGCACACACATATACACACACACATGTAAGAGACAAGCAAGACACATGAAAGATAGGAAATAGACTCTATTTCTCAAGATCACTATTACAAGCTCAAAAATAGCTCTAATCTCCAACTTGCTAACCTAAAAAATGAGCCCTCTCGCTCTTTTTATAGATTCTAGACTAGTTTTGAATGGTTTCACATCTAGCATCTGACATAGTTAAAAAATAGGTTCTGTGCACTATTTGGAGGTCTAAACAAGATCCAAAAATAGCCAAAATTGGTATGCTTGTTCTACCTAAGCTCTTAAGCTTGAGGACTCCTCGACGTGAACAAAATGGAGCTAGTAATTACAAAAGTGGGTGTTTCTATGATACATATGGTACAAAAGTGATGAAAATCAATGTTTGGTGTTTTGAAGAAGTAATCTCAATTATATATCTTTGAGAAAAAATAGATTACATGGCTCCCCACGACTCTTCATAGTCCACCTTCACATGCTTCCTCTGCATCTGTGTCTTTGGCTACTGCCAACACCCCCCTCCCTCTTGCGTCTATCCTCTTGACAAATCCTTGTTGCGGGGTTTGAATGATATAGTTTTGCAAGAGGTCGTGTGCAAGGGTGTGCTCCGCGATGCAAATTCCTCGCGAGATCAATTTCGAGTTTTTCCCAGTCTACGGTCTGAGGTTTGTCAAGCGGTGGAAGTTGGTAGTGCATGGAATATACCAATTGTTCGCAAGCAAATAGTTGAAGTAGATGTGTGGGCCTGTTGATGAAAACTTCAGAGTGGTACTCCCAGAAGCCGGTTATGAACATCTCTTCAAAGGTCATCTTATAACAAGCGGGTAAGTACTTTATGTGGCAGTGCCAAGCATAACACACCCGGAGTGATGGCATAGTACTCATATCGTATGCCAAGTCTTGGTTGCCATGCTCAAAGCCCGAGATGTTGACATGTGGTGCTTTGACACAGCGAAATATCTTAAAAACTGTCTGCATCATATCAAATATCTTGATAGTCATGTGTGCTACGATGCCATCCATGCGGTGTAATCAGGGGATCCAATGGTGTATTGTGGCCATCGTATATCCAACTATAGGGGGTCCGCGGGGTGGAGTGAAATAAGGATAATTAAACCAGTCCGACACCACTTATTATTTTGAACTTTGATAGCGAATGCCTTCCAAGAGCGACATCGTGGCATAGGTCCCCAACATTGGTTGTACTTTAGATGTAATGGTACCTTTACCCATGTGTGCATCATCTCCGCATATTCCTATAGCAGCGTCTATCTCCAATTTGGTTGAAAAATTTTACCTTTCTGTGCGTTTGATGGTAGGTCGTCAGGTTCAAATTGAGTTGCATGGGTTGGTTTCTTGCCTGTCGCTTTCTCGATTGCCAATTGATATTCTGCCATCATCATGAAGTATGGTTTATATTGAAGCTCGTGACCAGAGAGGTACCTTAGAGGGGCCAGGTGAGCGAAATAAGGTGATTGTAATATTCGTTCCTCAATCGTTTCCATGGCATGTAGTTGTGCTTTGACACATGCAAAGTGTGTTTTACCAAGTTCTTCCACTGACTTAAGCCATGCAGGTGTAGGAAGTTCAAAAGTGTCTTAGCCTTCAGTCATGACACATCCGCCTGGTATTGGTTGTGGTTCATAGGCCTCTTCATATGTTTCCTCCACCGGTATAGAAATAGTTTCTTCTTCAGCGGGAATTTTTGGTGGGGAAGCTTGCCTGGGGGGCATGAAGTGAGCTTGAATCTGTGCTTGAAGATCAAGTACCTGTGCTTGTAGAGTATTGAGTTCCTCTAGAATCTTCGGGGGGTGACTTCAAGAACTGGTTGTGGTTGCTAAGCAGGTGTACGTAACACTAGAAGTTTATGATCGTTCTAAAGCTTTTGATATTCCTCATTGATCTTATCGTAGTCCTCTAGTAGTCGTGCATGATCTTCTAACAATATTTGCATGGATTTTGAGGGTAATGCTTTAAACCTGTTGGGACTAAGGGGTTCATCAAGTCTATCCAAAATGGCTTCTAGATTTTCTCGATTTTGTTCCTGTAGTTGTTGATTCTCTTCCTTAGCAGCTGCGTGGTGGCATCCTAAGAGTCCCATATTGCATGTGAGCATGGCATTTCTTATTGTCTGAGCTTGTACCATATTCTCTGTATCCTTAAGTGCTTCCTTAGTCTTTTGTTCGGTATCTAGCTCTAAGGCATGATAGGCTTCGCGTAACTCCTGATGTCGCACATTGAGGGAAGCATTCTCAATGGTTAAGGAATTCAAATGTGCCTGTAACTATGTAGTGGTGTGCTGTAATGCTTGATAGTTGCTTCCAAAAGATGCAAATTCCTCTCGAACTTGTGTCATACAAGAAAACATTTGTTGGAATCCAGTGTCGATCGTACGTGACAATATCAATGGTGCGGAGAGTGAAGATGATGTGAGTGTGGGTGTTGATGCATTGGGAAGGGGAAAGGGGGATGGGAAAGCAGATGCAGTGGTAACCGTGGAGAAGTGCAGTATGCCTAAATGCGGTGGTGAAATAGATGAGGTGACTGGTGGTGTAGTGGGTGGTGAAATGTCCTTGTCACTAGACGTGGTATCGAGTGCAGTGACAATGAATAATGGTGGGTGCATGAGTGGGTGTGAACACCAGACTTAGAAATGTGGATGAATAGTTTACAGATTGAGTCACATGCATTGCTTGGTGGAGAGGGGAGGATAAAAGGGATATAGTTAGGTGGGGAGGTGACACTGGTGAGAAGGTCATGGGGGGTGGAAATGGGAATATAGGCCTTGGACGGATGGGAAATGAAGGAAAGGATGGAGTGAGGAATGGGTTGATTGGAATGTGGGAAACTATGGTGTGAGAGGCGTAGGTAGAGTTGGGTGTGTTGGTTGGGCTATGGCCTCTGCGATAGTACTTACAAGGAATGTAGATAAAGGAGGGGAGGTTGGATGGACTGGGGAAACTAGATGTATGGGAGGGGAAGATGGAGCATATGATGTGGTGGGGATTTCGACTGTGGTTGTGGTTGTTACAATGGAAGACTGAGGCGGGAAGTCGATGATAATGTTCTCTTCTTTGGGCTGGGTTTCTATCATGGTTTCAGGGATGAATCGAGCTTCCTTGGCATGATGCAAAGATTCTGCATTTGTGGGTACACGAATGTATTGACCCGACTTGGACATTAAGTGGATGTGATGAGGGTCAAACTTTGGGAGTGGCTTCCTTTTCAACTAATGGAGGGCTTCAGCGGTTCCCACGGATTTGACTAATTCCGTGAAGCCTTGGATGAAAGATTAAACCTCCACTAACGAGTTCTTGCTCAAGAATTGCTTGACTCTCTACTTCGGATAGTTGTCTGTGTGCCTAGACTACTTGCATACTTCAGTATAGTTTTTGGATTGCCAAAATATAGGCGCTCGCTTCAAATGTGTCATCCTCATGAGTACTCGTATCACCTTGAGCTTCGGTTTGCTGCTCTTGCTCTTCATTTTGCACATCCTCTTGAGAGTCGTGGCTATCCTGACTAGCTTCATCATCTCCATCATCATCATCGGTCACAATCCTATCTTTACTTGAGCTGGAGACTACCTGCTCGTGTGGTTGATCAGGGGGTGGTAGGATAGCTGGGATGTTCATACTCTTGTGATAAAAACTCCCCTTTTGAAAATCGGAACTCACTAGAGAAAGCATCATGCATTTCAAAATCAAAGGTGGTGTTAGTGGGTTTTGCTTCCAAGTCTGGTATGGGGAAAGAAAAGGCTTCTGCACCGATGGTGGTGGGGATTTCTTCTGCTGCAGTGGTAGTTTCCTGAGTGGTGGTTGCTTGAGGGGTTACCACACTGGTAGTGCCTTTTGTGATAATGGGTCATGAGAGGCGGATACATATTGGTTGTACAGGTGCCGGGGGTTCCATTGGAGACTATTGAGGGGATGGTTGTGGTGATGGGGACTCTAGAACCTACAAGCATGGGATAGAACCTTGCATGCACTTGCCTGCGCATCCTTTGCTAGCTTTTCTAGCCTTTTCGGTTGTTTCCTTGAATGCTTTTAATTCTTCACTAGTCATGGCACGTTCGATGGGCAAATCATAGGCCAAACACATATAAACAATTCTAGTAAGGGCACAACAATTGTGGATTACGTGCTTTCGTTCCCATCTTTGCTGAGCTAAATACAATTGGTCAATAGTCCAACTGGCAAGGTCGATGGCCTGGGACCCTATGCATGCAATATATAATAAACCAGATACGTTTCTGAGGGATGGTAAAGTGATCCTAGGCCGGAAATGCAAAATGTTGCATACATATGTGCAACAGCTTGGAGAGTTCTGGTGTAATGGCTGAAATGTCAGCCCACTTCAAAACTTCACCGCGTTTCATAGGCTTTGGAATAAGCCTTTCTCACTCTATCGGTGTGTGAGTCCCGTGGATCTTAAGTGCTGCCCAAATAAGATCTTTCGATAGGTAAAAATTCTTTTATGGAGGATCATTTACCAGTGAACGAAGAATAAATGTTCTTGGTAAGTCCTTATTCTCGGGGGCTGTAAGTGTAGTCACCAAGTAATAGCATCGATAGAAGTCAGGTTTGGGCAATGGGTCACTAAAATATTCTGTAAAACTAGCTCTAGCCCAAATATGCTTTAACTGTTTGGAATGCTGGAGCTCTTCAAATTCCCTTTAGAAGAATTGATATCTACCCCACTTGATGCCATCAAAACACAGCATGGCATCATAGATAAAATCTACGTCTACAAGGGGTCCTGCTAAACCTTGGAACCAATGAGAATTGCTATGAACTTTTTCCATGTATCCCATAGCACGATCGACTATGGGCATTGGTCCTGGAAAACCTTGAAACTCTGGATGTTGTGAGGTAGGGTAAGATTCAACTAATAGGTTACCAAAGCTGATGATTGGCACATTGGGGCTAGCTACGGAGGGTCCTTCTGCTTGCATGATGATCTGAATGGGGGAGTAGATGATCTCCTACAAAAGGATAACACATTAGTATGGAAATTAATCTTGATCCCAATTAAGTGAGACCACAATCCCTTTCCATAACCGATGTGTGACCCATGTAGCTGAGTGTTGTGAGGTGGTTTATGGAATGATTTTTCATAAACTAATGCAGGTCGCTAGACACCTACATGCTTTAGATAATGCATACATTGCTTCTCATGACCTATTATTATAAGTGATGGTGGGTTATTGTGGGTGAATTTGTACAAGGTTCACTTGTGAGTGAATTATTACAGGGATGAAGGTCAGTCGGGATGGGTGTTATGTTGTATGAAGGATCATGTGGCAGCCTTTGGATACGTTTTGGCATCCGTTTCCTAAGAGTTGATGAGTGGGTGGTATTATTCTGCTGAAGTACAAAAGGCAATTTTGGTGGTTGTGGTGTCGAGAAGTGAAGCGATTTCAAAGGGGTTTTCATGCCCTTTCTGCACAAAGCCATGAGGCTGAAAAACATACACTTCTTCATGCAAGTCACCATTCAAAAATGCTGTTTTAATATCCAACTGATGTACATTCCAACGATGATGGGCTGAAAGTGCACAAATCCTCCGAACAGTAGTCATACGACATGTAGGTGTAAAGGTCTCATCAAAATCAATGCCTCTTTCCTGCGCATAACCCTTTGCAACAAGCCTAGCCTTATACCTGTCAACTGTACCATCAGGTTTACGCTTCAGCTTGTATACCCACTTAGTGCCAATGGCCTTCTTGCCAGGAGGCGTCACATAAAGACCATGTACCATTCTTCATTATAGCATCATATTCAGATTGCATAGCAGCCATCCAATTTTCTGAATTTTGTGCTTCATCAAAAGAAACAGGCTCATTCTCATCGCAGAGACTAGACGCAGCCATAACATAGCAATCTGATGCAAAGGAGGCACTACGAGAGCCTGAACGAGTACGGTATGACAAAGGTGCATCTAATTTGCTGTCATGCAAAGTCTGCACCAGCCATTTTGGCATAGTTTTTGCCTGCTCAATATCAGCTCTCTCATCAACAAGTGCATCATGTAAATCTGCATCAGAAATGGAATGATCTGCATCATTATATGAAACCTGCAAAGGCTGAGAAGTTGCCTCATTAGGACTAGCACTAGACTGTCCACCTATAAAAAGAGGCATCAAAGTATCATACATGTCTTTGGAGCTAACATATGTCTCCTTGGTACATGAAAGCAATGGCTGAATAGCATCTTCCACAAAAACCACATCACGGCTAACTAGAATGCATTTAGTCTGTGGATGATACAGACGATAGCCTTTACTTTCAGAACTGTACCCAACAAAAATACATTTTACTACCTTATCATCCAATTTTCTGCGATGTTGTTCAGGCACTAATGCATATGCCAAACAACCAAAAACACGCAGATGAGCAACAGATGGCTTGCGATCATGCCAAGTCTCATATGGAGTGATAGACTGCAACGCTTTAATGGGAAACCTGTTAAGTACATATGCTACACACATGACAGCCTCAAGCCAGAAACTATATGGTAAAGCCTGACTCTTGACCATACACCTCGCCATCTCCATGACTGACATGTTCTTCCGTTCAGCAACTCCATTCTGTTGAGGTGTATACGGCATTTTACACTGGTGTTTTATCCCACGTTCAGCAAAAAATGCATTAAAATCAGAAGACATATATTCCCCCCCTCGATCAGAACGAAGGGTGCTGACAGATTTTCAGCCAAAAACAAAAACTGTTTGAAGCACAAAAACACTTCGGACTTTGCCTTCAATGGATATACCCATGCATGCCTAGAAAAATCATGAATGAAAGTCACGAAGTAAAGATAGTTTCCAAAAGAAGGTGTCTGCATAGGACCACAGAGATCACTATGTACAAGCTACAATTTTTACGTAGCCCGAACTGAACCATCTTTTGGAAAGGAGGAACGCTGCATTTTGCCCAAAATACAGCCTTCACATACATGTTTTCCAGGTGCCTCAAGCTTGGGCATAGAAGACACCATATCAGATTTCTGCAGGCGTAGCAAACTAGCAAAATTCAGATGACCAAAGCGTGCATGCCAAAGCTTTGCATCTGACATAGCCTGAGAATCATGAACTGCACATGCCGAATCATACACAGATCTTTCATAGTCTATGAGCTTATACATCCCACGGCATAAAATGCCAGAAGCAATAATAACATCGCCATTTGACATATCATGAACTGTACATATGTCATCAACAAATTTCACAACCAAGCCAATCTTGGCTAATGCAGAAAATGATAACAGATTCTTCTTGATCCCTGGCACAAATAAAGCATCTCACAAGGTGAAAGAGCTACCATCAGCAGTAGTCATAATAATCTTACCAACTCCCATAACAGGATAAGAGGAGTTGTTGGCGCATGTGACAGTATTCCCTGTAGGAGCAGGCTCGAGTGAAGAGAAGAAACTGTGCTGCGAGGTAATATGTTTGGTCGCCCCACTGTCAAAGTACCAAACATCCAAGTCCACTGCAGACATGCACTGTTCATGAGAAGATGGGTCAAAATTGCAAACAGTAGTAAACGCCCATTCTTCTTCCTACACAAGATTAGCAGACTCTGTTTTTGGTGTAGAGGCTTCTGCAACAACCATTCCAGCCTCCTTTTTCTTTGCCTCTTTTGCAGCCAGTTTTGGACAATTCTTTATGATATGATCATTCCCTTTACAGTACTTGCAAAACAATTTCGGCTTTTCTGATTTCTTCTCATCTTTATCCTGGTTCTTCGAATGTGCAGCATTTGTAGATTTCTTCTTACTAGTAGAAGAGCTCCATTTTACTTTGCCCTTCTGAATAGCCAGGAAAGCTTGATCTACAACACGCATAATGGACCTGTTCTGCCTCGACTGATCTTCCAGCAACAGAACAACAACTAACTCCTCGAATGATAAGGCCTTCGGATTGCCTTTCATCATCAATCAAAGAGTAGAAGCAAAACTCTGATATGAATCAAGAAGACCATTCAGAACGGTCTGCACAAGTGAGCTATCTGGTATAACCTCATCAGCAGAAATCAACTGTTCCTTCAAATCTTTGATCTTCGTTAGGAAACTGTCCATAGAATCAGTTTCATTCATGTGCTCACTCTCCAACTGTTTTCGGAGGTAAGCAACACGAGCCTCATTCCTAGCTTGGTATAATGTGGTAAGTGTATCCCAAGCATCCCTAACTGTTCTACAAGAGCGAATATGAGGAATAATGGCACGTTTGACAGACAAAGCTATCAATGCATGTGCCTGGGCATCTGTGCCATCCCAACGAATTTGCTCTACAGTAGGTGCAACAGAAACAGCAGCACGAACAGGAATCTGCAGAATATCATCTTCGACACCATCTTCATAAGCTCTAGCACCTGTATTCGTAGTACCTCTTGTTACAGGTGTAACAGGACGTCTTTCAACACCTTGCACAATGTTCCATAATCCTTTTGCAACCAATACATGTCGCATCATATAAGCCCATAATGGGTAGTTGGTACCATCCAACTTATCCTCAACAGCCAACATATGGAATACATCACTGCTTTCAGCCATGGCCGGTGACTAAAATACCTTGATGCAAAAAATTGACTGTATCTCAAAAAGTTGAACGGAACTGCCCAGATGAGTTCTGCTAAACCTGTAGCAGACTTCGAGACGCTTATACTAGTGAAGAGAATTAGGTATATACGTTTGGATGAAAAAGACGAAATAGCCTGCACAAGTGCTGCGATAGTGCGTTCGGAGGCCGAAACGAGCTCAGATCGCGATTTCGGCACCACAGGACGAAGCTGTTTTGATCTCCAAAACACCCTCAGTATGCTCACCAAAATTCGTACGATTCTGAGACTGCAAACGGAGGAGTGTTGACGATGCCCTAGATGAAGCGATGAACTGCTCTGATACCAATTGTTGGAGTTAGACGTCTGCGGAAGCACGTGAACATCACAAGGAAGAAGAAGAAGCTTGGAGCACAACACACAATACTGAATGTATTACTAGAGAATGTACAAAGATAAGTAGCCCATTAGGGCAATAGGCATATATACAAGCTGAGGGAAAAGAACCTCCTAAAGAGGGAAAAAAGTGCCCCAGCGGTCCTAGTGTGTTCACACACATCACTACCTAAATATATCAACGGTATGGACTATTGAAAGAGAGAACAAGGCAATACATAAAGAAGATCACACAGAAAAATCCTGATGAGAAGCTACACTTCAAAAATGATACATTCCAGTATAGTCAAGAGGAATTTGAAGCGGCACAACTTGTATGGAGAAGAAATGTTTTGGAGAAAAATCCTACATTGCGGGTGCACTGGCAAGCAGCACCATACTTATTACAGGTAAATCCTTCATTTTGCCCAACATCCCGTCGCAGAGAAGCAAGAGAATTTTTAAACATGCAGAAGAATGGTGTGATCAATAACCAGTGGCTGAATTATCTGCTACTTCCAAGTCCACCTCATAATTATTTACTGACAGAGGATTACACGGTAAAAACCATCGAATTTTGGCTACACTATTACGCAACAGTCCCCGATTTAACCATCAAGATGACGATATAATCCTAAGCATGATTCTTACACTTTTGAAGGTGTTCAAGCATGCGGCTTATACATTTTTAAACTTCATTGGTATTAATCAAGGAACAGATATCCTCATTTTTTATCTGTATGCCTAGCAAACCCACAATAATGGCACATTATTCTAGACTTATGTTTTTACCTAGTACATATATGCAAACATTCGAAGAAGCTTTCTTCACCGGATTTTTTGAAATTGATTCAGAAATTTTCTTAAAGATGTCATCCAACTTGAATGCCAGATTAGTGGCATATGAACTAAGCTTCTTCGCTGATCATAGACAACCACCACATGACGGTGTGAAAGCAGAACAGTGGAAGCAACTCATGATATGTGAAGCTAATCTGCTTAACGAGACAGAGCAAAAAGTGTACAGAGCATACTCCCGTCAACTTCCAAAGCCTGTCGGAGACGATAGAGTTCAGGAGGGGGGCAGTGTTGAGGGAGAGTCAAGCAAAAAGAAGAAAAGAAGAAGACAAAGAAAGAAGCTTCACTAAAAGGTCATATTTGAAGATATATCTCTGCAAGAAGCCCCGCAGGGGTGCAACACCCATCTCTGCACAGAGCCCCGCAGGGGCACATACCAAGGAAAAGCACGTAGGTGGGAAGGAGGAACCAAGGCCAGGAAGTATCCATGAAGAAGTGCAAGACAATACTTGGCAGGTAATAATCCTCCCGCTGATAGCGTGCGTTGTCAACAAAGTAAACAGGCTCAGAGCAATACAGCAGGTCAGATATGTGAAGACAAAGACAAATCAGAAGACCAAAAGTTAGAAAGAGGTAGAGGCTGAAAAGTTGAAGAGGGTGACTAAGAACAACACATTCTTAGCCACTGGTGGCGTGCATGGCAGCCCGACTTAACACAGCCAACCGGACATACGAAAGAGCCTTAGATAAGGTGCAGACAAAAAGCAAAGCTTGTCAAGGGACGACAGAAACAAAGAGGGGGAGAGTGTTGCAGAGCTAAGAAGAGCAAAAGGCAGAGAAAAAGGACCCCAAAATTTTTCCGATTTGGACACTCTATTTTTGTATCATAACCATTTTGTAACATATTTTCTGTTGTAAATGCACTAGAGGAGTCCTCTAGATGCATATCCTTGGAAATTAGTAGCTTACCCATGTAAACTAGTAGGAAATTAACCTTTTAGTGAATAAAGTGCCGGTCTCTTGTGTGAAAGGAACATTTTTAGGGCACATGTAGATAAATCAATTTGTGACTCTTTGTAAAGACTTTTTTGCCATTGTGAGAATCAAGAGCATAGAATTTTGAACTTGTGTCTTCTCCTCTCTGTATCTTCTTCTTTGTGAGCTTGTGTGCATGTGTGTTGCTTGAAACGAGTGTTAGGAAGTGTTTTCTATCCATGAAAGTGTTTGTTTGTTGTTGTTAAGGTGTGTGTGAAGTGTAGGAAGTGCTGAAGTGTAGGAAGTGCTGAAGTGTAGGAAGTGCTGAAGTGTAGGAAGTTCATTCCCGTGACTCAGTATTTTGCTCATAACTTGAAGCAGAAGTGTCAGAATTGAGTGAAAATAGACCATTGGATGCGTCTTCGCGAGAGCTTCGAAACGCATATGCTATTTGCTATGTTCAGAGTTCGGAGCTGAGAGAAAAGCTCAATTTACTTTTGGCTACTGCTCCAAGTATCGTGACACCATAACTGACAGTTGAAGCTTGTTTGGAATAGTCTTAGCCTTGATTGCACTCTTTGGAAAGCTCATTTGCATTGATCATCATTTGAACGCATGTCTTCATACACTCGGCTAGGTTTTGATACTCCTCGGATTGATAAATAAAGCATGAATCCCTGCTATATGCACTTGAGGGGGATCGAGGTATAGTCTCTTTCTCCACAGGTCCGTAGGTTGGATCTTAGGTACACACCAAATTTTATGGATTTTTTTTATTTAACTCTAGAGATGGTTGCCATACAATCACATCTTTGAAAAGAGAGAAAAGTGGAAACCCCCAAAAGTTGAGTGAAACGGTTTGAAATAATTGAATGTTCTCTTAATCACTATTCTAAAAGATTGTTCATGGTAGTCTAAAAGATTGACCTTCTTTTTCAGAATATTGAAGATGTTTGTTTCAAGGATCGAGTGAGAGGGACTCGTCCCTAAATGAATTTTTTGTCTTTTCCTTCTAAACCTTACTTCTATAAAGGTACCATCATCATGTCCCTCGAGTTGCTTTCCTTTAACTTTCTCTTATTCCAATGAATATTCTTTGAAGGCACACACCTCTACCCTTTGGGGCATAGCAACTTTGTTAATCATATCCTAGACATTAGCTTGACCTAGTTCGGTCCTCATAGATTTTTGTTTTACTAGGTAGTCTTTGATCTTTTGACCTTATGCCCCATAGTGAAATCACACATTAGAAAATTTTTGTAAATTATTTCTTCTTCAAGAGGCAATTCTTCCCCAATATCCACAAAGATTTTGGTAGGGAGATCCAAGTTAAGATCTGATTTAATGCAGATATGAGGGTGCCATATTGTGTTGAAGGAGTATCATATCTTCATAAATGCAACCATCGACATCTTCCTTAGAGGCAAACAAACGACAAATGAGCAAAATAATCTCCCTTACAAATCCATATAGGAAAAAGGGCAAGTTAGGGAGTTCCACCCAAAGCAAAAAACATGTTGGTCTTGACTTATTAGGAAAAACTTTAGAAAG
Source organism: Ceratopteris richardii (assembly GCA_020310875.1). Classification (NCBI taxonomy): domain Eukaryota; kingdom Viridiplantae; phylum Streptophyta; class Polypodiopsida; order Polypodiales; family Pteridaceae; genus Ceratopteris; species Ceratopteris richardii. The sequence goes on along the minus strand of CM035426.1, from coordinate 22,441,350 downwards.
CACTTGAAGAGGCATAGGGTTGTGTGTAACACTACCAGACGATAACTTGAAAGGATTGGAAGGCAATTCCTCATTTTCAAAGGCCAAAAGCATGCGGTTCACCAATAGCAATTGACACTTTCTAACAGCCAAACCATGTGAAAACCAATCCTTATGGTGTCATGAAGGTGCTGAGTTGGATGGGTCAACTCCAACTACTGGTTGCCAAATGTTGGTGCATGCAGGGTGCCTCATGTAGAGAGTACACGTGCCAAAGCAAAATGAAAAGAAGAGTGTACTCACAAAATGAAAGAGTGTGAGACTCAAAATTGTGTAGACCATGAAATGGGAAAACTCACATGAATTAGAGTGCACTTGCCAAGAGTAGGTAGGCTCGACAAGCTTCTAGACAAGTACAAAATGGGGGACAAACCCTCCTTTGGAGTGGGCTCTCCAAAGTACATCACATGTGGGATAGTTCTCCTTGAAGGAGAATGAATACACAGGTAGAAGCAAATGGTAAGGTACCCAAATACAAAGAGATATAACATAAAATGGAAATGAACTAGAAATGGAGTGTCTCCTAGATACAAAAGGGAGATGCAATCTCATATTCTCAACACCCTCGATGTAGATCCATTTTGTAGAGTATGGAGGCTGCTAGGGTATGAGACAAAGGTCCACCATGAGTGTAGCAACAACAATGTGAGCACCAGAAGGAAAATCTCCATGTGGAAATCCATAGCCTCCAATGGTATCGACCATGTGTGATTACCAAGTATTCCATAAGATGTTCACTAGGTGGATCAAGTGGATGCTCCATAGGTACGCCATCAATGAGGAATAGGAATGGAACAAGATCTCACTAGATGAGATCACCTCCATATGAGATAGATATGATGACTTCATGTGGTATGTGGGAACCTCCAAATCTTTGACAATATCCACCATGAGATGTGTATCACCAAGAAGTAGGTCCTGCAAGAATGAAGTGTAAAACATGAAGCATGAAATCATAATCACATGGTAGTACATCTGTATGTTGTAGTCCTCCATGAAGTGTACAAAGTCTTGATATGTGTCGATAGGACCATAAAAGCCCCCTCTGTATCGAGACTATGGCTCAAAAAAGGATCCAACTGAGTGATGTAACCAAGAACATGCAAGAGTATTCTTAGGAGAACGGGAAGATGATAGACTCCAAGAATGGAACATTGTATGCTCAGAATGCTGCTATAGGCAAGGTAAGTGGACTCTCAAAGAGATGAATGGAAAATGATGAGTCATTGATCTTGGAGTAAAGTCCAAATGACTTTAGGGGAAGTGTGAACATTTGATGGTCCGATGGGAGGTGTAGACATTTGAGGCATAAAGTAAGACTGTATCTCTGAGTCCTCATGCTCCAAAACTGTATCATGATTTGGAGAGTCATGTACAAAGAGAGCATGATCCACATAGTGTGATAGTCTTGTAGTAGAATGATCCCCCTCTAAAGAGGAAACGGGAGGATCCACATCTTGAGAAGAATCCAAAAGGGATGAACACTTACATTATTCATCAAAAGTGCAGTCTCTGATAAATATAATTGAGTGACTCTTTGGGTTGTAGAGTTTCTATGCATTTTGACGGTCTCTATAACCTATGAAAATGTATTGCATAGGCCTATCATCATCATGACCTTGCACATAGGAATCATTACCAAAGACTCTGAAACGGCTCACACGACTTCTTTTGGAAGTAAGCCTCAAATGGAGTTTGGTTCTTCAAAACATATGAGAACCCTTTGTTAAGAATGTGTAGTACTGTGTGAACACCACCCCAAAACTTAAATGGAAGTTGCTTTTGATGAACCATTGTCTTGGTCATCTGGATCATACTTCAACTCTTTTGTAAAGCAATACCTTGATGAGTATCCTTGTTTTTTTGGTCCTTAATACCTTGTTACTTCAAATATTTTAAGAAGTTATGGTTGACAAAGCCACTATCTCCATATGATTTGATGATCTTCAAAGAACTTGGAAAGTCTTCTTGAACTATCTGAGTCCACTCTTGAGCTTGGAAAGTGGATCCTCTTTATGCTTTAGTGGATAAACCCAAGTGTATCTAGTGATTTCATCTACTATCAACAAAAGTAAAGTGACCCACTTAGGGATGGTGTATGCATAGGTCCGCAAAGATCTACATGGACTAATGCTAAGGTTTTATATGAGGAAATGGATGCTTTGATAGGAAAATGGTTAAATGTTTGCTTTACCACGTGCTTGGTAATTCAATTCTACTTGTGTGATCTTAGATTAATCCTTGACAAGATGACTTGAAGGGATATTTGCTTAGTAAGAGGTGCATCCAAATCTGAAATGCCATAGGCTAAGACTTTAATCTTTGGGCATGAGACTTGAAAGATTATAGATATATTTATCTTTGAATCCTTGAGTTATCACTTCTTTCGATTCTGAATCAATGACTTGTACTTTATGATTATCAAATTTTACTATCATGTTTCACTTCATGATGGTCTTCACTGATAGAAAGTTATTACAAAGACTTGGTACATAAAGAATATCTTTGAGTGACTTGGTCTCACCTTTAGAGTTTATGACTTGAACTTTAACTCTTCCTTAGATCTCAATGCAGTTGTTATCTCCAAGATAAACTTTCCCTTTGTTCCTTTGAAAGTCATGAAAGTATTTTTTGTCATTGCACATGTGAGATGAAGCCCCATTATCAAAAATCCACTCTCTGGAAGTAGTGGATGCTGCAAGTGCCTTCTGTTCAATGGTAAGAAAAAGTTTTTCACTTATGCAATGAGATTAATGCTTGGACTTTGGAGTAGACTTGAACTTATCCTTATTCTTCTTCTTGAAGCAATACTTTTCTATGTGTCTAGGCTTGCCACAAAATTTTCAAGTAAACTTCTTCTTGCCCTTGTCCTTAGACTCTTGATTGTCTTTTCTACTTTTAGTCTTGTGGAAAGTAGCTTTGGCTTTCATAGATGTTTCTCATGTAGCTTCGATCTTTTGCCTAGAGTCATGGAGAAGCGAAATTCTTCTTACTTCTTCCCAAGTGAGTTTTTGACCTCTGTTGTAAAGTGTGATCACAAATTTTTCATAGAACCTTGAGAGTTTGTTAAGCAATCTAATGGCCATATCTTCATGGTTGGGTGTGTGTAGAAGTGCGAGAGACACACAAGAAGCACACACAAGGACCACAAACGCAGCAAGACACACGGAGAAGACGATGGCTGGAATAGCTCTCTCTATTGATCGATGTACTGAACTGAAGTAAGAGCTGAATAATATCCCTAAGTACAAAGTACCACCACATATGAGAGTATCAAGTATGTGGTAACATGGGGAAAAAACCTCTAGCCAGCACTAGAGTAAAAAGTGCCCATGTATAGGGAAAAGATTCACATCAAAGCTACCCGAGGAACACATAAGTGTAACAAATCCCCTTGGAGCGAATGATGTGAACACATACAGGGAGTGACAGATCAGCCCCCACAAGGTAACAAGCCTAAAGCTTTGCGAAAAGCTTCAAACTTTTCCCGTGGAAGAACTTTGGTGAATATGTCTGCCACATTATCTTGTGTAGGCACATTTACCAAATCAATACCTCCTGCATGAATGCGCTTTCTCACATAGTGATAATGCACCTCAATATGTTTGGTCCGTGCATGAAACACTGGGTTTCATGCAACAGCCAAAGCACTCTGACTATCAGTGAGAATATGCGAAGCAGCATCAATCTCCATGCAAAGATCCATCAATAGGCATCTCAACCATATACACTCCACTGTAGCTGTGAAAACTGCCCTATACTCAGCTTCACAACTCGATGTCGCCACTGTAGATTGCTTCTTACTCAACCAAGATATGCATGAGTCTCCAAGGAAAAAGCAATAACCACTAGTGGACATGCGAGTATCATAACAACCAGCCCAATCACTATCTGTAAAAGCATGCAAGCATGGCTGAACATCTCTGCCATAAAAGAGACCTAAGCTCAAAGTGCCTCGAAGATATCTAAACACACGTTTCACCGCTTGCCAATGCTTAGTGCCAGGGCTATGCATGAATCGACTCAACTGGGAAACTGCATACTGTATATCTGACCTTGTGTTGCATGCATATATAAGACATCGCACAGCCTGCTGATAAAGAGAAGTGTCAAATGCATCACTGTAATCCTCAACTAAGAACCTAAATCCTGTCTCAACTAGTGTGGAAACTGACTTGCAATCCTCAAAGTCAAAACGCTGAAGTAGTTTTTCAACATACTTTGCTTGATGCATAACAATTCCCCCCTCAACGGATACAAACTCGATGCCAAGATAGTAGCTCAAAAGACCAAGATATCTGACATCAAAAGTATGCTGCAAATCAGCCATAAGAATGTCAAGTTTTGCATCACATGACCAGTCAAGAGTATGTCATCGACATAAAGAACAAGCACTATAAGATCAGCCCCATTTTTGCGTACATAGAGTGTGCTTTCAATCGGACTACATGTGAAGCCAAGAGCGATCAAGTGCTTATGTATTTTGTCATACCATGCACGTGGAGCTTGCTTGAGACCATACAAGGCTTTATACAAGCGACAAACCATATGCTCTTTCCCTTTCATAGCGAATCCAGGAGGTTGCTTCACATAAACCTCTTCTTGCAAATCACCATTCAAGAAGGTTGTTTTTATATCCAACTAATGCACTTTCCAACCTCGATGGGCAACCAATGCAACCACTGTACGAATGGTAGTCATGTGTGAAGTAGGTGCAAAAGTTTCCTCATAGTCAATGCCATATTGTTGCGCATATCCTTTGGCAACCAATCTAGCTTTGTAGCGATCAATGCTACCATCAGATTTTCTCTTAATCTTGTAAACCCACTTTGTACCAATGGCATTCTTTCCTTTTGGCAATTCACATAACTCCCAAGTACCATTCCTATGTATGGAATCCATTTCTGATTGCATAGCACTCATCCATTATGGATCGTCACATGCATCTTCAAAAGAAAGTGGCTCTTCATTACATGTAGCAATAAGAGAATAATCCACAAAATTATTTGATGCATGGTGAGAGCTTGATCTTGTTCTACCAAGTAAAGGTGCACTCAATTTGCTGTCCTGCAAAGTTTGTTTCAGCCACTTTGGCATAGATTGTGCACTCTTGATAGGCATGCATTCATTATGTAATACATCTTCAATATGTACATCATGCGTGGGCTGAATTTCATGCTCATTTTCAGCCATATTTTGATGCAAATGTTCAGCCATATGTGGCTGGAAATTTCCAGCAGTTTTGATAATTTTTGGTTGAATTTTTTCAGCCATGTTTGGCTAGAAATTCTCTGCATTTTCAGCCCTATTTGGCTGGAATTTTTCAGCCCTTTGAACCTCAGTTGGCTGGTCTACATGGCCATAGTCAAGCGCACCATTTTAGAACAAAGGCATGAGTGTATCAAACACATCTTGTGAGCTAACTGTTGGTAATTTTTTGCATTCAAGTAGAGGGAAAACTGAATTTTCAGCAAATACCACATCTCGACTCACAATAATTGTGTTCGTCAATGGATGGTACAACCAATATCCCTTACTTTCAGCACTATAACCAACAAATATACATTTCTTTGCCTTGTCATCAAGTTTGTGACGTTGTTGTGATGGCATAAGAGCATACGCCAAACAACCGAACACATGCATATGACTAACCAAGCCTCATAAGGAGTGATGACTCTCAATGCTTTTGTAGGGCAGTGATTCAACACATAATGTGCACACATGACCGCTTCCATCCAAAACTTATGAGGAAGATGCTTTCCTTTAACCATACATCGTGCCATTTCAAGTAGAGTTCTATTTTTACGTTCGGCAACACCATTTTGTTGAGGTGTATATGGCACCATACATTGGTGTGAAATACCTTTTTCACGAAGAAAAGCATTAAACTCATGTGACATGTATTCACCACCACGATCCGTGCGTAGAGTCAAAAGCTTTTGTGAAGAAAAATTTTCAGCCATAGCTAAAAATGCTTTGAAGGAAGAAAATACCTCATTCTTTGCTTTCATAGGATACACCCATGTATGGCGAGTAGCATCATCAATGAAGGTAACAAAATATACATGCTTCCCAAAAGATGGAGTCTTGACCGGACCACATACATCACTATGAACAAGTTGCAATTTTCTTGTAGTGTGTGTATGACTATGTTTTGGAAAAGAAGCACAATGCATTTTTCCAAGAATGCAACCTTCACATGCATGCTTTTCAATGGACTCAAGTGTAGGCAAGCCAATAACCATATCCTTCTTTTGCAAATAGAGCAAACTATTAAAGTTCAAGTGACCAAAACGAGCATGCCAAAGCTCCATTTCAGCCATGGAAGAAGTATGAGCAACCAAGGCATTCGAGGCAGCCCTCTTGTATGTATCCATGCGATACAAACCATTACATAATGTACCGGACATCACGATAACATCGCCATTGCTGAAATCATGAACCATACACTTATCATCAACAAAGTGTACATGAAGTCCAGCTTTGGCAATCAATGGAACTGAAATTAAGTTCTTCTTGATATCGGGCACATAGAATGCATTTTTCAAGAGAATCACACCTCCATTTGCAGCCGTAAGCTCAATTTCTCCTACTCCAATGATAGGATAAGAGGCATTGTTTGCACATACCACATGTCCTCCTTTAGGTGCATCTTTCAAAGAGGCAAAAAATCTTTTGCATGATGTTATGTGCTTTGAAGCACCACTATCAAAACCAATCCGAATCAGCCTCACTCACAACCATACATTTAGAATGTAAAGAAGCATCATAATGACATGTAACAACACATGCCCAAAAATCTTGAGCCATGTTAGCTTCATCATTCTTTGCATTTGCTGAATTTTCAGCAATAGACATGCCTGATTCCTTCTTCTTTTCATTGCGTTTAGCAAGCTTTCTACACTCATCAATAGTATGACCAGCCTTCCGGCAATATTTGCATCTCTTCTTCTTTTGCAAATCACCATCATTAGAGGAATGAGTGGAAGAGGAAGCTTGAGGCTTTGGTTTTGATGAACCCAAAGCTGAACCATACTTGCTTTTCCCCTTTTGTGAGATAGCAGGTGCTTGCGTTCCCTCAATCAAACCACTCCTATTCACTCTAGCTTGCTCTTCTTGCAAAAGAAGAGACACAACCTCATCAAATGCATACATATTAGGATTTCCTTTTGCAACCAAACGAAGTGTAGTAGCAAAGCTTTGAAAAGATTCCGGTAATCCTTTCAACAATGTAGAAATGAGTGATGCATCCGGAATAATCTCATCTATGTTTGCCAATTGCTCTTTCAAGTCCTTGATGCGTGTCACATACACATCCACTGACTCATTTTCAGCCATACATATATCCTCAAGTTGCTTCCTCAAGTATGCAACACGTGCTTCATTACGCACGGCATACAAAGAAGCAAGAGTGTCCCATGCTTGTCGTGATGTAGAACATGACCGAATGTGTGGAACTAAATGACGCTTCACTGAAAGCGCAATCAAAGCATGAGCTTGAGCATCTTTTCCATCCCATCTAAGTTGCTCCTGTGTAGGTGGAGAAGGAGAAACCACTGTACTCGAAGAAGAAGCTCCATTTGTGACAGTAGACTGTGAAGTAGAAGCACCTGCCGGTCTTCGATCTACATCTGCCACTATGTTCCAAAGTTGTTTTGCAACAAGAACATGCTTCATCATGTAAGACCACATCGGATAGTTGGTCCCATGAAGCTTATCTTCAGCTTGAAGCATGCCAAACAAGTCATTGCTGCCCGCCATTTCACTGAGGAACAAGAATATGACAAAATCTTCACTTCGATGAAAGCTGAAATGAGTGCTGAAATTTCAGCTCACAAACCATCACTCTGATGGCGATTCTGACTACACGAATGGCTTCGAAATGGGGGTAAAACTCGACCGCGCCTGGTGGAAATGTTTTCGGGCTACTGAAATTCACAGTTCTATGCTCCAAAGTCGATTTGCACTGTTAAAGTGCACGCGCGCCACGACGTGAAAAACCAAAACTTGAGAAGAAGATGAACCTGCTCTGATACCACTGTCAGGTGTGTGTAGAAGTGCGAGAGACACACAAGAAGCACACACAAGGAGCACAAACATAGCAAGACACACGGAGAAGATGATGGCTGGAATAGCTCTCTCTATTGATCGATGTTACTGAAGTAAGAGCTGAATAATATCCCTAAGTACAAAGTACGACCACATATGAGAGTATCACGTATGTGGTAACATGGGGAAAAAACCTCTAGCTAGCACTAGAGTAAAAGCTACCCGAGGAACACATAAGTGTAACATTCATGTGATATCTTGCATCCACAAAGTGCTAATTTTCTTTGATAATCTTGAAATTTTGCTATCACTTTTGTGATGGTGTCTTTAGGATGAATAGTGAGATTGTGAAACTCAGTCTTTAAAGCATAAATCTTGGAAGAAGCTTTTTCCTCATATAGACTTGCTACTGTAGCCCAAGATTCTTTAGAAGTCTTAAAGGTTGTGATATGGCTCTTTATCGATTCATCGCATGATATAAGAATTTGACCTAAGGCTCTTTTATCCTTAACATTCCAAATATTCCAAGAATCTAAATCTTTGGCCTTATATGATTGGGGTTCTGACCCATTGCCAACTTCATGGAGAAGATTCATATATAAGTATGCATGCATGATATCTTTCCATATATTATAATTCTGACCATCTAGGCGTTCTTTCTTAGGCATAAACATGGGCACAAAAGAAGCTAAATAACTTTCCATCAATGAGGAACTTGCTTATTTCTTTGACATTATAAACATGGATATTATCTTGAAAGCTTGAACATATGAACTTGTGCTTGAAGTACCAAGTGGTTAAAATCACTTCCGTGACAAGAGAGGACATGGAGAAGTTCTAAAAAGCATGTTCATTTATGCCTTCAAGTGGAAAAATGGCATTTTTAAACTATTTAATAACACATTTCAAAGGCATGTTGTATGCAAAAATTGTTGGGTGTGTGTAGAAGTGCGAGAGACACACAAGAAGCACACACAATGAGCACAAACGCAGCAAGACACACGGAGAAGACGATGGCTGGAATACCTCTCTCTATTGATGATGAATTGAACTCAAGTAAGAGTTGAATAATATCCCTAAGTACAAAGTACCACCACATATGAGAGTATCAAGTATATGGTAACATGGGGGAAAAACCTCTAGCCAGCACTAGAGTAAAAAGTGCCCATGTATAGGGAAAAGGTTCACATCAAAGCTACTCGAGGAACACATAAGTGTAACAAACCCCCCTAGAGCGAATGATGTCAACACATACAGGGAGTGACATATCAGCCACCACAAGGTAATAAGCTTAAAGCTTTGCGAAAAGCTTCAAACTTTTCCTGAGGAAGAGCTTTGGTGAATATGTCTGCCACATTATCTTGTGTAGACACATATACCAAATCAATATCTCCTACATGAAGGCGCTATCTCACATAGTGATAATGCACCTCAATATGTTCATGAAACATTGGGTTTCGTGCAATAGCCAAAGCACTCTGACTATCAGTGAGAATATGCATAGCAACATCAATCTCCATGCAAAGATCCATCAATAGGTGTCTTAGCCATATACACTCCACTGTAGCTGTGAAAACTGCCTTGTACTCAGCTTCACAACTCGATGTTGCCACTGCAAGTTGCTTTTTACTCAACCAAGATATGCATGAGTCTCCAAGGAAAAAGCAATTACCACTAGTGGACATGAGAATATCATAAAAAACAGCCCAATCACTATCTGTAAAAGCATGCAAGCATGGCAGAATATCTCTGCCATAAAAGAGACATAGACTCAAAGTGCCTCGGAGATATCTACTCAAAGTGCCTCGGAGATATCTAAACACACGTTTCACCACTTGCCAATGCGTAGTGCCAGGGCTATGCATGAATCGAATCAATTGGGAAACTCCATACTGTATATCCGTCCTTGTGTTGCATGCATATATAAGACATCCCACAGCTTGCTGATAAAGAGAAGTGTCAAATGCATCACTAGAATCCTCAACTAAGAACCTGAATCCTGTCTCAACTAGTGTGGAAACTAGCTTGCAATCCTCAAAGTCAAAATGCTAAAGTAGTCAAAATGCTCATGCATAACAATTCCCCTCTCAACCGATATAAACTGGATGCCAAGATAGTAGCTCAAAAGACCAAGATAAGTGACATCAAAAGTATGCTGCAAATCAGCCATAAGAATGTCAAATTTTGCATCACATGACCCAGTCAAGAGTATGTCATCGACGTAAAGAACAAGCACTATAAGATCAGCCCCATTTTTGCATACAAAGAGTGTGCTTTCAATCAGACTACATGTGAAGCCAAGAGCAATCAAGTGCTAATGGATTTTGTCATACCATGCACCTAGAGCTTGCTTGAGACCATACAAGGCTTTATGCAAGCGACAAACCATATGCTCTATCCCTTTCATAGCAAATCCACGAGGTTGCTTCATATAAACCTCTTCTTGAAAATCACCATTCAAGATGGTTGTTTTTATGTCCGACTGATGCACTCTCCAACCTCGATGGGCAGCCAATGCCACCATGGTACAAATGGTAGTCATGCGTGAAGTAGGTGCAAATGTTTCCTCATAATCAATGACATATTGTTGCGCATATCTTTTGGCAACCAATCTAGCTTTGTATCAATCAATGCTACCATAAGATTTTCTCTTAATCTTATAAACCCACTTTGTACCAATGGCATTCTTTTCTTTTGGCAATTCACATAACTCCCAAGTACCATTCCTATGTATGGAATCCATTTTTTATTGCATAGCACTCATCCATTGTGCATCGTCACATGCATCTTCAAAAGAAAGTGGCTCTTCATTACATCCTGTAGCAATAAGAGAATAATCCACAAAATTACTCATGCATGGTGAGAGATTGATCTTGTTCTACCAAGTAAAGGTGCACTCAATTTGTTGTCCTGCAAAGTTTGTTTCAGCCACTTTGGCATAGTTTGTGCACTCTTGATAGACATGTGTTCATTATGTAAAACATCTTCAATATGTACATCATGCGTGGGATGAATTTCATGCTTATTTTCATCCATATTTTGACGCAAATGTTCAACCATATGTGCTTGGAAATTTCCAGTAGTTTTGATCATTTTTGGCTGAAACATTTTAGCCATGTTTGGCTGGAAATTCTCTGTATTTTCAGCACTATTTTATTGGAATGTTTCAGCCCTTTGAGCCTCAGTTGGCTGGTCTACATGGCCATAGTCAAGCGCACCATTTTGGAACAAAGGCGTGAGTGTATCGAACACACCTTATGAGCTAACTGTTGGCTGTTTTTTGCATTCAAGTAGAGGGAAAACTGAATTTTCAGCAAATACCACACCTCAACTCACAATAATTGTGTTCATCAATGGATGGTACAAACAATATCCCTTACTTTCAGCACTATAACCAACAAATATACATTTCTTTGCCTTGTCATCAAGTTTATGACGTTGTTGTGATGGCACAAGAGCATATGCCAAACAAGCAAACACATGCATATGACTAACCATAGGCTTATGACCATTCCAAGCCTCATAAGGAGTGATTGAATCTCAATTCTTTTGTAGGGAAGCGATTCAACTCATAATTTGCACACATGATCGCTTCCATCCAAAACTTATGAGGAAGATGCTTTCCTTTAACCATACATCGTGCCATTTCAAGTAGAGTTCTATTTTTACGCTCAGCAACACCATTTTGTTGAGGTGTATATGGCATTGTACATTGGTGTGAAATACCTCTTTCATGAAGAAAAGCATTAAACTCATGTGACATGTATTCACCACCACGATCCGTGCGTAGAGTCAAAAGCTTTTGTGAATAAACATTTTCAGCCATAGTAAAAAATGCTTTGAAGCAAGAAAATACCTCATTCTTTGCTTTCATAGGATACACCCATGTATGGCGAGTAGCATCATCAATGAAGTTAACAAAATATACATGCTTCCCAAAAGATGGAGTCCTGATGGGACCACATACATCACTATGAACAAGTTGCAATTTTCTTGTAGTGTGTGTATGACTATCTTTTGGAAAAGAAGCACAATGCATTTTTCCAAGAATGCAACCTTCACATGCATGCTTTTCAATGGACTCAAGTGTAGGCAAACCAATAACCATGTCCTTCTTTTGCAAGTAAATCAAACTATTGAAGTTCAAGTGACCAAAACGAGCATGCCAAAGCTCCATTTCAGCCATGGAAGAAGTATGAGCAACCAAGGCATTTGAGGTAGCCCTCTTGTATGTATCCATGCGATACAAGCCATTACATAATGTACCGGACATCATGATAACATCACCATTGCTGAAATCATGAACCATACACTTATCATCAACAAAGTGTACATGAAGTCCAACTTTTGCAATCAACAAAACTAAAATTAAGGTCTTCTTGATACCGGGCACATACAATGCATTTTTCAAGAGAATCACACCTCCATTTGTAGCCGTAAGCTCAATTTCTCCTACTCCTTTGGGTGCATCTTTCAAAGAGGCAAAAAATCTTTTGCATGATGTTATGTTCTTTGAAGCACCACTATCAAAGGACCAATCCGAATCAGCCTCACTCACAGCCATACATTTAGAATGCAAAGAAGCATCATAATGACATGTAACAACACATGCCCAAAAATCTTGAGCCATGTTAGCTTCATCATTCTTTACATTTGCTGAATTTTTGGCATTAGACATGCCAGATTCCTTCTTCTTTTCATTGCGTTTAGCAAGCTTTCTACACTGATCAATAGTATGACCAGCCTTCTGGCAATATTTGCATCTCTTCTTCTTTTGCAAATCACCATCATTAGAGGAATGAGTGAAAGAGGAAGGTTGAGGCTTTGGTTTTGATGAACCCAAAGTTGAGCCATACTTGCTTTTCCCCTTTTGTGAGAAAGCAAGTGCTTGTGTTCCCTCAATCAAACCACTCCTATTCACTCTAGATTGCTCTTCTTGCAAAAGGAGAGACACAACCTCATCAAATGCATACATATTAAGATTTCCTTTTGCAACCAAACCGAGTGTAGTAGCAAAGTTTTGAAAAGATTCCGGTAATCCCTTCAACAATGTAGAAATGAGTGATGCATCCGGAATAATCTCATCTATGTTTGCCAATTGCTCTTTCAAGTCCTTGATGCGTGTCACATACACATCCACCAACTCATTTTCATCCATACATACATCCTCAAGTTGCTTCCTCAATTATGCAACACGTGCTTCATTACCCACGGCATACAAAGAAGCAAGAGTGTCCCATGCCTATCGTGATGTAGAGCATGACCGAATGTGTGGAACTATATGATGCTGCACAGAAAGTGCAATCAAACCATGAGCTTGAGCATCTTTTCCATCCCATCTAAGCTGCTGATGTGTAGATGGAGAAGGAGAAACCACTGCAGTTGAAGAAGAAGCTTCATCTGTGACAATAGACTGTGAAGTAGAAGCACCTACGGGTCTTTGATCTACATCTGCCACTATGTTCCAAAGTTGTTTAGCAACAAGAACATGGTTCATCATGTAAGACCACATCGGATAGTTGGTCCCATGAAGCTTATCTTCAGCTTGAAGCATGCCAAAAAAGTCATTGCTGCCCGCCATTTCACAAAAGAACAAGAATGTGATAAACTCTTCACTTCGACGAAAGCTGAAATGAATGCTGAAATTTTAGCTCACGAGCTGTCTCTCTGATGGCGATTCTGATTGCAAGAATGGCTTTGAAATGCGGGTAAAACCCCAGTGCACCTGCTTGAAATGTTTCTTCGTGGCTGAAATTCACTCTTCTATGCTCTGAAGTCGATTTGCACTGTTAAAAGTGCGCGCGTGCCGCGACGTGAAAAACCAAAACTTGAGAAGGAGCTGAACCTGCTCTGATACCACTCTTGGGTGTGTGTAGAAGTGCGAGAGACACACAAGAAGCACACACAAGGAGCATAAATGCAGCAAGACACACAGAGAAGACGATGGCTAGAATAGCTCTCTCTATTGACGATGAACTGAACTGAAGTAAGAGCTGAATAATATCCCTAAGTACAAAGTACCACCACATATGAGAGTATCAAGTATGTGGTAACATGGGGAAAAAGCCTCTAGCTAGCACTAGAGTAAAAAGTGCCCATGTATAGCGAAAAGGTTCACATCAAAGCTACTCGAGGAACACATAAGTGTAACAAAAATGACCACTTGAAAATATTTGCAAATTTGGAAAAAATTGGAAGACTTAGAGTAGCCTTTGCACCGAACCCCTTTGGGGGGGCCTTAGAATACCCCTACACTTTTGACACTTTGGAGAGGGGGAGGTGACTTAGAGTAGCCTAAGATTGCACGAATAGAAACTTTGGGGGCTTAGAATATGCTCCCAATTCACACACACACATGATCCTTCTTATATTGCTTGTTGTACAAAGATGAGGGGGCAGTTAGTGCCAAATAGTGTGTCAAGATGATAGTTGGAATCCTTGGGAAAATACAACCTTGTTACAAAGTGCCTAGAGTGGCAAAAACTAAGGGTTTGGCACTTAGGAAAACTACAAAGGAACTCTTTGAGGAGTGTAAAATGGTGTCTCACAAAGTAAGGGTTCAAACCCTAGAAATACAAAATAACCTTTGCCTGGAGACAAAGTAAGATGAGCCAAATGGTGAGGCAAAGTGAGGAAGAAAATGTCCTTGAATACAAGATAAGGCCTTGAGTAAAAATATCAATATAGAGTAAGGCGTACCAATCAAAATGTTCCAAAGTGAGATTTAATTTGGATAACTCTAGATACACTTCGATGGTAAGAAGTGTTGATATGTCTTTAGAAAGTAGAGAGATTACAAAATAAAACCCTTACGGGTTGGCGTAGATACCACTTAATGCAAAGAGAACCACAAGAAAGTAGTGTGTCAAGTCTACAATGAGGCTTTTTGAATGATATGATTGCATAAGAGTGGATATGACTTTCACTTAAAATTGAGCTCTATGTGTCTTCTTGCTTAAAATCGATATGTATACTAAATTGGAGCACTTGAAGACATCCGTGTGTAAAAACTCCCAAAGGTACATCTGAAGATTTCAAATCGAATGTAATGAACATTGGAAATACATCATGAGTGATTTCATCCAATATTGTCGTACTAGCTGCAAGTGGTATTAATTGTACCTAGACCCTTTTGAAGTGAGTCGAAATTGGAGGCCGATTTGATCCCAAAAAATATGTGACATCATAGATGAGGTGAATACTAGCCACCATTGAATGCATTAATGTGATGGGTCTAACTTCTAGTCTTTTTTGTTGTCACGACTATGGAATACTTGAGAAGTCTTTTCCTACTCAGCACATTCTCTCTCTCTCTCTCTCTCTCTCTCTCTCTTTGAGAGAAAAGGCACAATAGTGGTAGTGTGTGATTAGATGCTCTACTTTGTGCAAGCCCACCTGATGGTTATAGCATAGTGGAGTGAGGCAATTAATCAATTGGTCTCAATACACTGAAGCAAGCATTTGAGCTTTCGAGTCAAAATTGAATCAGAATAGTTAGCAAGATGATAATATTGTATTGTGCAGGAAAGTTGAATATATATATATATATATATATATATATATATATATATATATATATATATATATACACACACACACACACACATCTTGATCTCTCTCTCTATCTATCTATCTATCTATCTATCTATCTATCTCTCTCTCTTTGGCAAATTCGTGTGCACACAGATAATTTTGTAGAAGGCAAACGACCTTGGACCATAACATTGCACATGGCTTTGGATCGCTTTTTGCTTTTGTAGAGAATCGAGAGAACCCGAGCACTTCTGCGGTCTTTCTTGCTTTGTGTTTGACACAGAGATGGCATGAGATCTTTTCTCTCTCAAGGAGGAGAAGCAGGACATATACAAAGAGAGGGTTAGTCTCTCTCTCTAATTGTATGGCAAAAATATTTGGAGAGTCTAAGATTGTTTTTGCTTAGAGTGAGGATTTGTTGGTAGTTATAGGTGAATTCAGCTCCGAGCTATCATGCTAGCACTATTGCTCAGAGAAGGCAAATGAAACACCCTCCCAAAAGTTAGAGAAAGAATTGTACCCATTGCTATGAGAAGTGTTTATCATACACACACCCATAATCATAATCGCCTTCTTCCTTGTTGTCTGTGTTCGTCGCCTTGTGCTTCAGATTCCCTTTTGAATCCTTTGAATGCATTGATCATTCTTGTTCTTTAACTTGACCAATCATTTTGAAGGCTATGAGAAGAGGGTTGCAAACCCTGACCTAGTAGAAGAGAGCCCTCTTGCTCTGTCTCTCTCTCATATGAAATGCTTGAGAATGATAGTGTTGCCAAGATCTATCTTGCAAGTTCTTCCCTAGAAATTTCATCAATCTGGCACACTTAGAGTCCTATGTCTTCAAAGGCACAACCAAACATTCACATCCCATGGTGAGTAAGTCCTCTAAAGCAGAGAAGGCTCTAATCTATTGGTAATCTTATGCACACATGAGAGATAGGGCAATCATTTTGGAGAGGGCAGCAACCTCTTCGGGTGGCTGGAAAGATGTGTTGAAGGTGTTTTCTTCATCCTGGCATGCAGATGTAGTCGTTCTTCACAAGATCCGGCTCTCCGACAAGAAGTTCTATGCAGCCATGAGTCAACTCCCCCTCAAGGTTACTCTGCCCACTCTCTCCTCAAAATTCATACTTTCATATAGGCTTCACTATAATGACAACTCTATTGTGTGTAACCACAAACAAAGAAAAGAGTAATTGCAACCAAAACCCTACAACAGTGTTTATAAACACTTCAAAATATGAGATGTGTCATGTGTGCCACCAAAATGCTTGAATGAACACATAAAGATCATTATGAAGAGTGGGAGGGTGGGAAAGATGATGAAAAGAAGGGTGGTAGGGTGGGAAAAATGAGCAATGTAGAACCCAAAGAGAAAAAAAGATGATGGAAAAAGAACCTCTCCCAATAAATGGAGAACCACATCACCAAGCTCCAACATCATCACCAAAATGGTCACCAAATGCCCCACCAAGACCTCCACCTAGTGCTCTGATACCATGTAGAGAGTACATGCATGGAAACAAAATGAACAGAAGAGTGTACTCACAAAATGAAAGAGTGTGAGACTCAAAACTAAGTAGACCATGAAATGGGAAAACAGATTGAACTTGCAAAGAGTATGGAGTAGGCTCCTCAAGCTTACCAAGAACAAATGGGGGGAGAGTCCCTCCTTATATGGACTTGGAGTGGGATGTCAAAAGTACATCATATTTGTGTTAATTCTCCTTGAAAGAGAATGAATACACAAATAGAAGCAAATGGCAAGGTACCCAAATACAAATAGATATGATATAAAATGAAGAGGAACTAGAAATGGAGTGTCTTCTAGTTACAAAAGGGAGATGCACTCTCATATTCTCAAAACTTCAAGCAAAGGTGAGGAAGTTGGGTTTAAGCATGGTAGGTAAAACTCTAGCACTTGGAAGTAAAACCTTGATAATAAAAGCTTTATTTGCATCAACTTTGCATGGTAAAAAGATAGGCAAATCGGGTTGCATAACAAAGAATGGAATGAATTTAGGTTGTTCATCACCCTTTGAATCCATATTCACACCAATTTGTTTTTGAAAGAACCTTTCATCAGTGAGTTTAAGACATATGGAAAACGGGTTCTACTTGCAAAAGAAATTTTCTTATATGCAAGAAAGTTGAATCAAGCTGTTTCACTTCGTGCCCAATCTAAAAAAAAAAACATCACTCAAAACTACTTAAAAAAAGTAAATGTGTAATGAAATTGAGCATCAAGTGTACATCTAAAGAAATTGTATCATAACGCAGTGGTAGAATGACAAGCAATCAAAGGTTCTAGTATCATAACTTTCACTAACTTTCACTTTGCATTGATTCAAGGCATCTTTAAAAGGCATAGTTTCATTTCAAACAAATTCTTATTGCATCTTTAAAATGCATAGTTTGATTTCAAACAAATTCTTACTTGAAAACAATCATTGAAAGAGCTTGCGCAATATTTGATACAATAATTCCATGAAGAACATAATACAAGTTTTATTCAATCAAAAATAAAATAGCCTGAACTATATAAGCTTCACCTCAATTTTTTTTTTTTAATAAAGGAAGCTCAGCCTTAGCCTACTCTCCCAGACTTGAATTAATTGAAAGAAAAGTACAAGTGAAGGAGACTAGTGCCCATGGGATCCCCCGAATCCCACAGAGCAGGGGTAGCTTTTACAGAGTTTAGATGTAATGCCAGTTGCACCTCAATTGGTCATCGGTACACAATAATGCATAAATGCTTTAGGACGAGTTGAGTCTTGATAGAAGAACCAAACACTTCAAAGCGGTGTTATTCAGGATAGAAGGTATTTTAACTCTCTGGTACATAATAAGACATGGTGCTTAGTTTTGAACAGAGAAGATAATTCGCTATAAAGTTCCTTGATTTTTTCAAGCAGAGACAACTCCCTTTTATAATGCCTTAAGACGAGAGTTTTTGGATTCGCTAAAGTAGCGATCCTTTATAAGAAAAAAGGCTTTTGTAGAACTGAACATGATTGCTTTTTTTTTCACTGGGTATGGTTTTTCCATCTATCTCTTCTTTATGCATGTATTCTCTTATTTATGCATGTATTCTCCTCTTCATACGCACATGTGGTTCATGCTCTCCAAGTGCATGCAAGTAGAGCCTCACTTCCCATGTCCTTTTCCTTTGATGCTGCTAATCTCTGTGCCAGCTCATCTACCAATTGTACATGGCAGATACCTTTTCTGAGGAGAATGAAAAGCTTTTTGCTAGCCAAGAACCTAGAAAACTCACTTCTATTACTTCTTGAATCTCTACTACTGCAATTGAAGGTTTCTCTCGAATTTGATATGCAATGATTTTTTTTAAACAAGGCCAACACTTTTCCATTTTTCCTTCCTTCAAATATGTAGATCAGCCCCTCTCCCTTCTGAATAGCACATTCATTCTTTCCTTCTCTATCATTTCCTAGACCACCATAATTCACAATCTGAAGTCGTGTCTCGGTCATGTCGCACACCTTGAGGAACAATCTCAAAGAACTCTCTCAATCTCTTTCTTTGTCGCACAATCATGCTAAAAAATGATCATGCCTTGTGATAAGTAGAAAGCGAACATATGTCCTCTCCATGAAATCATGCCTTGTGCTTTTCTCTTCAGCCTTCATGTCCATTTGTACGTCCTTCCCTTCAGCAACACATGATCAGGCTCATGGCAGTTAAAGCCCAAATAGAAGAATGTCATTCCCTTTCTTGTTATTCGTATGCATCCCTGTTCAACTCAGTTTCCCTGTTCGCATTGATCACCGAGGTTTGACAACTTCTCTACATTCTTCTATGATGCCTAATCAAATAGGCCTTGCCTTCAAGGATAGGTTGACATAATTCCAAAAGTAAGTAGAGACAGAATTCTCCATGACACTCACCCCCGCCAAACCTCCACATCATCCTTGATGGTCCAAGAGTGCCCTGCTTTTTGCGAGCAAAAAAAGAGTCAAATCTCTTGTGAAAATGTAAGTGAAAGGTCAATTTCATGTGCATGGGACATAAGAAAAGTGCTTATACAAGGCCATTAAGTGTAGCTCTTTTAAGTGCATACATTGAAATGCATGTCAAAAACATGATGCAAAAAACAAGGTGGATGGCATTCGATGACGAGTTTGTGTGCTCACTCACACACATAATATGTGTTTATACATAAATCCTTTAATTACTCAATCTACATAGGTAAAGCTCAAAACATGCCTCCATGCAAGGTCATAAAGTGAGACCCTAATATGCATACTTTAGGTGCAACTTCCAAACAATCATGGTGCATATGAGGGTATGTAATTGTCATTGATGAGGCCAAAAGATAGAATTTTGAAATCATTTGTATGTCATGTACAAGTGCAAATAGACATGCAACTAAGGGAAAAAATCAACATGTGTCTGGTTGTATGATACTTTAATTGCAAAGTTAAATGACATGGTGCAAAAATTGAATCATATTCAAGCTCAGTACTCTCATCTTCCTCATTTGTTTCCTCACTCTCATCACTCTCAATGATTCCTATCACATCAACATCATCAACACATATGACTTTTGAAGAAGTTTATTGAGTACTTCCTCATTTGTTTCCTCACTCTCATCACTCTCAATGATTCCTATCACATCATCATCATCATCACTGTGGAACATTTCACGTTGGGTTCAATGTTGTGAAGGTGCTCACTCGGGCGCATCAACTCCAATTGCTTATTCCCAACATGCATGCGTCATGTCGTTCATGCTCTCCAAGTGCATTGAGTAGAGCCTCCCTTCCCATGTCCTGTTCCTTTGATGCTTCTAACCTGTGTGCTAAATTATCTACCAATTGTACATAGAAGACACCTTTTCTATGGAGAATAAAAAGCTTTTTGCTAGCCAAGAACCTAGAAAACTGACTTCTATTACTCCTTGAGTATGCTACTCCTCTCAGCAATTGAAACTTTCTCTTCAGCATTCAACCATTCCTCCTCTCAAATTCGATATGCAATGATTTTTTTTTATAAACAAAGCCAGCACTTTTCCATTTTTCCTTCGAATATGCAGAGTCCCTCTCCCTTCTAAATAGCGGATTCATCCTTTCCTTCTCTATCATTGCCTAAACCACCATAATTTACAATTTAAAATCATGTTTGGATCCTGTCGAACACCTTGAGGAACATACTCAAAGACCTCTCTCAATCCCTTGTTTTTTCGCATAATCATGCTAAAAAATGAACACATCTAATGATGACTAAAGTTCTCCCAGATGGGTGCCTCTATCTTACGTGATCGGGTGTGTGTCTTTCCAATTCATCGTACTCTAAAAAAAAAGAAAAAAAAAACATGCCTTAGCCTAATGCCATTGAATAAAGACGTCGAAGCCTAAAGGTATTGATTAAAGACGCCACATGTCCAAGCCAAATGCCACATTTAAAGACAAAATTCCGAAGGGCACCACGAAATTCAGTTGCAAGAACATGGTAATGGGCACCAAAAGAAGTGCTTCACATTTCTGGCTAGGACAGAGCAGAAAATGATGCAAATGCAAGGGAGACAACAAACTAACATGGACAACTCGATCCTCACAATCATCCGATCACGATGTAAATCCACCATGACAAACACAAGCAATCTAATTGTGATGCAACACCACCCAAAAAACACAACTTTGAATCATGATAGTTGCAATTCTGAAGAACCTTGACAATCACAATCATGACAATCTTGATTCTCCATCTACTTGATATTTACATTCATGACAAATGCAATCCTGCACCCCTCGAAATTACGAGTTCTTAGCCTTCCAAGCGCCAAACAATCGAGACCATCACCTAAGAAGAAACACGATTCTTGAGGGCCACTAAAGACAACGGAGAAGAGAGAAAGAAAGAAAAGAAGAAAGTTATATCAACGTCTTCCAAAGGCAAAACTTGACCTATGAGACAAAATCATGCACAATTGCGATCATCTCTGTGTAGAAATGAAAAAAGAAAAAAATACTCGCTACACAAAACTATGCATGTTGAAAACAACTAAAGGATGATGCACCTGATAATGAATGGGTAGTAGGGGTAATGTAGTGGTGAGTGGGGAGGAGCATGACTCTAATTCTACAGATAAAGGCCACCTAATATAGGGGTATTTATGTGGGAGTGAGATGTGAATACCCTAATTGCTGATGATGGGTGGAGTATGTGGTACATCTATGGCAGTCTAAGTACCTCGTGAAAGAAGGTTGCCCAAGTGCTAGTAATGCAACTCTGCTCCATCATGTGGTCATGGGGCTATCCTAATATGTGAGATATTCTTCTGATGCAGTCATGATTGTTGGTATCCAACCATACATAGTGTCACACTGTATTACTGCCTGCTAGAGCGTGAGCCCTATGCCTCTAGGAGGCGGGTCCATCTAATGTAGTCTAGTTCGCTAAAAGAATTGAGTAATAGTCCGTTGATTCCTCACCTGTGTCTAGTATGTGGGTTGTAGCATCTGCTCTCATCTCTCATATGCCACTGTGAGAAAGCATCCCATCCTCCACTAGTCCCCTATGGTCATGCAGAGCTGGAGTGACTTCTCTATTTGGAACTGTGCTTGTGGGTTTGAGCATGTTGGACATCTCGTAACCAAGTCCTCATCACTCTCTATCTCTATATGGCATACAATGCACCAACCTTCCCTCTTGAGGGTCTCCTCTGACTCGACCCCTCTAGATCTTAAGCTACACAATTGTTGATATATTTAGGTAGTGATGTGTGTGCACACACTAGGACTGCCGGGGCACTTTTTTCCCTCTTTAGGAGGGTTTTTTCCCTCGGCTTGTATATACGCCTATTGCCCTAATGGGCTACTTATCTTTGTACATTCTCTAGTAATACATTCAGTCTTGTGTGTTGTGCTCCAAGCTTCTTCTTCTTCCTTGTGTTGTTCGCGTGCTTCCGCAGACGTCTAACTCCAACAATTGGTATCAGAGCAGGTCGTCGCTTCATCTAGGGCACCGTCGACACTCCTCCGTTTGCAGTCTCAGATTCGCATGAATTTTGGTGAGCATACTCATGGTGTTTCAAAGATCAAAACAGCTTCGCTATGTGGTGCCGAAATCGCGATCTGAGCTCGTTTCGGCCTCCGAACGCACTATCGTAGCGCTTGTGCAGGCTATTTCGTCTTTTTGTGCCAAAGGTATATACCAGTTTCTGTTCGCCAGTTTAAGCGTCTCGAAGTCTGCTACAGGTCTAGCAGAACTCGTCTGGGTAGTTCCGTTCAACTTTTTGAGATACAGTCAATTTTCTGCATCAAGGTATTTTAGTCACCGGCCATGGCTGAAAGTAGTGATGTATTCCGTATGTTGGCTGTTGAGGATAAGTTGGATGGAACCAACTACCCATTATGGGCTTATATGATGCGACATGTATTGGTTGCAAAAGGACTGTGGAACATTGTGCAGGGTGTTGAAAAACATCCTGTTACACCTGCAACTACAGGTACTGCAAATACAGGTGCTGGAGGTGTTGGAGTTGATAAAGATGGTGTCGAAGATGATATTGTGCAGATTCCTGTTCGTGTTGCTATTTCTGTTGAACCTACTGCAGAGCAAATTCGTTGGGATGGCAGAGATGCCCAGGCACATGCATTGATAGCTTTGTCTGTCAAACGTGCCATTATTCCTCACATACGCTCTTGCAGAACAGCTAGGGATGCTTGGGATACACTTACCACATTGTACCAAGCTAGGAATGAGGCTCGTGTTGCTTATCTCCGAAAACAGTTGGAGAGTGAGCACATGAATGAAGGTGATTCTATGGACAGTTTCCTAATGAAGATCAAAGATTTGAAGGAACATTTGATTTCTCTTGATGAGGTTATACCAGATAGCTCACTTGTGCAGACCGTTCTGAATGGTCTTCCTGACTCATATCAGAGTTTTGCTTCTACTCTTCGGTTGATGATGAAAGGCAATCTGAATGCCTTATCATTTGAGGAGTTAGTCTCTGTTCTGTTGCAGGAAGATCAGTCCAGGCAGAACAGGTCCATTATGCGAGTTGCAGATCAAGCTTTCCTGGCTAGTCAGAAGGGCAAAGGAAAATGGAGCTCTTCTACTAGTAAGCAAAAATCTGCAAATGCTGCACATTCAAAGAACCAAGACAAAGATGAGAAAAAATCAGAAAAGCAGAAATTGTTTTGTAAGTATTGTAAAGGCAATGATCATATCATAAAGAACTGTCCAAAATTGGCTGCTAAAGAGGCAAAGAAGAAAGAGGCTGGAATGGTTGTTGCAGAGGCCTCTACACCAAAAACAAAGTCTGCAAATCTTGTGCAGGAAGAAGAATGGGCGTTTACTACTGTCTGTAGTTTTGACCCATCTTCTCATGATCAGTGCATGTCTACAGTAGACTCAGATGTTTGGTACTTTGACAGTGGGGCGACCAAACATATTACCTCGCAGCATAGTTCCTTCTCTTCACTCGAGCCTGCCCCTACAGGGAATACTATTACATGCGCCAACAACTCCTCTTATCCTGTTATGGGAGTTGGTAAGATCATTTTGACTACTGTTGATGGTAGTTCTTTCACTTTGTCAGATGCTTTATTTGTGCCAGGGATCAAAAAGAATCTGTTATCAGTTTCTGCATTAGCCAAGATTGGCTTGGTTGTGAAATTTGTTGATGATAGGTGTACAATTCATGATCTCTCAAATGGCGATGTGATTATTGCTTCTGGCATTTTATGTCGTGGGCTATATAAGCTCATAGACTATGAAAGATCTGTGAATGATTCGGCATGTGCAGTTCAAGATTCTCAGGCTATGTTAGATGCAAAGCTTTGGCATGCATGCTTTGGTCATCTGAATTTTGCTAGTTTGCTACGCCTGCAGAAATATGAAATGGTGTCCTCTTTGCCCAAACTTGAGGCACCTGGAAAACATGTTTGTGAAGGCTGTATTTTGGGCAAAATGCAGCGTTCTTCCTTTCCAAAAGATGGTTCAGTTCGGGCTACGCAAAAATTGCAGCTTGTACATAGTGATGTCTGTGGTCCTATGCAGACACCCTCTTTTGGAAATTACCTTTACTTCGTGACTTTCATTGATGATTTTTCCAGGCATGCATGGGTATATCCACTCAAAGCAAAGTCCGAAGTGTTCATGTGCTTCAAACAGTTTTTGGTTTTGGCTGAAAATCTGTCAGCATGTAAAATGGGCACCCTCCGTTCTGATCGAGAGGGGGAATATATGTCTTCAGATTTTAATGCATTTCTGGTTGAACGTGGGATAAAACACCAGTGTACAGTGCCGTATACACCTCAACAGAATGAAGTTGCTGAACGGAAAAACAGGTCTCTCATGGAGATGGCGAGGTGTATGGTCAAGAGTCAGGTTTTACCTCATAGTTTCTGGCTTGAGGCTGTCATGTGTGCAGCATATGTACTGAAGAGGTGTCCCACTAAAGCACTGCAGTCTATCACTCCATATCAGGCTTGGCATGACCGCAAGCCATCTGTTGCTCATCTGCGTGTTTTTGGTTGTTTGGCATATGCATTAGTGCCTGAACAACATCGCAGAAAATTGGATGATAAAGCAGTTAAATGTATTTTTGTTGGATATAATTCTAAAAGTAAAGGCTATCGCCTGTATCATCCACAGACTAAACGCATTTTGGTAAGCTGTGATGTTGTATTTGTGGAAGATGCTATTCAGCCATTGCTTTCATGTACTAAGGAGACATCTGTTAGCTCCAAAGACATGTATGATACTTTGATGCCTCTTTTTACAGGTGGACAGTCTAGTGCTGGTCCTAATGAGGCAACTTCTCAGCCTTTGCAGGTTTCATATGATGATGCAGATCATTCCATTTCTGATGCAGATTTACATGATGCACTTGCTGATGAGAGAGCTGATATTGAGCAGGCAAAAACTATGCCAAAATGGCTGGTGCAGACTTTGCGTGACAGCAAATTAGATTCACCTTTGTCATATCGTACTCGTTCAGGCTCTCATAGTGCCTCCTTTGCATCAGATTGCTATGCTATGGCTGCATCTAGTCTCTGTGATGAGAATGAGCCTGTTTCTTTTGATGAAGCACATAATTCAGAAAATTGGATGGCTGCTATGCAATCTGAATATGATGCTATAATGAAGAATGGTACATGGTCTTTATGTGACTTGCCTCCTAGCAAGAAGGCCATTGGCACTAAGTGGGTATACAAGCTGAAGCGTAAACCTGATGGTACAGTTGACAGGTATAAGGCTAGGCTTGTTGCAAAGGGTTATGTGCAGGAAAGAGGCATTGATTTTGATGAGACCTTTGCACCTACCTGACGTATGACTACTGTTCGGAGCATTTGCACTTGCAGCCCATCATGGTTGGAATGTACATCAGTTGGACATTAAAACAGCATTTTTGAATGGTGACTTGCATGAAGAAGTGTATGTTTTTCAGCCCCGTGGCTTTGTGCAGAAAGGGCATGAAAACCAGGTGTGCAGGTTAAAGAAGGCATTATATGGTTTAAAGCAAGCACCACGTGCTTGGTATGAGAAGATACATGCCTATCTGATTGCACATGGTTTTGAGAACAGTCCAACTGAAAGCACCTTATATGTTAAGCGTGCTAATGATGTGCTTCTGATCATTGTTGTCTATGTAGACGACATGCTGCTCACTGGTCCTATTGAGAAGCATATTACTGATTTTAAGGCTGATTTGCATGCCTCATTTGAGATGTCTGATTTGGGGCATTTGCATCACTATTTGGGCATTCAGTTTATGCAAGTTGATGGTGGAATGGCTTTGTGTCAAACGAAATATATTGAAACATTATTGCAGCGTTTTGGCCTTGAAGACTGTAAGCCTATTGCCACTCCTATGGAGACAGGTTTACGATTGAGTCTTCATGATGCTAGAGATGCATTTGATGTTGTTCTCTATCAGCAGGATCTTGGATGCTTGATTTACTTATGCATTACCCGGCCAGATATTTAGTTTGTTGTCTCACAGATGAGCAGGTTTATGCATTGCCCAGGAGTCACGCATTGGAAGGCGGTTAAGCGCATCTTTCGCTACTTGAGTGGTACTCGGCTACTTGGGTTGTTTTATCCCAAGGGGGGATCACTACCGCCAGATTTGCATGCTTTTTTTGACTCAGATTGGGCTGGTTGCTATGACACTCGTGTGTCCACCAGTGGTTTTTGCTTCATGCTTGGTAGCTCATGTATATCTTG
The DNA here is from genome assembly GCA_020310875.1 of Ceratopteris richardii. NCBI lineage: Eukaryota > Viridiplantae > Streptophyta > Polypodiopsida > Polypodiales > Pteridaceae > Ceratopteris > Ceratopteris richardii. The sequence continues at coordinate 22,414,527 of CM035426.1, read as the reverse complement.
GTTAAGCAAGAAGCAGCCTACTGTGGCCACTTCCAGTTGTGAGGCTGAGTATAGGGAAGCTTTCACAGTGACTGTTGAGTGTGTGTGGCTCAGACGCCTTATGGCTGATTTGGGTGTTGGCTAGTCTTCTGCCACCACCATCTTCACTGACAGTCAGAGCGCATTGGCAGTTGCGAGGAACCCTGTGTTCCATGCTCGCACTAAGCACATTGAGGTGCATTATCACTATGTCAGGGAGAGGTTCTCTGTTGGGGAGATCAGCTTGGCATATGTGCCCACGCAGGAGAACATTGCAGACCTTTTCACGAAGGCCCTGCCTAGGGAGAAGTTTGAAGCTTTCCGCAAAGCTTTGGGCTTACTTCCTTTTGTGGAGTGATTTCCACATAGCTTGGCACTTCCTTATACATGAGTGTCAGCTCCTTCTTCACCGCATCACTCCCAGGGGGGATTTGTTGATATATTTAGGTAGTGATGTGTGTGAACACACTAGGACTGCCGGGGCACTTTTCTCCCTCTTTAGGAGGTTTTTTCCCCTCGGCTTGTATATACGGCTATTTCCCTAATGGGATACTTATCTTTGTACATTCTCTAGTAATACATTCAGTTTTGTGTGTTGTGCTCCAAGCTTCTTCTTCTTCCTTGTGCTGTTCACGTGCTTCCATAGACGTCTAACTCCAACAACAATGTTGACCCGAAGGTGGTGTGATAGGTATGTGTGCATGTTCTACGGAGTCTCAATGAAACCTTGTTCTAAGATCTGTAGAGAATGCTCACAATAGTGGAGCATTTTGTATGGCAATGTATCCCTCAAGCTTATCCATGTCCTTTGTATGTAGGTATGCCATATCTCTTGGCGAATGATCATATTCCTCTCTTGGTGGGAGAGCGAATATGTAGGGACCTGGGAGGCCTACTGTACTGATGGTAGTCTATCTATGTCAAATCCATGTTGGCCCAATCAATCCCATATCATGAGGAGGTATCTCTTGCTAGTGCCATATCACATGGTGCCTGGAAAACTCTCTAAGTGATGCGCTCTTCGTTCATACTCTGGATCCTATGCAATAAATATACTATCTTGAAGAGTGCCTCTAGAAGCATCAGTGGTATAGTAAGCTCATACATTAGTGTTGGTGGTAGCATTTGGCTTTGATCATGCGCCCTTTGGAAGGCCCATAATCCAAACGTGGAGTCGTCAACTGTGTCGAAGTCTCTGCACCTCGAGGGTATCGTGAACCCTAGTGCCTTCTTCCTTCTTCGCTCCTCGATGATCTCCTTAATCCTTTTGTGTGCTACTTCCACCCTATTGGAGTTAGACGTCTGTAGAAGCACGCGAACAACACAAGGAAGAAGAAGAAGCTTGGAGCACAAACACACAATACTGAATGTATTACTAGAGAATGTACAAAGATAAGTAGCCCATTAGGGCAATAGGCGTATATACAAGCCGGGGGAAAAAAACCTCCTAAAGAGGAAAAAAAGTGCCCCAGCAGTCCTAGTGTGTTCACACACATCACTACCTAAATATATCAACAAATCCCCCCTGGGAGTGATGCGGTGAACAAGGAGCTGGCACTCATGTATAAGGAAGTGCCAAGCTATGTGGAAATCACTCCACAAAAGGAAGTAAGCCCAAAGCCTTGCTTAAAGCTTCAAACTTCTCCCTAGGCAGAGCCTTCGTGAAAAGGTCTGCAATGTTCTCCTGCGTGGGCACATATGCCAAGCTGATCTCCTCAGCAGAGAACCTCTCCCTGACATAGTGATAATGCACCTCAATGTGCTTAGTGCGAGCATGGAACACAGGGTTCCTCGCAACTCCCAATGCGCTCTGACTGTCAGTGAAGATGGTGGTGGCAGAAGACTTGTCAACACCCAAATCAGCCATAAGGCATCTGAGCCACACACACTCAACAGTCGTTGTGAAAGCTACCCTATACTCAGCCTCATTGGCCACAGTAGGCTGCTTCTTGCTCAACCAAGATATACATGAGCTACCAAGCATGAAGCAAAAACCACTGGTGGACACACGTGTCATAGCAACCAGCCCGATCTGAGTCAGAAAAAGCATGCAAATCTGGCGGTAGTGATCCCCCCTTGGGATAAAACAACCCAAGTAGCCGAGTACCACTCAAGTAGCGAAAGATGCACTTAACTGCCTTCCAATGCGTGACTCCTGGGCAATGCATAAACCTGCTAATCTGTGAGACAGCAAACTGAATATCTGGCCGAGTAATGCATAAGTAAATCAAGCATCCAATAGCCTGCTGATAGAGAACAACATCAAATGCATCTCCAACATCATGAAGACTCAAGCGTGAACCTGTCTCCATAGGAGTGGCAATAGGCTTACAGTCTTCAAGGCCAAAACGCTGCAATAATGTGTCAATATATTTCGTTTGACACAAAGCCATTCCACCATCAACTTGCATAAACTGAATGCCTAAATAGTGATGCAAATGCCCCAAATCAGACATCTCAAATGAGGCATGCAAATCAACCTTGAAATCAACAATATGCTTCTCAATAGGACCAGTGAGCAGCATGTCATCAACATAGACAACAATGATCAGAAGCACATCATTAGCACGCTTAACATATAAGGTGCTTTCAGTTGGACTGTTCACAAAAACATGTGCAACGAGATAGGCATGTATCTTCTCATACCAAGCACGTGGTGCTTGCTTTAAACCATATAATGCCTTCTTTAACCTGCACACCTGGTTTTCATGCCCTTTCTGCACAAATCCACGAGGCTGAAAAACATACACTTCTTCATGCAAGTCACTATTCAGAAATGTTGTTTTAATGTCCAACTGATGTACATTCCAACCATGATGGGCTGCAAGTGCACAAATGCTCCGAACAGTAGTCATACGACATGTAGGTGCAAAGGTCTCATCAAAATCAATGCCTCTTTCCTGCGCATAACCCTTTGCAACAAGCCTAGCCTTATACCTGTCAATTGTACCATCAGGTTTACGCTTCAGCTTGTATACCCACTTAGTGCCAATGGCCTTCTTGCCAGGAGGCAAGTCACATAAAGACCATGTACCACTGTTCATTATAGCATCATATTCAGATTGCATGGCAGCCATCCAATTTTTTGAATTCTGTGCTTCATCAAAAGAAACAGGCTCATTCTCATCACAGAGACTAGACGCAGCCATAGCATAGCAATCTGATGCAAGGGAGGCACTATGAGAGCCTGAACGAGTACGATATGACAAAGGTGCATCTAATTTGTTGTCACGCAAAGTCTGCACCAGCCATTTTGGCATAGTTTTTCCCTGCTCAATATCAGCTCTCTCATCAACAAGTGCATCATGTAAATCTGCATCAGAAATGGAATGATCTGCATCATCATATGAAACCTGCAAAGGCTGAGAAGTTGCCTCATTAGGACCAGCACTAGACTGTCCACCTGTAAAAAGAGGCATCAACGTATCATACATGTCTTTGGAGCTAACAGATGTCTCCTTAGTACATGAAAGCAATGGCTGAATAGCATCTTCCACAAAGACAACATCACGGCTAACCAGAATCCGTTTAGTCTGTGGATGATACAGACGATAGCCTTTACTTTTAGAACTGTACCCAACAAAAATACATTTTACTGCCTTATCATCTAATTTTCTGCGATGTTGTTCAGGCACAAATGCATATGCCAAACAACCAAAAACACGCAGATGAGCAACAGATGGCTTGCGATCATGCCAAGCCTCATATGGAGTGATCGACTGCAGCGCTTTAGTGGGACACCCGTTCAGTACATATGCTGCACACATGACAGCCTCAAGCCAGAAACTATGTGGTAAAGCCTAACTCTTGATCATGCACCTCGCCATCTCCATGAGTGACATGTTCTTTCGTTCAGCAACTCCATTCAGTTGAGGTGTATACGGCACTGTACACTGGTGTTTTATCCCACGTTCAGCCAGAAATGCATTAAAATCAGAAGACATATATTCCCCCCCTCGATCAGAACGGAGGGGGCCCATTTTACATGCTGACAGATTTTCAGCCAAAACCAAAAACTGTTTAAAGCACATGAACACTTCGGATTTTGCTTTGAGTGGATATACCCATGCATGCCTGGAAAAATCATCAATGAAAGTCACGAAGTAAAGGTAATTCCCAAAAGAGGGTGTCTGCATAGAACCATAGACATCACTATGTACAAGCTGCAATTTTTGCGTAGCCCGAACTGAACCATCTTTTGGAAAGGAGGAACGCTGCATTTTGTCCAAAATAAAGCCTTCACATACATGTTTTCCAGGTGCCTCAAGCTTGGGCAAAGAAGACACCATATCAGATTTTTGCAGGCGTAGCAAACTAGCAAAATTCAGATGACCAAAGTGTGCATGCCAAAGCTTTGCATCTAACATAGCCTGAGAATCATGAACTGCACATGCCGAATCATTCACAGATCTTTCATAGTCTATGAGCTTATACAGCCCACGACATAAAATGCCAGAAGCAATAATCACATCACCATTTGATAGATCATGAACTGTACACCTGTCATCAACGAATTTCACAACCAAGCCAATCTTGGCTGATGCAGAAACTGATAACAGATTCTTCTTGATCCCTGGCACAAATAAAGCATCTGACAAGGTGAAAGAACTACCATCAGTAGTAGTCACAATGATATTACCAACTCCCATATCAGGATAAGAGGAGTTGTTGGCGCATGTGACAGTATTCCATGTAGGGGCAGGCTCGAGTGAAGAGAAGAAACTGCGCTGCGAGGTAATATGTTTGGTCGCCCCACTGTCAAAGTACCAATTATTTGAGTCCCTTGCAGACATGCAATGCTCATGAGAAGATGAGTCAAAACTGCAAACAATAGTAAACGCCCATTCTTCTTCCTGCACAAGATTAGCAGACTCTGTTTTTGGTGTAGAGGCTTCTGCAACAACCATTCCAGCCTCCTTTTTCTTTGCCTCTTTTGCAACCAGTTTTGGACAGTTCTTTATGATATGATCATTCCCTTTACAGTACTTGCAAAACAATTTCTGCTTTTCTGATTTCTTCTCATCTTTATCCTGGTTCTTCGAATATGCAGCATTTGCAGATTTCTGCTTACTAATAGAAGAGCTCCATTTTCCTTTGCCCTTCTGACTAGCCAGGAAAGCTTGATCTGCAACATGCATGATGGACTTGTTCTGCCTGGACTGATCTTCCTGCAACAGAACAGAGACTAACTCCTCAAATGATAAGGCATTCGGATTGCCTTTCATCATCAACTGAAGAGTAGAAGCAAAACTCTGATATGAATCAGGAAGACCATTCAGAACGGTCTCCACAAGTGAGCTATCTGGTATAACCTCATCAGTAGAAATCAACTGTTCCTTCAAATCTTTGATCTGCGTTAGGAAATTGTCCATAGAATCACCTTCATTCATGTGCTCACTCTCCAACTGTTTTCGGAGGTAAGCAACACGAGCCTCATTCCTAGCTTGGTACAATGTGGTAAGTGTATCCCAAGCATCCCTAGCTGTTCTGCAAGAGCGAATATGAGGAATAATGGCACGTTTGACAGACAGCTATCAATGCATGTGCCTGGGCATCTCTTCCATCCCAACGAATTTGCTCTGTAGTAGGTGCAACAGAAACAAAAGCACGAACAAGAATCTGTGGAATATCATCTTCGACACCATCTTCATCAGCTCCAGCACCTGTATTTGCAGTACCTGTCGTTACAGGTGTAACAGGACGTCTTTCAAAATGCTGCACAATGTTCCACAATCCTTTTGCAACCAAAACATGTCGCATCATATAAGCCCATAATGGGTAGTTGGTACCATCCAACTTATCCTTAACAGCCAACATACGGAATACATCACTGCTTTCAGCCATGGACGGTGACTAAAATACCTTGATGCAGAAAATTGACTGTATCTCAAAAAGTTAAACAGAACTACCCAGAGGAGTTCTGCTAGACCTGTAGCAGACTTCGAGACGCTTAAACTAGCAAACAGAAACTGGTATATACCTTTGGCACAAAAAGACGAAATAGCCTGCACAAGCGCTGTGATAGTGCGTTCGGAGGTCGAAACGAGCTCAGATCGCAATTTCGGCACCACATAGCAAAGCTGTTTTGATCTTGAAAACACGCTGAGTATGCTCACCAAAATTCGTGCGATTCTGAGACTGCAAACAGAGGAGTGTCGACGGCACCCTAGATGAAGCGACGACTTGCTCTGATACCAATTGTTGGAGTTAGATGTCTGCAGAAGCACGCGAACAGCACAAGGAAGAAGAAGCTTGGAGCACAAACACACAATACTGAATGTATTACTAGAGAATGTACAAAGATAAGTAGCCCATTAGGGCAATAGGCGTATATACAAGCCGGGGGAAAAAAACCTCCTAAAGAGGGAAAAAAGTGCCCCAGCAGTCCTAGTGTGTTCACACATCACTACCTAAATATATCAACACACCCAAGACTCGAGTGGATTCTACCTCCGTCTTGATTTCTTCCTTTATCTCTTCTTTGAGTATCTCACCTTCTTCTTTGATCATCTACGTGATGCTAGCATTGAGTCACTCATGGGCAACCCACCGTGCATCTCGATCTTCTATGATGGTCTTTACTTGCTCTTCAAGTCCTCTCATATACTCTTTGAGTCTTCTGATTTTGTCCATCATTTTGTGTATCTCCATGTTGAAAGTGCAATCTGCCTCCTTCTTGGCCTTTTTGATCGCTTTGGAGACGAGCTCGTGGACCTCCCTCCGGTCCATGCCATATGAGCTTGCAATCAATTGCGCAAGACTGATAGAGGTAGCACATGGAAGAAATCTACCGTACTTCAGGTAAGAAAATCGCTTTTCGGGTGACCTTAAAATGATAAGGTGAACGGACTGGTGCCCGTGAGCACCAGTTCGTTCCGGTGACCAGAAGTCCAGCCATATGTTAATTTATTATTATTTTGATGTGATATTGACTATAAAAAGTATTTTCAGGTTTTCGCTTCGCGCCATCTCTAAGTTATTTTGCGTTCTTCAGCATAACAACTTATTCACAAGAGATGTTTACGAACCTGTCCAAAATACGTTTTCTTATGTGTGGTTAAAAGAACATTCGTAATTTAGAGGATTCTACTTTCTCTATTTCTCAATACTATAGCGTTTATTGATATTTTGTCCTTGTGTACCCATGTTCATCGTCCATTGATACATATGTCAAAATTCTATACTTCCAATAATACATACGCCAAAATTAAAAATCATAGATAAAATAAGTTTGGGCTTTCGAAAGGGTAAATTTATTGACTTCTATACTAAGTCAACGGTGGAAAGGTAAAAAAGACAATGGTGGTGGAATATCCAAGATACCATCCAATGGATAGACACTTATCATGGAAGGAAAGATTGCATTCCTCACAAATAAAAGATCAAGAAAATGATAATGTTCCTAGAGTTAGCTTTGGCAGTTATGGATTGCAATTGCAATGGAATAAAGGGACTGGTCACCCAAGGGCACCAGTCCGTTGGCCTCACAAACCTCCGGTCACCCAAAAAGGTGAAATTTCATCCGAAGTACGGCCATAACTTCTCATGTGCGAGGCCTATGAGCTTCGATGGTCTGGTAAGTTGGTAACTCTTCCTCACTGTAGACGTCTTCTCTCCGAAATTAATTCAAACACAATACAATTGTTGCTGCTCCACATGGCTTAATGCGTGACACTTCATACTCTGAAATGTACCTGTACCTTTCCTGCACGTCAATTCTCTGATGCACTTCCGATTCTGAACTTCAAGCTATGTGCTTGATATAACTAAGCCTAATCGACCCGTCCATCTCCCACCTGCTATCGACCTGCTTGCGAACCTAATTCGAGCAGTCTCTGCTGTCGGCCTGCTCGCAAGCCCTATCGCGACCCTAACTCCTGTCGACCTTAAGCGCCAGCGGGAACCCTAACTCAACAGACGGCGAGCTCGGATAGAGAGCAGCAGGCGGCGAGCTCAGGTAGCAAGTTCCTATTAGCGCGAACAGAGAGCAGCTATCAGCGCGCACCCTAACGCAGCAGACCGCGAACCGTAAAGGCAGCAGAACGCGAACAGAGCGGTTATCAGCGCGAATAGAGAGCAACGCGAACAGAGAGAGAGAGAGAGGGGGGGGAAAGGCAACAAACACCACCGCAAAAGACACACAGCCTACGACAAAAAGGCCCGAGGGTGACGGAGCGATGGAGAGCATCCCCAGCAGCGACAAACACGGTGAACTACAGAAAGGGCCTCCGGCGAAGGCACCGACTGCGAACACCTTCAACCAACGTCAACAAAGCAAGCTCCGACAACAGCTCCGTTAACGACAACTCTTTAAGCAGTTGCACTCATCGCTCATTCTTCCCTTCACAAAGCAATGCATGCCTTCCTCATGTTCTTCTCGTATGCTCGATTATTGCATAACCTTTCAATCTTCCGCTTCAAGTCTGTTCTGTTCCTCCCAGCACGATCAAGACACTCCAGACCTCGGTCCCCTATGCATGTCATGACAACGTTGCAGAAAGCACGCTCCAAATGACTTAGAAACGCACTATCAAATTTTTGCTGAAGCGAATTCACCAATCCAGATTTTTTTGATTGCCTTGGCATAGGGCAGAAGGGGTAGCCTGGAACATTTTTTTCCAAAATGTTCCGTGACCTCTCTATGCAGAAGAGGGCTCCCATCTGAAAATGTCACTACATATGGTGATTATTGTTTGGCCAATTTTTACTGAACGAGTATTCCGCCGCCTTCTGTGAAATGGGCCTTAGGCAGGTTTCACACAAAGCAGCGGCACTCGAAATGAGGTGATCAACTTATTATCATTTGCCACTTGCTATTATGTATTCACATAGCTCTGGAGTCCCAGAAATACTATGATGCCAGCACATTGGAAAATGTACCGGCCTCCATCTCCCACCCCTCCTGAATTCCGCTGTTCCGCTGTCCAGCTAGATCAAAATTCAACAAATTTATTTATTTTTTTTTGTTTTTCAATAAAATATAACCAGTGTCATGTTGTATTCAGATGCATTCCAGGTTTTCCCCCGCTTCACACAATGCTGAAGTACAAAGAACGAATTCTTTTGTTCCATGCCTCAATGTGAATACCTGAGCGGCGGCTCCAAAGAAATTCTATCCATTCCGGGTGGAAACAGATCATTTCTGATCGCAGTTCTGCTGGTAATATATGAAATGACCCTCAGAAATGCAGGAGCTCTGCAATCCACATAATGGTAGTGTTATTCTACTACAGGATCAAGAGCAATCTCTCTGATGGTAACTCATTCGAACTCATAGTAATGAAACACATCGAAGGACAGATGCTTCTGGCTCACAGAGTCGCTGAATATGGTGACCTCTGAAGCACAATAGAAGCAGACCTTTATATGCCTTAATAGATTCTGACCTGAGTGGGAGGTATGTTTCTACTTGAAAATGAGCTCTCCCATGCTCCAGAAAAATGACGGGTTCATGCCACGAGAGAATTTTTCCTCCAAAGAAAGACGTTCGTTGTGGTGGTATTAGCGACCGGGGAGCCCTCTGCCCAGAAATTCTAAGGGCTAACAGTCAGATCGTTCAACTGCCAGAAGAAGCCCACAGCAGCACTGAACGGGAAAAGAAGAGGGATGAAGATAAACAGTGATGACAATGTTTGGCGTGCCTGACAGGAAAGTTCTAAGGATGCTTGATGCGAAACGGTTCATGCTCGTCCATCTCCCAGAAACAGTTTACATATCACCGTAATAGAACATGACTTATCGAAAGAAGCTCATAATACGACTGATTTGCTTACAATGAGATGGCTTGAAACTCATTTATTATATGAAGAGCTACAATGCATCCACCTTCTCATTACACAAGCACATAACTAAGGACAAGCAGGGGGAAAGCTTTAGGACACACTTTTCACAACCTTCTTTTTTGCCTTTTTACTCAAACATGGAGCATGTGTGAAAACATGTTAGCTGTCTGGCCTATTTATGAAGCGAAGTGAATCCCGACAAGTTGCAAACGGAGATGAAAGACGATCCACTAATTCTGTGGCACAAAATGAAACCATTGGAGCTGGTAAAATATTATCCAAGGGACAACGAACAGAAGAACAGCAAGAAAATGAATGATATGTAATTGAACTTTCCGATCAAAACACCTTGACATTAGAAAGGGATTTGATTTCCAGCCTATAAAAACTAAAGAGAATGTTACAGGAAGTCAAAAGCAATTTAAGGCTGGAGAGCAACTTCACCCATGATTGGTCAAGTGATCAGAACTTCATGCTCATGAAAACTTAATAAAGAAAAGTAGTTTCACAGTCTCCCACTCTTCGCCCTTGTTATCACATAATGTGACCACACGGTAGCCAGCCTTCAGTTCACTCACAGGAAGGCACACTTGTCCTGCAAACACATCAAGTGTTTTATTATGCTCCTGCACTTCAATCCTCAAAATAGCTAATTCAGGTACTCTTAGCATAAACTCGAACTCCTCATTCCAGATAGGCTCCCAGTCATTCTTCTTCACATTTGTCTCGTGTTTCTGTTTATCTACCTTTGCTCCTGCAATCCCAACCTACAAAAAAAATCAAATATTATGCCGCATGTCCTCTGGTGCTTGCTGGATGCAATCCTATTACACTAAGATCCACAAGTCTCTTATAGAAAAACGAACACTTACCTTAACAAAGAAATCTGGAGCTGATCTCTTGTCAAAACTATGCTCACCAAGTTGTTCATGCCATCCACGGCCCAAAAATACATTTATCTGCAGAAAGCATCTCATCGACTACAATATCAGACACTTGATATGAATGACTGTATATAAAGGAGAAAAATAAGCATAAAAAACATGATTTACTGAAATGTTAGGATATATGATACATATAGATACTTGGCATATTTCAAGATATTGCAAAAATCTTTATCCCATTATCACAAAAAAGCAACCTGTGTACAGGCATGTGCAATACAAAGTCTTGGAAGTATTATACTTAATCTAAGTGAGTGCATTGTGTATGTTCAAAATAGAGAAGTGATGTTTTTCGGAGTATTTAGAAATAATCTGTTTGCCTTTAGCATGCATCATCTAATATATTCAAAAATCTTGCACAACAACTGTGAGCATACAAGAAAATTCTTTATCTAGTACTTATTATGAATGTACAAATCTTGTGTATAATTTTCCTTATGTTCATCAACTGAATGTGAGAAATGTGGAACATATTTTACTGAAGAGAGTTCTTACTCATCTACTATGTAGTAGTATCCAACTTGTTAGACATAATTCACTTACAGTTGTTCATTCTCTCTATACCCTGATTGCACAAACTCTTAGATTTCTACCAACACCTTTTGAATGAATAAATGAAAAGAATGTATCTTTGCAATGTGGCAGATCTACTGATGATATCCAATTGAGCTTTTTGATAGAAAAGAAAGGTATATTTGAAGACAAATATAAAATAAAAGAAGTCGAAGATTGGATTTCGTTGATAAAAAGTCATCCATATTTCTTTATCAAGTTCATCGTATATGGAAGATATAGTGATACCTTCTTGAGAAGATTGTGCACAAGTTCTTTTTATGAATCTAAATGAAATAAGAAGATTCTGGAAGAAGTTTGAAATTCTTCAATGTTCATTCCAACTTGAACATCAGTTCAAAGAGAATTTTCATTGAACTCAAAAGATAGTTTTTCATGCATAAGTACCACAATCTATGGAACAACAATTTCATATTTTGTTTACATCTTTGAACTTCTGGCATTGAAGTATCATCCAATGAAAAGATTTATTCCACACCACAAGTTTGTAAAAGAAAGATAAAAGAATGATGAATTTTGAGGTGTTGTTCTCCTTCTATCCCAAGTTATATTTTTGAAGGAGGGGAATTGTTAGGATTCTAGGTTTACGGTTTCAATATTAAGTTCCACTACATCAGTCATCGTACATACTCATGAACATTTTGATTAGATTAGGTCATGGCCAACAAATCAAACCAAGTCAAATTAGATCTTTGGCTTGATTAAAAAAAAAATGGCCAAAACGAGCATGAGAAGCTATTCACAATTTTTTGAAGTACTCAATGAGAGCTATCCATATACAGCATTTTACCATCCGATCACATTTAGCCCTTCAAAAGTCAAACTCTAATTACTGATCAACACATCTAAAAAAGTGAAAAGCAACTTTTTAGTTAATGATTGGGATTTAATTGAAAGATCTAAGGGTTGTGCTTGAAATTAAAGCTGCAAACTCATAAAAGAACTGCCATGACATCATGCCAACTCAGCACAAACAACACACTCAAAGAAATAAAGCAACTTCTTAGGTTTTTTGCTACAAAAAGGAGTTGTTCATGCTTGTCTATATAAGGACTTCCGGGTTCATAATCAAATCATGCATCAATTACATGCTCTTGGAGGTGCTCACTTGGTGCTATTATTCTTGGACGTGATGGAATTGTTTGGACTAGTGTATGCTAATAGAATATTGGAGGCCTCACATACTCTTGTGAGAGGTTGCTTTGGAGATCTTGCCCTAGTCTCTTCATGCCTTATTCCTTACCCTTCACATGCTCTCTTTGGTATTCATGAGTTGTGAGTAGTTCTTGTGTTATTTTGTAGTTTGATTTGGATCATAACATATCTGATACATGCTTCTTCATTAATTGGAGCATATGACTTTTGACCATACTTTGTGTATTGTATGATTTATTTTTTTGTTCATGTGTGCTTATTCTCTTATGTATGCTATTATTTTTTTATTTGTGCTAACAAGCTTTGTATTAATTTTCATTTCTTTTAATTATTGTGTACTCGTTATCTCTTAATTAAATCCCGTTTGTGGTGTTTTCTATATTCTTTTGCCATTATAAAATCGGTATCATTACTTCTTTTTAAGAGCTTCCTAAATTGTAGCTCATTATCATTATCTTGTAGTTTTACATAGTTCAATAACTCACTCGTGTAACCAAGCTCCTTGAGCCACTACTTGTTGTATATTTTCAACGGCTCTCTCAATAGGTATGAGTAGAAAGATGCTTATGTACTTTCATAAGAACTTTTTTATATAGATCTTGTTGCTTTGATATGCATTATGTAAAAGCAACTTTGATGTCTACGTCAAAAACTTATAACGCCTGTTATTATCGGTTCGTTGTTCATTAAACTCAGCTTTTGATAAGATTTGACAGATTTTTTAATTATCTGTGGACTTTTCAAATTTGTTTGATCTTTTGATCGTTTGGAGTTCGAGGTCTGTAGTAGCACATGAACAGCACAAGGAAGAAGAAGAAGCTTTGAGCACAACACAATATTGAATGTATTACCAAGTGAATGTACAAAAGGTAAGTGACCCATTATGGTTATAGATGCATATACAAAACGAGAGGGAAAAACCTCCTAAAGAGGGAAAAAAATGCCCTGGCAGTCCTAAGCATGTTCACATGCATCACTACCGAAATATATCAACAAATCCTCCGTGAAGTGATGCAATGAACAAGAAGCTAGCAGTCATGTATAAGGAAGTGTCAAGCTACGTGGAAAGAGATCAATCCACAAAAGGAAGTTAGCCAAAGGCTTTGTAAAAAGCTTCAAACTTCTCCCTAGTCAGAGCCTTTATGAAAAGGTCTGCAACATTATTCTGTGTGGGCACATAAGCCAAATTGATCTATCCAGCAAAGAACCTCTCCTTGACATAACGATAGTGCACATCAATGTGCTTTGTGCGAGCATGGAACATAGGGTTCCTCACAACTGCCAATATGCTCTGACTATCAGTGAAGATGGTGGTGGCAAAAGATTGACCAACACCCAAATCAACCAAAACGTGTCCAAGCCACACACACTCAACAGTCGCTATGAGAGCTTCCCTATACTTAGCCTCACAACTAGAGATGACTACAGTAGGCTGCTCCTTGCCCAACCAAGGTATGCATGAGCTACCAAGCATGAAGCAAAAACCATTGGTGGACACACAAGTATCATAGCAACCAACATAGTATGAATCAAAAAAAGCATGTAAATCTGATGGCAATGATCCCCCCTAGGGATAAAACAATCCAAGTAGTCGGGTACCACTCAGCTAATGAAAGATGCACTTAACCGCATGCCAATGCTTCATACCTAGGCAATGCATAAACCTATTGATCTCAAAGATAGCAAACTGAACATAAGGCTGAGTTATGCTGTAAATCAAGCATCCAACAATCCGCTGATAGAGAACAACATCAAATGCATCATCAGCATCATGAAGACTCAACCATGTGGATATTTCCATGGGAGTGGCAATAGGTTTGCAATCTTCAAGGCCAAAATGTTGCAATAATGTGTCAATATATTTTGTTTGACACAAAGCTAGTCCCCGTCAACTTGCATAAACTGAATGTCCAATAATGATGCAAATGCCCCAAATTTGACATCTAAAAAAGGCATGCAAAATTCAAATCAACGGATCAAAAGAGATATGCAAATCAACGTAGTTCACCTAGTACTAGTTTTCTAGTTCAATCATGGAAGAAACTATTGCCTCAACTTTCTTGCAAAGGACAACATGGCTTTGCTTCTAAGTCTCTACCTCTAGAGCCACCTTATTCAGCTCTTCTACATACATCATGTATTGTAGACTCACTTGGATCTCCAACTTATTAGTTTCGTTAAAAAGTATTTCAAACTTGAATCATTGGTTTCATGAGACTCGATAGTGACTCTTCTTCCTCTCCATATGACAACTATATTACATGCGATCATGGGTGATTTCATGTCCATACTACGAGCATATTGCATTGCCATCATCATTGATAGGTATACATTGACATAAAGATTGGAAGGTCCCTTCACTAAAGATAGAGTCAATGGCACATGGAAGAAAACTCAAAGAACATGAATACATAAATATATGCATACATACATGATACATACATGCATACATACATACATACATGCATACATACATACATACATACATACATACATACATACATACATACATACATACATACATACATACATACATACATACATACATACATACATACATACATACATGCATGCATGCATGCATACATACATACATACATACATAAATGGATATACATACACATACACATATGCATAAATTGTGATCTCCCAGTAACACAAGAATGGACAAACAATATCCTCCATCTAATAGTTCCCTACCTTAATAGATGAGAAGTATTGCACTAGTCAGAATTCCTCGTGAAATCTTGAGTAGTATGATGTATCCGTGGATCTTCTTCTTCGGTTCCTTCCATCACCACATGTAGCTGACCACTCGGTGAAGAGCCATCCCTCCCACTTTGTCACTCAGCTCATGCATGGACACTTTCAAATTTTCCACTTCTACGTAGTCTCGCATGGGGCTCGAACTAACAGCCTTGGTATCCAAATATATAGTGTTTTCGCTAGGCCACCCATGTTAAATTAAAAATTTTAACATACATAATACATGCATATAGAAACCAGCATTCATATACATGCATCGTTACAGTGTGTGCATATTTGTGTAGCTTCCACATTTTCTTGAATCTCATGGTGAATGTAAGGATTCTCTTGAAGAATTGATACTACACACAAGTATGCTTATGCACCAAAAAATTTTGTATCGGTCAGAATGACTAGTTAAATTCTTTCTCAAAGATTTATTTAATCATTGTGATTTATATACATTTCTTCCCGCAATGTAGATTCAAAAAATCAATCAGCTTGCACAAAACAAATTTTTATTTATCCGAATGTTTTTTCCTTGTAACCTCTAAGGAACATGCACATTGACTAGTATAATAAATATCTTGATGACCTAAGGATGATCTAAGGTTCCAGGCAATACAGAGATAAAGAGAGAGAGAGAGAGAGAGAGAGAGAGAGAGAAAGAAAGAAAGAAAGAAAGTCATATTAACGTCTTCTGGAGGCCAAACTTGGCCTATGAGACAAAAACCATGTACAAGTGTAGTAACCCTGTGTAGAAGATAAAATGAAATAAACTGCTCCATTGTGTCCATAAAAAAAATTAGAGTTTTTTTTGTACGGTTTCAATAAAATCTACATGCAAGTAAACCGAAATTTTTTAAAGACCAATTTTGGATAACGATGGAACTGTAAGGACAAAGCCATGGATAAAGAACAATAGAATTCAAAGAAACAAATGAAACCAAAAGCGCCTTCTTTGAAAGCTCCTTTTACTTAGTTAAAAACACTACATTGAAAGGTGTAAACACTTTAATAGAGATAATAATTCATATAACCAGCTTACTTGCAACAACAACACATAAAATGTACCAAAATAACATTCACAGGTGCATGAAGTGAAAACTGTATCGAAAGAAAAACTAGAATTTGTACAGATAGAATAATAAATACACATTATGGATTTTCATGCAGAAAAGGAATAATTGCGAGTGGGATATCAATGTTCATAAGTACCTTTAAAGTTTGTTTTACCGGTAGTTCTACATTTTCTGAATTGTAGAGATCATATGCTTTAGTCAGATCTTCAGAAAGTAAAAAATCTGGCTTCTTCACATAGCCACAGCAACCATTTGCTCTAAAAAAGCCTTGAGCGACCCACAAGTGTTTTCCATAGCCCTACTAACATAAACAAATTAGAAAATGAAATAACCACCTTGTTTATAACATATTGTATAAACATTAACCTGCATGTTTAGCGCCACCATTTGTGCTCCCAATAGCCAAGCCTTCATAGGATTGTAATTTGAAGAGTCAACACGCAAACCCCTTGGATATATCCTTAATATGTTGTTTTGAGTAAACCTACAAAAATGTATATCATCCTCCAAACTCAAAACAAATTACTTTAGGTAGAAGGGGAAAAAAAAAAAACTAAATATACAAACAGTCATTTTTATCAGCATCAGGCCTTCAGCAACCTAAGAAAGGAGCACTACACAATTCCCGGGTCATGATGCAAATTATTTGTCCTTCAAGGCCTGTTGACCTCAAATATAGACAAGCCCACTGGCAAATCAGTAGCCTTTCCAATAAGCATTCAAACCTTAAAGAAGCCCCGACCACATTAACAAAATTGATTGTCTAGGTAAATTTTGTTACTCGTCACCTCTACTAACACCTGCATGTTACCACGATAAACTACCAACCTGACACAGTTATAGCTACCAAGTGTGCTCCAAAAAAAAACATCATTAGTTGAGTCTGATGTATCTGAAAATTGTAGAAAACTCATACGCAGCAGAGCTGCTTGAAACATGTCTCCACCTTCCCCACCTCTACAGCAAACTGATTCTCCAGCTTATGTTTCTCCATCTTCTTTATGTGGGCATTCTCTGCAGTGCATTATTCCTTGCTGAGCACCTGCATCTGGAAGCTCAAGACTGCAATGTTCCATTGACATGCACTGCATGGTTGAGAAAGTGGAGGCGCAAAGATGCAATTCACTTTGCCATAGGGATGAATTTGACCCAAATCCTCGGCAGTGAAAAGAGAAGTGTTTACACAAACATACATACATACATACTATTTCCTTCTCTCTCTCTTTTTGTTTCCTTTCTTGGAGCTGAGGGAGGGGGCAGAGGGAAGCTCTATTTTTTATGTACAGAATCACAGCGGTACAGCCCCCAAAGGAGATAAAGATACAATGTACCAAGGAACCCAGAGAATGAAATAATGATGAGCTTCTTTGTAAGCTCTCCTCTTAGATGGTGATGCAAGAGCAGCAGAAAAACAGCACTCTGTAAGGAGGGAAGGAGGAATTGCAGTAGTGAACTGTATTTTCTCTGGAAGAGTATTCAATGATTATCAATTAAATCAGAAGGTCCAAAAGTCGAGATGGTCAAGAGCTTTGAGACCCTACCTTCAGCAGCTTCAATGGTGTGCAAGAAGTTAGAGAAAGGTGTGGATCATACTTAATTACAATTGCACGGATTGTTTGCAAATTTGTTTGTAGCATGTGGAGTAGCACCAAGTGGTTCGCTTCACTTCATGATGATTTTGATATTTGTGACCTTGAAGGGATATCTAGATGGAACCCTTAATTACAACATTGGGTTGAGGACCTTTGTCTTTCAAATATGCTATTTTTGGGTCCATGTGTGACCATGCCTTAGAAGCCAAAAGTAAATAAGTGAACACCGAATGCCCCATTAAATGGACCAAAAAAATCAAACACAAAAATTTCTAGAAAGTACTCAGAGAACCCTCATGTGGATGGGTCAAAACGTACAAAAAAGGAGCCCTTAGAAGCTCTACACCCAAAAACATCCCACTTTAAGGAAGGTGGAAGCTCCTTTAAGCTATGTAGCCCCCACCATCTGTGTGCATGGAATATGGCATTCTTAGCCAAACATATGTTACTTTGGTTATCACATCCAAGACTAGTTGGTTTTTCAAGCATTCTAAACTCACTACATACACATGTTAATCATATGGCTTCTTTGGAAGGCTTTGTGGTTAAGTATATTTAGCTGGTGTAGTAGATAGTACAACTATCCCCTAGAGTCTAGCACACCATGAATGTTATATCTCCATTTCCTCAAGACATTTGGACAGGCACTACAATTATGTTCTCCAAAAAATGAGAAAGGACTAACCAATAAGAATTCACCAACATCCTGAGGTGATTCTTATAAAGAGGACTCATTGGCTCATTTACACATGTCCTTGTTTAGAGCACTTCGATGCTCCCCTCCGGTGGAGTCATCAATACACTTGTACTAGTGTGAGTGTGGTGGTATGGGACACCAACCCTTGCCACGATGGCCACTTGATTATAGTTGTAAGCTTCAAGGCTTGGGGAAGAGCCCGTTTGGCTCTATGGCTTCGAAATGAGTTAGATGTCCATCCTTTTAGGTTTGTGTGTATGGCTTATATCTTCACTTGTCAAGAGGGAGGATAATGGTGAGGTGCTAACATCATATCTTCCATTGTCAAGAGGGATAATCCTGGTGAGGAGCTACTCAAAGTCGACTCTCAAGGCAAGGTAATGTGCACAAATCCACTATGGCTCATCGGACTAAGATGTCCAACTTATATCAAGGAAAGGTGAAATTTAAATGTGTGTGCACTCTCCTCCCATCCTTTATGCACTTGCTCCTAAAAAAAATAGTATCTAGAGTATTCTAGTATGGACATGTGGCCATCGTGCATACTTACTCTACTATCACCTTAGGAACCTTAGGTTAATCCCCGAGCTAGGGACCTTGGCTAAGCTAGTCCTTGTCCCACACACATGAGGGCGTACTACACCTAATGACTAACACTCTCTCCTCCTTCTAAAGATCATTGTCCTCAATGATCTAAGAGCAAAAATTATCAATTTAACATTTTCTCCATAATGTTCAATAATCTGGAGCAAAGCAGTTCTTAACACAACTCTCTCTTATTTAACATCATCTCTTAATCATCTAATGTCAATCCTCTAACATTGCGTCTAGCAAACTTAAGTTTTTACGCCTTGGTCCTTATCAACAAGTTGCCAAACTTGGCCCTTGCTTATTTTACAACTTCACTGATAATTCAACATGAGTTGTTTTTATTTCATACTATGGGTAGGGACCACATGTGCTATCTAAACAGATACTAAAACTCAATAAAATATCTCTGTAATCAGCTATTTTCATATCTCGGTGATTCTCAAAGAATTCTAGGATTAGTTATGTGAAATATATGTAACTAGGAGTTATGGGACGTATGCTATAATACAGCTTAGAAGGAAGCACACAAATCACATTCTCATCCATCATAGCTACATGGATCCCATTCTATCTTCTCTTCTAATACCTCTGCTCTTGACACACCCCCTAGGACTTAACTAATCTTCTTGCTTTGACATTCTATCTAAAGATAGTCAATCTTCTGTGTAGCACTATAAACTTTTCAAGAACAAATTTCTAGAGGCATGAACTGGTTCTAATCATTCATATGAATATAAATATGAATAACTCGTGTAATCTGAAGATAATCTCTATGAATAGCTTACCTTATTGTAAGTGTTCCACAATCTTCTACATAAGTCCCATGTCTTGTGACATCCCTTCAACTACTATAGATGTTGATCCAAAGACTCTAAAGATATGTCCTCTATAGAACTGGTGGAACTTCCACAATCCCCTAGATGGGTATGAGTCATGTTCCTTGATTCATGTATATGAATCCTATACACACATTGTGTCTTTTTTTATGATAGATTAGATCTCGTGGCCACATCCTTTTTGCTTATTGACCTTGGTACTTTGAAGAACTATATTTATGAATTCCTTTGACTTATTTAAGTCGATTTCAGATTTATCTAATCAAATCCTCTCCTTGTCAATACCAAGATGTTCCCTACCTAAAATATCATGCTTATTGTTCTTATTTTCTTGAATATCTCTTTCACAAACCTCTCCTTTCCATTCATCTATTCCGATCTATAATGAAATATGGACGGATAGAATCATCTTTATCTCTTTGAATAGAGTCATCACTAATGGCTACTAATTATATATCTATAATAATTATTTACAAACTTATCTTACACTTTCTGTTTGGACTCTCAAAAGACTTAGTATTCTCACCCTTTCAGTAATGACCCAATATATAATTTTGGTCCATTTGATCACTTTATTTTCTTTTGCCCTACTCGATCACTATTAAAGATGTCCTATGAGTAAGAACATCAAACTTGAATTTTCTTTTCTAAGATATCTTGTTTTATAACTTACCTAAAAACCTTGCCTTGTTCTGTAATCTCATCACTCCAAATTTTGGACCTTGACCACAACCTTGCTTTGTATGCTCAATGCAAACCCAAAACACTCCTTGCTCGAGATATAGACTATAGCCTTGCCTTGTTTGCTCTTTGTAAAGGTCATCCTCTCTTGAGTACTTGGCCTATAGACTTTCTTTATTTGCTAATCCACCTTGGATCTCTATTCTTAATTCTTAGGTAGAGAGATAAATAGAACTATCCCATCTGCTCATGCTAAACCATTGTAGAATCAAAACACGATTCTCTCTAAAACTAGTGGATCTAAAGTCCATGTCCACTACTTAATTTTTGGTTCCTTTACCATGGCATTCTAATCATTCTTTGAATTTTTTTTTTCACAGCACAGCACCATATGTTTGGTGCAACATCATACATGCATACAATAGTGTAAGGAATGCATATATAGATGTGTGCATGTGTATGTACTAATGGACTTTGGAGTGGGCATGTGAGGGATTGCTCACCGACTCCTAAGGCAAGCAACTATCAAAAAAATCATGGGGTATTTTTTTTTCAAGTCCACATTTCGTACATTGTTTGGAGCATTGGTGCACAACCGTACGTGCCGAACCAAAAAAGTTGTTTGAAACAAGTTCCAAACCAACTATGATTGTACTAAGTGAATAGTTCTTGACAAAGGTTGTCGTAAGCAAATAGCAAGAGCCTTTGAGATCATTTTGTAGACAATATCCAACAAAGTTTTCTTTCCGTCAAAAAGATCCTTTGATTAGTTAAAAGAAAAAACGTACATGGGGCTAGATTTCCATTCTCGAATCAAATACAAAGCCATATACACGAGGGGACCCCACACACACACACCCAACAGAAGGAAAAGAAGATGACTAGCTCCTCAAGGGAGGGATGGAAGGAGGGGAAAAAGGCCAAGCAGGTGGCCGATAGTTCCACCAAATAGTATCACCCTAAGAAGTAAAGAACGGATCTTTCTTCTAGAACCAAAGAAAGGTGAGCCTTCGATGAATCCTGACATCCAAATCACCTTGAAGATGGTCGAGCTGCCCCCGAGGAGTATGGATCAGCTCAAGCCAAAAGTCCCAAACAATCTCAATTAGGGAATCACATACCGATCGAAGATGCGCCGACATTTCGCTCTCCAAACAAACCAAAGGGCCTGACTACTGATCAAATTCCCGTAGGGATCGTCATCGCTCCTCGAAGAAGAGATGCTAATGCCTTGAGTGGTGAAAATCCACCCATCCTAGGTGGAGACGATAGTACTCTTGGCCCCGTGCTCGTAACTGAGGTATGGGCTACTAAGCGAGCCCCAAGCAACTACGACCCAAGAACTCAGCTCACTCCCCTCCCTCCAAGTCATAAGCCTCAAGATCCTCAGCCAAATCTGCTCTGCTCGTTGGCAGTCCCATAAACATTGCCCTTGTGACTCAGTGTGGTAGCCACAACCCATGCAGAAAGGAGGAGACACCCCTTATCTCAGCCACGTATCGACCGCAATATCCCTATGAGCAACCAACCACTGAAAAAAGAGAGTCCGACGTGGCTGCTGACTACTGCAGAGGCACCACCAAAAGGAAGAGAGGAACTCGGATGAGAGGCGCCGCCAAGTCTCGACCACAGCACGGATGGTGGGTTGGTGAGACCAAAGGATCCTCCGGCCAAAATGCGCAATATACTGAAAGGAGGGAACAATGGGGCTCCCTGAGGAGGCATAGGGGTCTCCCCACTAGCACTCACCAAGATCCCACTGTAAACGAGACAAAGGCAAGGCCTCCCTGGCCCAGAGATGCCAATCCTGATCAGTCTAAATCTTCTCGAGTTCAGGATCAATATGCCAAGCCCAACCTCTAGTGCCAACCACCCTGACCCGCTGAAAAGTGAAGTCGACGATGATCTCGGACTCCTCAGGAGTGCTAATCATCTCGCGATCCTCACCAATCTCAAAGAAGAGAGTCACATCCTTAGTATAACCCCAAGCGACGATCAAAACCTTGGTCTGAGTGAAAGCTCCTTACCGAACATTCAGGGGGGAAGAGCCGATCTGGATCCCCCAATCCCTCAGAATAACGGCCTCGACATCTCTTATCATCAGAGACACCCCAGGCATCCTAATACATCTGACTTGCTGCTTCTCCTCCATGATGCCCCTCAACTATAGCCAATCACCAACACTTTGCCCTGGACCCCTCGCAAACGCCCCCCAAGAAACATGCAATCCAGAGCCAACCATGAATCCTCTCTCAGTACGAAGAATAGGATTCAAGATCAAGGGTTGTCGGAGCTTCTCCTCAATTCAGGAAGGTGAAAGCTGAATAAGAGCAGGATGTTGCTCCCATGACCTCATGATACTACATGCAAAGAGATCCTCAATCCTCCTCGAGAACCCAGTACGTCGCATCTTAGTAAAGATCCACCTGCAATAGGCGCAAACATGCGAAGTCTCTATCGAAGAAACTCCTTCTAGGCCATGAACAACAAACTTGCCCAAAAGGGCTCTCCTCTGACAAGTTGGATCAATAATCCCAAGGCCGTCGTGCTCCATAGGAAGAGTGATGAGAAGTCAAGCAAACTTGGCCCGAGCGAGGCTACCATCCCTCCCAGACCATAAAAATAACTCAATAGCCGCTCAATTTGGCTAATATAGATGCTCGAAAAGATCCAACAAGAGGTGATATACCACATCATGGCTAAGAGGACTTGGTTAGCCACCACGACTCACCAAACCAAGGCCAAACGAGTAGTGCTCAAATGCATCAACTTCCTTATAATAGTCAACAGGACAAGCGAGTTCTCCTCAACCAGTGCCGGGAGGAATCCACTGAAACTAGACACGAGGAAGCCACCTAGGGAGTGTAGCATTGCAAACCAAGAACCCACAAGACTTATGCCAATTGATTTCGGCACCCCATGCATCACAAAATCTCTCTGAAGCATCCTGAAATCTGCAAATATTTGCCTCTTGGCCATGCAAGTAACGTGCAGTATCATCGGCAAACTCAGCATCCAATAGAGCCTCCTCTCTAACAGGGAGCCTAAGACCCTACAATCTAATGTCTTGAGCCGTCAAAAAGGAACTCATGGCCTCGACAATGAAAAGAAAAAGGGCTAGATCCAAGGGACAGCCCTGTCGAACAAAACTCGAGATGCTAAACCGCTCTCCCAACCCGAAACCACAAGAACTTTGTTGTGGGCAGAACGATAAAGAGAGGCAACACCCTTGATCAATCCAACGGGAAAGCCCATACAAAGCATGGTGTCCTCGAGAAAATTTTGGAGAAAGTAGCAAAAAGATGAGCTCTCCTTTGCCTCATTTACGATTATAAAGGTTGAGAAGGAGGTTCAAGATACCAAGGTTACAAACAAGAAGCTTCAAGACACCAAGGGTTGAAAACAAGGGTTCAAGTCACCAAGGCTGCGAACAAGAAGATTCAAGACACCAAAGTTAAGAACAAGGGTTAAAGTCACCAAGGTTGCGAACAAGAAAGGTTCAAAAGACTGTGCAAGGGTGAGGACATCAAGTCAAGGGCTCTTAGGGAGCTCAAGAGTTGACCATTGAGGACAATGATCTCTAGAAGGGTAAAAGAGTGTTAAACATGAGAAATGATAGGCAAGAGACGGTTGAATCACACCCTAAGAAGGAGGATTAGGAAGTAATCCTCAACCATGACTTTTGGAGCATGTGGTTACCCCATCGAACTCCTAACCTACTAGTAGGTCATGAGTTCAATTTCCCTTAGAAACAACAATAAGCGAGAACCATGGGCATTTTCTCACCAAAATAGGGCATGATCTAGAGGAATATCCCACTTTATCATGATGGAAACAAGCACCAATCAAGTTACTTTGATTGGGGTTTCTATACCATGATCCCTATAAGTATGAACGTTTAGACATATCCATAAGAAGTTGAATTAATAACAACAAGGGGTACAACATATAAAATTCAACCAACAACAAATATTATTTTTTAATGACGTGCACAATATCATTCCCAAACAGAGCCAATCACATATTACAAACTTTGAAATATTATCCATGTTTTTTAGCAAATTATATTGATAGCAACCAAACATGTTTGAGATGATGCAGCAACTCATGACTTGAAGTCGGAACTATTTCTCAAGTCTAAACAACATCAAGGGGCGTCTCTAATTATGCAAGAAAATGTTGATCAACAAAATCCATAGAATCTTGATCTTTCTATCATTCATATGTGTGATTCAAAGTTTTCATGAGTAAAAGCTCCCGAGTAGACATTGTTTGACTAAAAGCATGATCCCCTAGCAAACCATTACTCATCAAAACAGTAAAGACAATTGTCAATTAAGGAACAAATAAAGGAAAATAATACTTATAAAAAAAGCATAATAGATTTAATTTTTAAATAGCCAGATACAACCGTAAAAAACTAGCATACACTCTATCTAAAGCGCAAGGAGATGTACCATAGCATGGCTTTAACATAAAGTCACAAGAAATATATTCCACCAATCTCAAAATCCAGAAGTTGCCATCTGTCTGGAATTATATCTTAGAAGTTAGGCGTCAGGTTCTTTGGGTAGAGAAAGATAATGGTGGAAAGGTTTATGGCAGAAAGATGATGGAATCACCTTACAGATCCAAGAAGAAGATAGCCTTTCACGCGTTTTATTAGCCATTATTTGTTGTTTATCAAGATCTCCTTAAGGTTCTTTTGAAGCAAACTATACATGTTTCTTACAAAGCTGAAAGCCTTTGATTCAGAAAATTCAGCCGTAACAGGTAATGCAGTGGCTGGAAAGAAAGCCATGAAGATAGTGAAGAGGTGCTTCACTGAAATACGTGAGTAAAAAAGAAGGAAAATGTCAGCTGGCAGGTAAATGGGCAACTGAAAGAGGACTACTCATCCGCACAGTCATGGGGAAACATTAGATGCTCGATGCGGAGATACAAACCAAGCCAGGATAAGTGATAATATGAGAGAGAGTAGATGATGATTGTACATAAAACTCGATCGAGTTGACCCTAATGGAAACATGCTTGACTATGTTAGTACTCATGATGAGGTAGGAGAGAGAAGAGATAATAGGGGTACATAAAGCATGATAAAATTTATCCTAATGGGAACATTGCTGGAAGTCTTGGTACCTATGGTAGTCCAAAGAGCTAAATAAGCCTACTGCAAACATGAATTTGTAGAAGATGCCAGGTTGCCTACTGGACAAAATATTTCCCTTCCTAAGATCCAATCTCTTTATCAAAAATAGACTGAGCTTATGACTGCAAAACCTCTGTACATCCAAAGCACGTGTATCCAGTATAACCATAGAACCTATATAAAATGTTAACAAGGCTAGATAATTATTTTAACAAATCCAAACGGTGAAATTTGTTTCGTAAGGAAAAAAAAGAAAATTCAGTGACTTCATACAAATAATGTCGGCATTCATCTATTTAGAAACTAAGGCTTGCTAGTTCTGTGCAAAAAAACACAATTGCTTTAGAATATCTTATGAAGGGAATTCGCCTTACTTGACAATTGAGAGGGGATCTTCTGCTGCCAGTTTGGAAAGCTTACGCTCAC
>CM035426.1:22368256-22380756 GCA_020310875.1 Ceratopteris richardii | reverse complement strand
TCTCACGAGTTAGAAACTTATAGGTAAGAAGTCTCAAAGTCATTCACACCTTAGAAGAGAACTCTAAGAACACCTACAAGTTTAGGATGCTTATAAATTAAGTATATCTAGTTCATAAGTAGTTACTATAATTACATAGCTATGAGTTCTAGTGCACATTTCTATATGTATAGAACAAAGAAGTTTATTTCACAAGAAGTATAGACTTCAGATTTGTGGAATAAAAAGGGCAAATCAAGTTTGATTAGAATGCCATAGTTAGAAATAGTAAAAGAAAAGTCATGTAAGAACTTCCTAGATTTGGAGGTTGAAACATAGACTTTAAAGTTTCTAGTTTTATAAGGAATCATATCTTGATTCTATAACAGTGTAATACGAGCAGATGGGGTAGTTCCATCTATCTATCTAAGAGTGAAGAATAGAGATCCTACGTGGACTCATCTTCATTAATCAAGCAATGCAAGTTTGTAGGCCAAGAACTCTAGAATGGCCAAGATACACAGAAAGGCAAGGTTTGTAGCGAACAAGCAAGGAAAGTTTGTGGGTCAACAATTCAAGAGTGGCCAAGATATACAGAAAGGCAAGGTTTTCAAAGAGTAAACAAAGCAAGGTTGTAGTCAAGATTCTTAATAAAGAGTGATTAGACAACAATGCAAGGTCTACAGCTAAGAAATTCGGTTCCAAATGGAAGACAAGCTGAGAAGAAAATTTTATGTTTCTATTTATAGTACATCATAAATTGTGAACAAGTAAAGTGATCAAGTTTGAGCATGAGGGGAGGTGACTACTCATCCATGGAGAACCGGATCTCCAAGAGACGTGATTCGTAAATGCTACCAAGTTGCTTAAAATTGATTTATTTTCAATACTTTGTGCATTCATCGTGTGTTATGATGAATTCATGGAGACTCTAGTTGGAATGCTTCAGCACTTTCAGCCAAAATGAGAGCAAAATTCCAAGAGTTAATGAAGTCTGCAAGATCGTGGACGAGTATTTATAGAAAGGGCTGATAAGACACAGCTATTCACCCTTTTGCAGCACCAGTTCTTCTAGTAAAGAAGAAAGATGGATCTTAGACTACCAAGCACTCAATAAGATTACTATCAGACACAGATATCTTATGCCTTTGATTGATGATCTTTTAGACGTTCTAGATGGAGCCATTTTATTTAGTAAAACTAGATTTTACAAGTGGCTACCATCATATTAGAGTAAGAGATCATGATGTATATAAGACTAAGTTAGTCGAAAGAAGGTTCAGTTTTTTCTTTTGAGGATAGAGTATCTAGGGCATGTGGTATCAATCGATGGGGTTCAGATGGATCTCAAGAAGGTTTCAGTTATATTATCTTGGCCTACTCCTCAGGATGAGCGGCAATTATGGTCATTTCTAGGACTTTAAGATTTTGATAAGAAATTCATCTCTTCTTATTCGTCGATAGCAGCACCTACAACAAACTTGCTTCAAGGCAAAGTTCCATTTGCATGGAAGCAAGAGCAACAACATAGTTTTGATACTCTGAAAGCTTGAAGGCAAAGTTCCATTTGCATGGAAGCAAGAGAAGCAAGATGGTTTTGATAGTTTCAAAGGATCTATATTCAAAGTTGTAGATCCACAAAAATCCTTTGAGTTAGAGACAGATGCTAGTGGCATAGCCATCGAGACAATTTTGAGCCAAGATGGCACGCCAATAGTTTTTGAAAGCAAGAAATGATCAGGAGTTGTATGTAATGGTGTACGCACTTAAAGTCTAGAGATACTATCTTTTTAGTGTAGACTTTAAGGTATACACAGATCACCATACACTTAAGCATTTTTTGTAGTCAGCTAGATCTTCGAGGAAGACAGGCTCATTGGGATGAGCTCATGGAGGAGTTTCACAGGGAAATCCTGTATAGAAGAGCAAAGAGAATATAGTAGCTCATGCATTATTACGGATAATGTATCAAATGAGCTTTAGAGTTCTAGAAAGCTCATTGCTTCAAGAGATAAAGGAAGCACAGGTGGAAGATCCACATTTGTTCAAGCCATCCTAACAACTCTATTATAGGAGACAAGACAGTTCCAGTTGTTTCTTCCCCTAGCAAAGCGAACAAGTCCATTCCGTCTTCGAATTTCTCACAAGAGAATGGAATAGCCAGAAAGGAAAAGTTTGCGTACTAGATTCCCGGGATTTGAGAGGAAAAGTCATGCATGATAACCATGATGTGCCTTGTGCAGGACATCCAGGTGTTGACAAGATAATATAGCTTGTTAGAAGAACATTTTGGTGGCATGGATAGCCAAAGATGTCCACACTTATGCTCAAAAAGGCTTTATGTGTCAAGTCAATGAAGCAGAAAGGGTAAAGACACCGGGTCTTTTGCATCCTTTACAGATTGCAAATCATAATTGGCACAGTGTATCCATGGACTTCATAGTCGGGTTACCGCGGACCCAAAGCGAGATACTATCCTAGTTGTGGTAGACAGATTGAGCAAGTTGGCTCATTTCATACCCACGTAGAAGACGATAGAAGCTCCACAGGTAGTGGAGTTGTTTATCCAGCATGTCTTCATATTGCATGGGTTACCGACATCCATAGTTTCAGATAGGGATGTCAGATTTACAGGACACTTCTGGAAGTTTGTATTTGACAAACTGAAGGTGTCATTAAAGATGAGCAATGGTGATCATCCTCAACCAGATGATCAAACCAAGAGGGTCAACCAGATTTTAGATGACATGTTGAGGGCATATGTGTTTGAGAGACAGATAGATTGCGATAGTTATTTGCCACTAGCTGAGTTTGCTTATAACAATAGGCCTCACAAGGTGACCGGTAGGTCTCCTTTTGAGATGAATTATGGCATGAATCCCAATGCTCCTAGTACCATAGGCATGTCAAAGAAATGTCCTAGTGCTTCGGAGTTCTTTGCAAACATCCAAGCAAATTTAGAAATAGCTAAAGCCAAGATGAAGAAAGCCATTGATAGGGCTAAAGAGTACACTGATCAGAAGAGATCTCCTAGATCCTTTGAGGGAGTCTTTCTTCAGGTGCAAGCTAGATCTACTTCACTCTCCACAGGGAAGTGTAGTAAGCTATCACCAAGGTTTTGAGAACCTTGGAAGATAGTTAAAAAGCTAAGTGGACTTGCATACTGATTAGAGCTTCCTCCAGATTGAAGAGTTCATCCAGTGTTTCATGTCAGTAAACTTCGAAAACATCTTCCTAAGGAGGATAATCTAATAGAAGGTATAGTTTCTTTCCAAGAAACTAATAGCACGCTGTGGTCGCGATCCGAAATTGAAGCACGAGAATCAAATATGACGCATCTGTTTAAAGTCATCTGGAGGGTGATGCATCTAGATGATGCATACGTTGGGGTGGACATCGTCGTGATCAAGAATCAAGACTCGGAAATAAATATATGCATGTTTCAATGCCCCTTAATCTCATTCGTTTTTCAACTATGTCCTTCTAACTGTTGTGTATGGAAGCACTTTTATTATAAGAAGAAAAACTTTGAAGGTACGGTGGTATTATTACCTTCTTTTAGCTATACTGGATGTGGAAGGCAATTTTTCGGTGGTCAAGGCATACCAATACACATCACTCACTAGTGTGATGTTGCTAGACTGCTGGACAATCCCATGTGTTCTTCTATTGACATGGCTGTTTATAAAGACGAAGTATAACATTGGGCAGCTCATAGGTGTCTGCATTTGTATTTTGGGGCTTGTACTTGTGATTCTCTCAGATGTTCATGCAAAGGATAGATCAGGAGGCAGTAATGTTCTTTTGGGTGATGCTCTCGTCATCATTGGTGCAACTTTATATGCATTTACTAATGTATCTGAGGAGTTCCTCATTAAAAACGTGGATTTTCTGGAGCTCATGACTTTCTTGGGTTTATTCGGTTCTATAATAAGCGGAATCCAAGTTGCAATCCTAAAAACGCAAGGAATTGGCGAACACGAGCTGGAACAGGGATGTTATTCTTTCTTTTTCAGGACATGCAGAACAGGCAGGAGGGACAAAAAAGGAAAGCATGTGATGATAGAACAGGGACAGGCATTCTCCTCCTGGAAGGAGCTCTTCATAGAAAGGGACTAGTGTTGATCATGGGGAGGTTCGGAGGGTTTTATCAGAGGTGACATATCTGTTCAAGAGAAGGGCACGTTCTCTGTGGTGGAAAGCATGGTCTGGGCTTCGAGTCCCGATTCCCAATTGGAAGATCTGAACGCAGAAGAGAAGTAGGGAAAGCCATTATTCAGGGCATTAGAGTGGGAACCCTCTTGATCATCATCAGAATAGAGCGCATAATTACTTATGAAAGAAAAGGATGACCAAAGCATCCGAAGGAGACAACGGTGTGCCATTGAATTCTTGCCACAGGAAACTAACCATCGAATTATCCTCTTGTCACAATCATATAGCGCTCGAAACAGGGAAACACATATGATCAGAGGGGAAAGGTCTCTACTATTTATAGAGCAGATGCACTCTAATCAATAAAGAGGAAGAGGACACTGTTGATCGGCACAAGTTGAAGGTTGCTGATGATCAGAGAAAAGAGGCATTAGTGGGAGAAAAAAAAGCGAGGGGCAGATGATCTTGTTGTAGGAGAGGATGGTGTGGTAGAGGCACCAAGGAGATATGTGGAAAGAAGCAAGAGCTGTCATTTAATTTTTGGTTGTGTAATTAAAGACCCACAAACCAAGAACACCCAAGATGTACGCATACTGGCAGCGGCTGTTATCAATCCAGGAATGAAGCTAAATGTTTTCCTTGATTTTGGTTTCCAAAAGGGAGCGCTTCAAATTTCAAATGGAAGATTTTCTTTCAAATGTAACAGTACTGAAGTTTAGTAGAGAGGTAAAAATGTAGTTTGACTCAGAAACGTTTCAATGTTTTGGTTCTGCGAAAGTAATCTAAACTTCTTTCATTTAATGATTGAGGCATTTTGAAAGAATTGCATATATGTAGGGAAAAAGTAAAATCTTGCCAGATATTACTAATGATGTGATACTTGATCGTTGATATGTATGAAACCTGCTAAAACTTCATTAAAAGATTGCACTCTTCTATGTTGAATTATCCATGTTCTTTACTGTGCAAAGAGCTTCCATGGTGCTTAATGAAATGTAGCAGATTTACACTTAAGGAACAAAGGAAAAGACAATGCTTTCTTGCTTGATTTGCAGCAGAGCTTGTTTTTTTTTTTTTTAGAACATAACAGTTTACAAATCTTTGTTTTAAGAGTGCACAGGTTCCGTTATGTACATATGACAAACTTTGTAGTTTAACCTGAAACAGTATGTGAGTCGACATTGACTAAAGTGGCCAAAAACAATCATTGAACGCAGAGAGTAAAAGTGAACTCTAATACAAACTGAAGGCAGCTAGAACACAGAAAATGTTTAAAGCCAAACCCTGTAGTCTTGGAAATGTTCAGTCACGAGTCTTGGAAATGTTCAGTCACGAAAAATTTGGCTGCATTCTTAAGAACCAAACACAGCTAAGTTCCCTCGCATTGAAGTGTTGCCTATCAGAAATAAAATTCATCATAGTAAAGCACGAAAAAAGTGGTGTTGCTCATTGACAATGAAAATTTCCTTGTTGTTTTGAAGTTCACGTACAAACTAGAGTTCAAACACTCATTATGGCTTAGTATGTGTACTGAATGCAAACAATTAGAAGTCGATGATACAAACAATGAGCTCTTTATGTGTTTACAGGTTGTCATGCATAGGAATGTGCAAAGTATAGCCAATCATATTAACTCGCTTGTAGTTAAGGAGATTCAATAACGATATTTTTCTTTTTCTCTGTGACTCATAATCACGCCGATCTGCACTCCATTGAAATGAGGATGCATTCTCGATGCATGGATAACGATATAAACGACTGTCCTACGTGCATATGTAATCATACTTTTAAGATTTTCGATCGTTTCTTTTCAAAGAAACTTCTTTGTTGAATGCATGCACTCTTGTGTATTGCGCATATTTTTCCAATCTGCTAGCTAAAACTTTCACTCACTTCTCAAGCTTAATGCTATAATAGAAATTACCTGGAGTATTCGATAAGTATGACTCACAATTTATTCTCTGAAACAATGATATTGGATGTTTTAAAGATGTTCATCCAGCACTTTAACGATAGCTATATCCTTGTTTGCATTGATTTTATGTAAACAAAGGAGTGAAAATTAGGGATTTGTGACACTTATTTTGGAAATTATAATTAAATGACAAACTCGTGTTGAGTGTAATAACTCAATCGCTAAATGAACTCGCAATAATCTTCGATTCTCATGAAGCACATGATGGCATCTAGTCTATGAAGAAAACCACTTTCATTTTTCCCTCCTTTCCATGAACTCCTCGACATACCTGGTGAACCCGACGTGAAAGGAGGGGGTGAGTGAGTTATAGAACCATAGGATCTAGCACTTCAAACATGGAAGATATCCTAGCTCAATTCCTACGCTTTCAAGAAGAAGATAGGCGTCAAAAAGCCATCCAATCACTTCATGAACGTCTAGTCAATCGGTGTGGCTTTTTC
The DNA here is from genome assembly GCA_020310875.1 of Ceratopteris richardii. Classification (NCBI taxonomy): domain Eukaryota; kingdom Viridiplantae; phylum Streptophyta; class Polypodiopsida; order Polypodiales; family Pteridaceae; genus Ceratopteris; species Ceratopteris richardii. The sequence continues at coordinate 22,374,204 of CM035426.1, read as the reverse complement.
AATGGAAAGAATGTCTCAAAGTTCTGCAAAGAATATGAACTCGAGGCCAAATATCTAGGTGTCGGATTAAGTCCGATGACGGAAAAAGAATTATGTGAAAACTTTATCTATGTGTCGGGATACGACATGCGAGACCAAATAATGCGAATAAATCAAACGACATGGTCCCAATACAAAGCGACACTCCTCAAGCAGTTTATGCTAGAGGATCTTGATAAAGTAACTCGTAGATCTTTCCTGAGGTGGGTTCATATGCCCAAAGACCAACCAATTCTTGAGATCAAAGAAGAGTTTGAGCAACAATATGATGATCTTTCTGAGCACGATAAGAGGTGCATAAGTCATGAAAGGGTTTCGTTGTTTCTTCGAACAATCGATGTTAATGCCCGAGAGGAGTTAATTCCACTTCTACAAGATATAGACTCCGACTCAGGACTCACAGAGGATTGGATGCTTGTCCATGAAGCTGTGATGAAATACGTAAAGAAACAACAAACAATAGAGAAATTTCTAAATGATTGGAGAACAGATCTTCAAACAGAGGAAAATTATAACCATGTTCCAAGCATTTTACCAATCGTGGATAATGTTCAAGTCCATGAGGTTGTAGAGACCCCATTTGGGCATGAAGTAGATATGCATGGGCTTAATATCCATAGTGATGATGGGAAATATGAAGAAACTTCTAAAAGTGCGATCGATGTAACCTCAAAGGTTACAAGGTGCCAAGAGCCCCTAGACTTCTTTACAATGATTATATCTTTAGGTGCCAAAAGAGGACAAAGCCCGAAGATGGGAGGATCAAAGGAGCAAGTGGAAGCTAATCAAAATCAAACCAAACTAAACCAACATCAAACCAAACAAACAACAAACATAAAACAAAACAAAAACCAACAAAACCCAACAAGTAAACAAGATGAAGCTTCCTCTACTCCGATAAACTCCTCACATCGAATAAAAGATAATCAAACAAATCAAGAAACATATCAAGCTGCAAACAAAGAGATAGAGATATCTAGAAGGCTCATAGGTGACCAAATGGAGATAAAAGATGAGATACAAATAGAGAACCTAATAAATATGTCTGAAGATCGAGCTCGAGATGCATCCTTACATGATGACATCGGGCAAGATGTGGAGTATGATTGGATGTCACTTGATGGTGATGATTCCCTTCTAACACAAGATTCGGATAGAACTTCTGATCTAATGACTGAATTACATGAAGGAACTCCCATGGAACATGATGTTGAATCTAAGGACCTGTCAATAAAAGATCCGATGGGTAAGAAAATGGATATGCAGGAATCCACATTAAACATGCATACAGAGATGCAAGAAAACGAACTTACTTATATGAAGGAGGACATGCAAATAATGAGTCCTCTAGAGGTTGAAATGTGTGATGACGAAGATGAGTATGATGCTAATCTAGAAGATGTACAAATGATAAGTCCTCTAGATAGTGATATGTATGGCGATGGTGATAAGCATGATCCTAATCCTACCGATAGTCTAGTTCAAGATCAAGATACTGATATTCTTTTGAGCGATGTCACATTGGACAAAGATCCTACACATAAAAAGGAGGATAAGTTGGATGGAGTTCAAAATAATGATATGTATGTAAATGATGCCACATTCCATGAAGAGAGAAATATGAATGAACATGAGGAGGATGGGAAAATACCATTGATCATTCCTCTAAATACTGATATGTATGTCAAAAATAATCATGTTGAGTTAAGTCCACACATTGAAGAAATTGAGCATAAAGTGGCAGATGAAATGTTTATTGTGACATATGATAAATCTGATGCGTGTATAGCATTGAAGAATATCCAATGTAAAACTATTGAGTCAAACGATTGCAACGATGAAGCTCAAGTTGATTTGGATGCGTATGTTGAGATTCTCATACATGATGAGATTCTTGAGCAAGAATCAGTGATTGAAGAATCAATGCTTGAAGAAGGTGGACTAAGTACATCCTCAGAAGAGAACGAGCAAGAATCGATGGAGATGGATGTAGAATCCTGTGATGACATTTTGGATAAAGAAATTGAAGATCAAGATTTTCTTGATTATGAGGATATGGATTCCATTCACATTGAGGGAGAAATATTTTGGGAACATAACAAAGACAATGATGAAGAGTTCCTGGAAAGACTAGAACAAGAAGCAGATACCATAATTAATGGGACTCAAGTAGAAAGGAATCATGATAGATTGGAAGATAAAAATGATTGTGTAATATCATCTGAGCATGATGCTCACTTCTACTTGATGAAGGAATTGAATGAATCTAATCAATACGTTTATTTCGATGAAGATGAAGAACATATTCGAAATGATGCAATTGAAGATATTTCCTCAAATGATCTCAAGCATGAAATGAATCAAAATCCATGCTTGCACGGAATTTTTAAAGATGATTTAAGCATATTAAAAATTAACACTCTATATTCATGTGTGTTTGACTCATCGAGAGTAACCTCACATGAGAGGATCATGAATAAAGGAGACTATGCCCAAACGATTGAAACATGGATGTTTGAATTTTCTAAAAGCTATGTATGCCAGTCGAGCCTACAAGGAATGGACGAGCAAATGAAATGGCTTGTCCACATATCTAATCTTTTTAAAAATGATTCACGGATTGATGCGATCCAAAGGTGGCTTGTTAAGAAGCACAGTTTCTTTGGTGACCATATATCAAGGGAGATGGGTCTGAAGGGAAAAACCCTAATAAATGAGAATTAATAATACCAAAAGGAAATTTGTAAATAAAAATGTATATATCTTGTGTTTTTTGCTTTAATCTTAAGATAGATGGAAGAAACCAAATAAAACTAAAAATGCAAGAAATTAAAGTGGGAACACCTATGGTAATGAATGCATGTTGGATGAGTGGTTTGAAGTCAAAATAATTTAAATAGATATTTTAATGTTCAAATGAATGAAGTTTTTTTAATATGTGATTCTTGAATATGATGCTACTAATTTCTCTTATGCAGTTTTGAGAACAGGTGTTGATATGGAGCTGATCGAAGATCTAGAGTTTTGAGAGATTGTATAGAGGCAACCACTTTCGAGTTGCATGCTTATTTTTTATTGCAAATGGTTTTTGAAGTTCTTTCATGAACTGCATATGTATATAATGTCATTTTGATGTGATGTTTCTCATGATTTGTTTAGTTTCTATGAGTGCAGGAATGATCAAGCGAAGCCAACGGAGATGATGACTAAAGAACAAAGCCGTGAAAATCTTTTTCATTAGCTATCGTGCTTTAACCCTGATCTTTTCTTTGCACCATCTTTGAGATGCATTGCATGCCAAATATGCATGTAAAAATATATAGAAACACGTCTTTGAAATTCCGTAGAAGCACGTCCATCTGCACAATTAGATAGGTAAATATCATTGAAAAATAATAAAGCAAGTTTTGAGTGATAAGAGAGAATAGTTTTGAGTAAGGGAGAGTGATTGCATTTGTAAGAGAGTAGAGTTGTGAGTGATGTGAGCGTTGTTTAGATACCATAAAACCCTCGATTTTTCACACCATTTTGTTTCTCTTCATGCACCTAAAACATGCATAAATGAAATGTAAAGAGCACGAGTGATATTTTGGTTAAAACCCATAGTTGCACGAGTGATTGCACTTGTATTGAAATGTATATCCATGATAAAAATTGAGTGTAAATCCTCAACACCGAATGCCTGATACCTCCCCTATTTGCACCATGCTGTTTTTTATGCACTTAGAGTATGCATATGTAGGGCTCATTACATGGCCGTGCATAGGCACATTTGTTTTAACCCATGCACTTGATTTCACTCACATTTGGATTCTTGAAGACTTGTAGATACCGAGATCGATGCTGGTGCATCCGGAGGATGCACAGGTTCAGAGGGGGTGGATGTGGTCGCGATCCGAAATTGAAGCACGAGAATCAAATATGACGCATCTGTTTAAAGTCATCTGGAGGGTGATGCATCTAGATGATGCATACGTTGGGGTGGACATCGTCGTGATCAAGAATCAAGACTCGGAAATAAATATATGCATGTTTCAATGCCCCTTCATCTCAGTCGTTTTTCAACTATGTCCTTCTAACTGTTGTGTATGGAAGCACTTTTATTATAAGAAGAAAAACTTTGAAGGTACGGTGGTATTATTACCTTCTTTTAGCTATACTGGATGTGGAAGGCAATTTTTCGGTGGTCAAGGCATACCAATACACATCACTCACTAGTGTGATGTTGCTAGACTGCTGGACAATCCCATGTGTTCTTCTATTGACATGGCTGTTTATAAAGACGAAGTATAACATTGGGCAGCTCATAGGTGTCTGCATTTGTATTTTGGGGCTTGTACTTGTGATTCTCTCAGATGTTCATGCAAAGGATAGATCAGGAGGCAGTAATGTTCTTTTGGGTGATGCTCTCGTCATCATTGGTGCAACTTTATATGCATTTACTAATGTATCTGAGGAGTTCCTCATTAAAAACGTGGATTTTCTGGAGCTCATGACTTTCTTGGGTTTATTCGGTTCTATAATAAGCGGAATCCAAGTTGCAATCCTAAAAACGCAAGGAATTGGCGAACACGAGCTGGAACAGGGATGTTATTCTTTCTTTTTCAGGACATGCAGAACAGGCAGGAGGGACAAAAAAGGAAAGCATGTGATGATAGAACAGGGACAGGCATTCTCCTCCTGGAAGGAGCTCTTCATAGAAAGGGACTAGTGTTGATCATGGGGAGGTTCGGAGGGTTTTATCAGAGGTGACATATCTGTTCAAGAGAAGGGCACGTTCTCTGTGGTGGAAAGCATGGTCTGGGCTTCGAGTCCCGATTCCCAATTGGAAGATCTGAACGCAGAAGAGAAGTAGGGAAAGCCATTATTCAGGGCATTAGAGTGGGAACCCTCTTGATCATCATCAGAATAGAGCGCATAATTACTTATGAAAGAAAAGGATGACCAAAGCATCCGAAGGAGACAACGGTGTGCCATTGAATTCTTGCCACAGGAAACTAACCATCGAATTATCCTCTTGTCACAATCATATAGCGCTCGAAACAGGGAAACACATATGATCAGAGGGGAAAGGTCTCTACTATTTATAGAGCAGATGCACTCTAATCAATAAAGAGGAAGAGGACACTGTTGATCGGCACAAGTTGAAGGTTGCTGATGATCAGAGAAAAGAGGCATTAGTGGGAGAAAAAAAAGCGAGGGGCAGATGATCTTGTTGTAGGAGAGGATGGTGTGGTAGAGGCACCAAGGAGATATGTGGAAAGAAGCAAGAGCTGTCATTTAATTTTTGGTTGTGTAATTAAAGACCCACAAACCAAGAACACCCAAGATGTACGCATACTGGCAGCGGCTGTTATCAATCCAGGAATGAAGCTAAATGTTTTCCTTGATTTTGGTTTCCAAAAGGGAGCGCTTCAAATTTCAAATGGAAGATTTTCTTTCAAATGTAACAGTACTGAAGTTTAGTAGAGAGGTAAAAATGTAGTTTGACTCAGAAACGTTTCAATGTTTTGGTTCTGCGAAAGTAATCTAAACTTCTTTCATTTAATGATTGAGGCATTTTGAAAGAATTGCATATATGTAGGGAAAAAGTAAAATCTTGCCAGATATTACTAATGATGTGATACTTGATCGTTGATATGTATGAAACCTGCTAAAACTTCATTAAAAGATTGCACTCTTCTATGTTGAATTATCCATGTTCTTTACTGTGCAAAGAGCTTCCATGGTGCTTAATGAAATGTAGCAGATTTACACTTAAGGAACAAAGGAAAAGACAATGCTTTCTTGCTTGATTTGCAGCAGAGCTTGTTTTTTTTTTTTTTAGAACATAACAGTTTACAAATCTTTGTTTTAAGAGTGCACAGGTTCCGTTATGTACATATGACAAACTTTGTAGTTTAACCTGA
>CM035426.1:22355756-22363256 GCA_020310875.1 Ceratopteris richardii | reverse complement strand
CGGGGAGGAGCCTACCGAGGATTGAGGGCTATATGTGGGAGTCAGCTCACCGCCGTCAGATGAGACAGCACACCACACGAGGATCAGGAGGAGTAGCCCTGCTCTATAGACAGTCGTTACAGCACAGGGTACAGGTGGTAGCGAGAGACCCAGAGGCACGTTTCATGTGGATACGCTTGCAGCTATCAGAGGAGAGAGCAGCGTACTTCGCCGTATGCTATATTGCACCCATTGGTTCACGCTTCACACATTCCCCTGAGCAGCCTTCAGGAGGGGAGGGACCAGACACCACATCGCCATATGACTGCCTCAGTGACACGATTATGGAGTATACCGGGATGGGTGAAGTCTTCCTTGTAGGAGACTTCAATGCCCGCACTCAGAGCCACCAGTGTGATATCTACGACTTTGACGACCCTGAGATGCTTCGTACCATAGAGGACATGCCTACACTCAGAGCCTCAGCCGACACCGCCACACCCACCTTATATGGCCGACACTTACTCCAAATGGGAGCAGCACACCGTCTCGTCATATATAATGGGATGGGGAGCTGGCCCACCTCGCACGGTCTCACCTGCATTCCACCCACGACACCACAAGGGGGCAGTGTGGTAGACTATGTTATCGGGCCCCCGGAGGCGACACATCTGATCACCTCATTCACTATCCCACCCTTACCGATTGGAGCTGATCACGCATATCTTGCCCTATCCATTCGCGGCTCACCATGCATACCCCACCCCATCACCACACAGCCACGAGCCCGTACCACCATTCACTTTAGACATGAGCTAGCACATATCTATAGCTCCCATGTTCGAGAGCGCATCTACTCCCTTGATCCCTCTGCCTCCTTGGACACCCTCACCGCCCACTTCTCCTCGATCCTCCATACATCTGCTACTCTCAGCTTCCCATACACCACCCACAGCACTGCACATCCGACACAGTTGGGGCATACACCCCAGAATAGATGGTATGATGAGGAGTGTAGGCGACTATACCGACATCTCAGAGCACAGAGTATCTTGGGATCCATCACAGAGAGGGAGGCACGACGACAGATGCGAGCCCTCACACGCCTGAAGCGGCGAGCTTTCGAGGAGCGACAGGAGGCAGAGTTGATCGACCTTCTCATGAGTAGGGATTGTGCCACCGCGTGGAGGGCACTATGTGAGCCACGTCCACCTACACCCATAGCCGATCCTTCGACTTGGCACACCTACGCCCAGAGGTTATATGACGTCCCAGGACAACCACCATTACCGATTCCTTCCACACCGCGTCCGGTGATATCCACCCTCTTCACAGCAGGCATGGTACGACAGGCCATCCATAGGCTACAGCATGGCCGTTCAGCAGACCACACGGGGCTACAGGGAGAGCACTTTATATACGCAGCAGATGTAGTTTCCCACTTGATCGCCCATCTCTTCAACCGTGCTTTGGTTGAGGGATTACCCGACTCATGGACTATGCATACCATTACGCCTATCCATAAGTCCGGCGATATGATGGACCCAGGGAACTACAGGACTATTATGATAGGCCATATCCTGGCCAAAATCTATGGGGCAGTACTAGAGGCAGAGCTCAGTACACACGCTGAGGCAGCGGGGATCAGAGCACCCGGCCAGGGAGGCTTCCGCCCCACTTTCTCCACCATCGACCACATCTTCGTGCTTCGTTGCTTGATTGAGAGCGCGAAGGCGAGGAAGCAGAGACTATACTGTTGCTTTGTGGATTTCCGCAAAGCCTTCGACATGGTCCCTCGAGAGAGACTACTACGGAGGCTCCAGGAGTTACAGCTTCCATCAGACATGCTATGGGCCATCCACGCTTTGTATGCACGAGTCACAGGCAGGGTACGCTGCCCCAACGGTCTATCAGACAGCCTTGTTAGCACCATTGGTGTGAAACAAGGTTGCCCCCTCTCACCCACTCTCTTCGGTCTCTACATCGACGAGATCACGGAGTATATACAGCGAGCAGGAGGGAGAGGAGGAGACATCGGAGGTACGCCAGTACATATCCTATTATATGCTGATGACATTGTCCTGCTCTCAGAGTCACAGGAGGGGTTGCAGTCACATTTACAGGCGCTCGATACCTTTTGCATGGAGAGAGGACTCACAGTGAACCTTGGCAAGACCAAGCTCATGATCTTCCATACCTCCAGGACAGTACGCCATCGCGCCTCTTTCACAGCAGCTGGAGGACAGATAGAGGTAGTGGACTCTTACGTCTACCTAGGTATCACCTTCTCGGGCAGCACAGGGGTATTCTCCATGGCACAGGCTGCGAGAGATAGATTGACGCGAGGTTATGCGGCACTTGCAGGATTGGAGAGACGCTGCTTTCAGACACATTTTCAGGAGCCTCGGACTAAGGGGTGGCTCTTTGACACTCTAGTGACACCCGCATTGATGTACGCAGCAGCAGTATGGGCACCAGGGATCACAGAGGCGATGTGGACGCAGATTGAAAGGCCCCAGATCACCATGATATCACGCTTGCTGCGCAGCAAGCCCTCCGTTCCACATGACATTATACGAGCTGAGCTTGGCACACCACCGATGCTAGTGGAGGCCCTCTTCCAGTTGGTGACCTTTATTCTGAGAGTCAGAGAGCTCCCCACTAGCCGACTCACCAGGCTTGCATTTGAGAGCTCTAGACATTTGGCAGAGACAGGGCATGAGAGAGTATGGTATGCACAGACTTACCGATGGTTAGCAGACCATGGCATGAGCATTACGGATCTCCCCCCTTTTCAGTATGACCTCTCTTCCCCCCACATTACCCTCTCTCGTGCGGAGAGGAATAGGATCATCCGTCAGGACCTACTACAGATACACGTCAGGGAGACATGGATAGCACCACGGGAGCCTCTTCCCACAAAGAGGCAACACTACAGAGAGCACTTCCTAACTGTGACAGCGGATGGTTTCATTCAGAGACCACGATACATGGATACATATATGGCACCAGCTGAGAGAGTGGCCATTGGGCAGCTCAGAGTATCATCACACCAGCTCGAGATTGAGATTGGGCGAGCCACACATACCCCCAGGGATGAGCGATTATGCAGGATATGTAGAGAGGAGGTGGAGGACGAGGAGCACTACACATGTAGATGCCAGGCATATGAGGACATCAGAGACCGCTACCCACAGCTCTTCAGGGGGCCTAGAGAGATCAGGGCTTTATTGGGGACAGAGGACCAGCGCCCTCTAGGTCGTTTCCTAGTAGAGCTCCAGCACCACCGTGCATCACTCCTCCAGCAGCAGATGGAGATACACCTGGCCCCCCCCCCTCAGACTCATATTACAGATTTTTTCAGACCCACATACACTCGAGGGCCCAGCTCGATGCAGGGTGTCACATTACACAGAGCAGAGGAGCTTAGACGACAGGGTCGACGACCGAGACCCCTTGTCCGGAGAGCTCGTCCACATCAGAGAGAGATTCAGGCGATTCACGCACGCCATGACATGGAGATACAGAGACGTCAGCAGCGCACCCCTATCGATTTGGACGCCCAGAGCATTTTGAGGATCGCCATGATGCCCTACCCACCGATGCATTATATCCTACACCCACTCCAGGCATTTAGGGGGTTGTGACACCATCGAGCCTCCCCTCCCTATGCATATCATATTTGTATCTCACCCATTGAGCATATAGAGTGCATACCCATAGCACCCCACACCCTTGATGCCAGCTACTATCCCTCCTTTTATACCCGTTTGTAGTACTCACACTTTATTTTCGTTTTGGATCACAGTGGATTGGATCATACTGATGTATATGTTTTGTCTCATAGGCCGATTTTGGCCTCTAATAGACGTTAAAAAGTCTTTCTTTCTTTCTTTCTTTCTCTCTCTCTCTCTCTCTCTCTCTCTCTCTCTCTCTCTCTCTCTCTCTCTCTCTCTCTCTCTCTCTCTCTCTCTCTCTCTCTCTCTCTCTCTCTCTCTCTCTCTCTCTCTCTCTCTCTCTCTCTCTCTCTCTCTCTCTCCCCCCTCAGCCGACACTGCCACACCCACCTTATATGGCCGACACTTACTCCAGATGGGAGCAGCACACCGTCTCGTTATATATAATGGGATGGGGAGCTGGCCCACCTCGCGCGGTCTCACCTGCATTCCACCCACGACACCACAGGGGGGCAGTGTGGTAGACTATGTTATCGGACCCCCGGAGGGGACACATCTGATCACCTCATTCACTATCCCACCCTTACCGATTGGAGCTGATCACACATATCTTGCCCTATCCATTCGGGACTCACCATGCATACCCCACCTCGTCACCACACAGCCACGAGCCCGTACCACCATTCACTTTAGACATGAGCTAGCACATATCTATAGCTCCCATGTTCGAGAGCGCATCTACTCTCTTGATCCCTCTGCCTCCTTGGACACCCTCACCGCCCACTTCTCCTCGATCCTCCATACATCTGCTACTCTCAGCTTCCCATACACCACCCACAGCACTGCACATCCGACACGGCTGGGACATACACCCCAGAATAGACGGTACGATGAGGAGTGTAGGCGACTATACCGACATCTCAGAGCACAGAGTCTCTTGGGATCCATCACAGAGAGGGAGGCACGACGACAGATGCGAGCCCTCACACGCCGGAAGCGGCGAGCTTTCGAGGAGCGACAGGAGGCAGAGTTGATCGACCTTCTCATGAGTAGGGATTGTGCCACCGCGTGGAGGGCACTACGTGAGCCACATCCACCTACACCCATAGCAGATCCTTCGACCTGGCACACCTACGCCCAGAGGTTATATGACGTCCCAGGACAGCCACCATTACCGATTCCTTCCACACCGCGTCCGGTGATATCCACCCTCTTCACAGCAGGCATGGTACGACAGGCCATCCATAGGCTACAGCATGGCCGTTCAGCAGACCACACGGGGCTACAGGGAGAGCACTTTATATACGCAGCAGATGTAGTTTCCCACTTGATCGCCCATCTCTTCAACCGTGCTTTAGTTGAGGGATTACCCGACTCATGGACTATGCATACCATTACGCCTATCCATAAGTCCGGCGATATGATGGACCCAGGGAACTACAGGACTATTATGATAGGCCATATCCTGGCCAAGATCTATGGGGCAGTACTAGAGGCAGAGCTCAGTACACACGCTGAGGAAGCGGGGATCAGAGCACCCGGCCACGGAGGCTTCTGCCCCACTTTCTCCACCATCGACCACATCTTCGTGCTTCGTTGCTTGATTGAGAGCGCGAAGGCGAGGAAGCAGAGACTATACTGTTGCTTTGTGGATTTCCGCAAAGCCTTCGACATGGTCCCTCGAGAGAGACTACTACGGAGGCTCCAGGAGTTACAGCTTCCATCAGACATGCTATGGGCCATCCACGCTTTGTATGCACGAGTCATAGCGGGGTACGCTGCCCCGGTGGTCTATCAGACAGCCTTGTTAGCACCATTGGTGTGAAACAAGGTTGCCCCCTCTCACCCACTCTCTTCGGTCTCTACATCGACGAGATCACGGAGTATATACAGCGAGCAGGAGGGAGAGGAGGAGACATCGGAGGTACGCCAGTACATATCCTATTATATGCTGATGACATTGTCCTGCTCTCAGAGTCACAGGAGGGATTGCAGTCACATTTACAGGCGCTCGATACCTTTTGCATGGAGAGAGGACTCACAGTGAACCTTGGCAAGACCAAGCTCATGATCTTCCATACCTCCAGGACAGTACGCCATCGCGCCTCTTTCACAGCAGCTGGAGGACAGATAGAGGTAGTGGACTCCTACGTCTACCTAGGTATCACCTTCTCGGGCAGCACAGGGGTATTCTCCATGGCACAGGCTGCGAGAGATAGATTGACGCGAGGTTATGCGGCACTTGCAGGAGTGGAGAGACGCTGCTTTCAGACACATTTTCAGGAGCCCCGGACTAAGGGGTGGCTCTTTGACACTCTAGTGACAACCGCATTGATGTACGCAGCAGCAGTATGGGCACCAGGGATCACAGAGGCCATGTGGACAGAGATTGAGAGGCCCCAGATCACCATGATATCACGCTTGCTGCGCAGCAAGCCCTCCGTTCCACATGACCTTATACGAGCTGAGCTTGGCACACCACCGATGCTAGTGGAGGCCCTCTTCCAATTGGTGACCTTTATTCTGAGAGTCAGAGAGCTCCCCACTAGCCGACTCACCAGGCTTGCATTTGAGAGCTCTAGACATTTGGCAGAGACAGGGCATGAGAGAGTATGGTATGCACAGACTTACCGATGGTTAGCAGACCATGGCATGAGCATTACGGATCTCCCCCCTTTTCAGTATGACCTCTCTTCCCCCCACATTACCCTCTCTCGTTCAGAGAGGAATAGGATCATCCGTCAGGACCTACTACAGATACACGTCAGGGAAACATGGATAGCACCACGGGAGCCTCTTCCCACAAAGAGGCAACACTACAGAGAGCACTTCCTGACTGTGACAGCGGATGGTTTCATTCAGAGACCACGATACATGGATACATATATGGCACCAGCTGAGAGAGTGGCCATTGGGCAGCTCAGAGTATCATCACACCAGCTCGAGATTGAGATGGGGCGAGCCACACATACCCCCAGGGATGAGCGATTATGCAGGATATGTAGAGAGGAGGTGGAGGACGAGGAGCACTACACATGTAGATGCCAGGCATATGAGGACATCAGAGACCGCTACCCACAGCTCTTCAGGGGGCCTAGAGAGATCAGGGCTTTATTGGGGACAGAGGACCAGCGCCCTCTAGGTCGTTTCCTAGTAGAGCTCCAGCACCACCGCGCATCACTCCTCCAGCAGCGGATGGAGATACACCTGGCCCCCCCTCCTCAGACTTATATTATAGATTTTTTCAGACCCACATACACTCGAGGGCCCAGTTCGATGCGGGGTGTCACATTACACAGAGCAGAGGAGCTTAGACGACAGCGTCGACGATCGAGACCCCTTGTCCGGAGAGCTCGTCCACATCAGAGAGAGATTCAGGCGATTCACGCACGCCATGACATGGAGATACAGAGACGTCAGCAGCGCACCCCTATCGATTTGGACACCCAGAGCATTTTGAGGATCGCCATGATGCCTTACCCACCGATGCATTATATCCTACACCCACTCCAGGCATTTAGGGGGTTGTGATACCATCGAGCCTCCCCTCCCTATGCATATCATATTTGTATCTCACCCATTGAGCATATAGAGTGCATACCCATAGCACCCCACACCCTTGATGCCAACTACTATCCCTCCTTTTATACCCGTTTGCAGTACTCACACTTTATTTTTGTTTTGGATCACAGTGGTTTGGATCATACTGATGTATATGTTTTGTTTCATAGGCCGATTTTGGCCTCTAACAGACGTTAAAAAGTCTTTCTTTCTTTCTTTCTTTCTTTCTCTCTCACACATATATATATATGTGTATATGTGTGTATATGTCTCTCTCTCTGCT